>VWZD01010848.1:298131-351585 GCA_013396695.1 Sakesphorus luctuosus | reverse complement strand
TTTTTTTACATTCACCTCAAATTTTGGGTCCCTGTCATGTTTAATATGTTCTGAGAAATAACAGTGCATTTCTAAATGTTGATATAGCAACTTAATCTTCATATCTGCTTTCTGTCCACCCAACAAGATCACTTAATCTATAATAATCATAAATGAACAAAGTTAAACGGTTCAATTAAAAATGGGTTACAGCATCTTATGAAGGGATCTGGAAACATATAGTCATATTCAATATAAAATACTACTGTTGTCCTGGCTGTGAAGTCTTTATCAACTACATTTTTAGTGATTCAGTGTTCCGGTCAGGGGACCATTATCTGTGAAAATACAAAAAGTGTAGGAAGAGAGGAAACAGACAGACATGGCTAGCACTGAACCACCGTTCAGCACTTACTAAGGATATTGAACTAGCTGTGATCTCCAGCCTAGTAACACATATTAAAAGTTTTACCAAAAATATTTTCAATTGCTTGCTTAAACCTTTCAAACCGGACTAACTTAGAAAGCGGCTACAAGAAATCATCAGTTGATCTTCCCTGCAGAAGTAGCATTTTTTATTATTTTATAAAATTTGTTACTTATGTTGTTCCAGTGTGTGATTACAGTAGATCTTTCTCTTTGTAGTTTGCCAGCAAATTTAAGCTCATTCATTAAATAATTTAGAGCAGAAACACTGAGCGGTTCAGGTAATGCTCAAGTATTCCTTACTTGAATGCTTCAGGTTTGATGGTTCTCTAAGTAAAACCCTGTCAAAACTACTGTTGTATTTGAAATCTTTTTTGAGTCACAAAGTTGTCTTTTTTTTTTTTATATAGAGTTGCCATACAATGACTACTTTGAGTATTTTGGACCAGACTTCAAGCTTCATATTAGTCCTTCAAATATGACTAATCAGAATACACCAGAATATATGGAGAAGATCAAGTAAGTAATGATTCCTTATCTATCAAGCAGGTCATGCCGATCATGTTTCTGCAGAGGTTTAATTGTTAGGCAGTTTTGAAAACTGTATGCCTTTCCCTGCTACACACAAGTACTGATTAGATTTGACATGTTTTTCATTTCTGTCAGAAGAGGGGTTCTTTGGAAGTCTCATCCTACAGCAGTGTGTATGCTTATGAAGTCCTATGACTACAAATATGAAAATTTATGACCTAGCTTGGATTTCTACTGTTTTCAGCAACTAAAAAGATGACTATTTTACTTGAAGTGCTCATTCTAAGTTTGTAGAAAGTTTATTGTGCTAGCAGAGAAACTGGTGTGCCACGATGATTCGGATTTCTAATTCTCAGCTCTATATGTAAATATGAACTGAGATTGTCATTCTTTGTAGCTGTCAGATTTAAAAATAAAAAGTCATATGTGAGCTCAAACATCCAAAATTTTGAAAATACAGTGATATGTGTGCAGGCAGTTAAATGATTGTGGTTTGACAAATCCACAGGGTTTGCACAGTGCTCATTGCCAAGCTATGATGCATATGTGGTTTTACCCTGTGCCACTTCTGATACTTATTTTTTTCCTACTCACATCTTGCAGTTTTGATTGGAAACAAATACTTTACTTTAGGGATGGAGTAATGCATATATACAATCGATTCTGTACTGAGTTGACAGAAGATAATTGGTTAGCCTGAAGTACTCTTTGCTTACCATAGTTTGTTCTTGTTCTGAATTTTAAAAAATACCCCTGCCCCAAGTTTTAACAGGCTATTAACGGTGCACAGGAATTCTTCTGGTTACTAAAAATAGCTGAATAAAGATGTGAAACTACCTGTATAAGTTTGCTAGTACTGCTATAACCTTTAAAACTCTCAAATTGCAAAATTCACCAGAGTGGTTAAAATACCGATTTTTGAACTGGTTGGTGTATAGACTGTGATGAGTATTCATAACACAAATATATACATCTCAGTCAAATGAAAAGGGTTTAGTTTTTAATAATGTGCAGAGGGGGGAAAAGGCTCACTTACTTTTCATTAGTTGATTGTACAAAATTTCTCTGTAGTAATATAGTGCTCCAGCTGGTGATCTGCCAGGCTGCTTGCTGTATGTTTTATATAGTTCAGCTTTTGTGGTATGAGTAGGCTGCGAAACTTGCTGCTGCATCCCTGGGCACAGATTATATCTCTGTCAACAGAAAACACACAATCTCATTTTCTCATACTAGCACCCACAAGATCCCTGACCGATCATTTTTGAGAATCCTCTTTCAGTTCATTATGTGCTTTCATAGAAGCCTGGATTTAGGGGGCTCCCTGGTTTGGCAAAACTACTTTGTCAGGTCATGTGATTTAAATAGAGGCTTGCCAAACCTTTCTTTCTACTTGCACTTTGGAATGATAGTTTTGAGTCCCAGTGTCCTTCCTGTTCCTGCATAGTATGCTTTGGAGTCTTGACATCCATCATGTCAAGTTGCTTAGACAGAACAGAACCTCTCTCTATTCTCCCTGAAACGACAAGAATCTTATCCAGATGGGGTACTTTTTACTCTGGTGTCATTGCTGCACATGGGGTGGGAAGTCTTTATGCTTTAAGTGTCACACTTTCTTTCTAAGAAACGAGAGGGTAGTTTATGTTCAACGTGATACTATGGCTTCTTATAAGAACAGAGAAATACTGTTTGCCAGTTCAACACAAGTGGGCAGTACTTGTGCTGGCCCTGTGGAGAACTGATGATTGAAGTTGATTGTAATAAGCATTTAAAAAGTACAAAGATAATGATGTTCAAGTACACTGAGGACCTTAGCGATCTCATAGGGATGGAAAACTTTGTGAACTTGGCATGCCATTTTTTTAAATTGAAAAATGAAACTGACTCTAAAGCAAAGCAGGTTAACTTTGAATGCAGAATGTTTAGCACTTAATACAAAATTCAAGGAAATGCTGCTTCTGTGTAGTAATAACTTTTCTTGTCTTACTTGGCAGGCAACGCTTATTTGAGAATTTGCGCATGTTACCTCATGCACCTGGTGTACAGATGCAGGCCATTCCTGAAGATGCTGTTCATGAAGACAGTGGAGATGAGGATGGAGAAGATCCAGACAAACGCATTTCTAGTAAGAATATCTTTTCATGATAGAACATGTCCAAATATAGTCTTTTTAGATTTAATTGTTCAGAACCTTAGTCATAGTAATGGGTAGTATTGGAAGACTGGAAGTGTTGTTTCCTGAGTAAAAAATTTTGCCTCTGGTCTGCCAGGTTTTCTGTTTTTAAAGTGGCATCTGTGTGCAAATCTGAACCTGCTAAAGGGTCTAATGAAGTAGTGGAAGAGCATGTTTATGAAACAGTCTGGCTGTTTCAAGTCTATAATAGATATTCAGAAGTCTCAATGAATTTTAACTAAAGCAATACAGTACTTTTTTTGTGAATACCAAAAGACAGAAGCTATGTTCCCCTTTGATGTGAAGTGAGATTCAGTGTTTAGGAGAAAAAAGTCTTTAAGTTGCTATTTTGTTATAAGACTTTCCATACTTGCAACACTACCCTTCATTTTATTACCATAACCTTTCTATGGACTTTAAGTTGTTCTTCAGCTATAGCCAAGGGTTTCCTGCTTCCTTTTTGATGGATTGGAATAATTCTATAACCTCTTACTGGTGCTCTGTCCATTTTCTGAACTGTTTAAACCATAGTATTTTCTCCTGTGATTTAGTTTTCGGTATTTGAAGTTCATTTGATACATGTTAAAATACTCTCACTCTCCCCTTGTGTCTCTAAAGCTGTTTTTTGGAAGTTATTGTGAGAGTCCCAGAGTATCTTGAAAGATAGTGTTTTAATCCATAATTAATCAGCATTAAATTATAGTATATTATGATTCATCCTTAACTTGGTAATTCTTTTTTGTTAGGCCTGTTGTAGTGGAACTTTATGATTAATTATTATCATGAATCTGAATCCTAGTTCGAGCGTCTGATAAGCGCATAGCCTGTGATGAAGAGTTTTCAGATTCTGAAGATGAAGGAGAAGGTGGACGACGAAATGTTGCAGATCATAAGAAAGGGGCAAAGAAAGCCAGGATAGAGGAAGACAAAAAAGAGACTGAGGACAAAAAAGCAGGTAGGACTCTGGTGTGATTTCATCCTATATTTTGGAACTGCAGGTGTCACTCCTGCTAGGAGACAGATCTTTTTCCTGCTAGCAGTTAATTAGCTGTTGAGATTATATATTTTTTCTGTTATATTTAAAGCATCTGTTTTAAATTAATCAGTTTCAAGATACAGCCATTTGCACTAGAATAATATTTTTAGGCAAGGGATATTGTTTCTCCTCCACAAGCTTGAAATCTTAGAGCCAGGGATTCGTATGGTTTAATGGAAATAGAGATAAAAAAGGTTCTTGCTTTAAATACGTTGGACAAAGCGTTTGTTCCTGATTGTGTTTGTGGGGTAATCCAACTTGTTTTGTCTGAAATAGAAGCTGGAAAGGGTTCTGGTGTAATTCCAAGGACTCCTGGGGTTTTTTTAAGAACAGGATACATCTTAGGGTTTCAAGACTACTGCAAGGAGCTCACGGGAACTCCAGGTCCCATTACTGCATGCTGTCATAATGGCCGGTCAAGAGACACCTTGCCTTGAGGCGTTTTAAGTCACTTGGCATTGTGTCCAGATAGCAACTTTGGAGAGATGCATTGAACACTGTATGTTAATATGTAACTAGTGACTTCTTTGAAAAACTAGTTCCCTTTGGCTAGAATTATATACAAAACCCCCCCTCCCCGGTCATGCTTTTACTCTGAAGTGTTTTAACGCTTTCTTGCATCTTTTGGTATATTAAAAATCTTGTAATTTTTCAGATGTTAAGGAGGAGGATAAAGCCAAGGACAGCAGTGGTGAAAAGACAGACACCAAAGGGTAAACACTAATTAATTAATAATGTCATGTTTTTGAAGAGTGTTTATTAAATCAATGCTTAATAATATTTTACATTCTAGAGAGATCACTTTAAGTTCCTCATAATACTAAATATTTTAGAATCACGATTAGTAATTTCTAAAACAGTTAATGAAAAAAATTAAACAACTCAACAGATTATTTTTGCCTTTGTACAGAGCAAAATCAGAACAGCTCAGCAACCCTTGAACAAGATAGCCTCTCATCAGTTGCAGAACATAATTCTAGAGTTGGAGAATGCCTAAAAGGAGAAAAGTTTTTGTATGGAGAGAGACTGCGGATTTCATTTTGTACTATTTGGCATGGACTGTATTTATTTTCAAATGGCTTTGTTCTGTTTTTTGGCAAGTTGTATTGTGAGTTTTCTAATTATGAGGCAGAAATTCCTTTCTTCACCATGCTTTATGTAATAGTATTTAAAAAATGGATGTGAGTTATTATGTTAAATGTCTAAACTGATCTATTAAAGTAATTTGCCTTTCCTGAGCTGATTTTACCGTTTTTGTAATTTTATCTTTATTAAAAAAAAAAAAAATTGTACTTGGTTGTCTTTTGTCCATCATTGAACTACAAAGAGGAAGAACTTTCTGTATAAGGAGACTTGTACTTATCTATGAGTACCTAGTGAATTTAAACAGACAGCTGGTGAGTACGCAACTTAAGCTGTTTTGCTTTCATTGAAAATCACACTTAATTTTTTTTCTTCAGTTTTGTTTAGCTGTCAAGTGCTTTCCTGATGTTTGCATAATAATCTTTTAATAGTAAATTTGCCCAGTAATTTAAGTATTATGCTAACTACTTCCTATATATGACTACAGGCAAGCCTTACAATTCAGTTTTACAAAGAGTAGTGTGAACTCTTAATTGTCTGCTTCAAATGTTAGTTACCTTTTTGACTGGTTTAGAAAGAGAATGACTATTGATTAAGATGCTGTTAGTTTTAAATAGTTTGTGGATTAATTGCTGGTTCTCTTGGAAATGAAGACTTAAGTATAGGAGTAGAATTAGTGGACTGAAATACAGTATTTCAGGGAACAAAATAGTGGGGACGTTTATATGAATAAGACTGTTGCTGGCAGCGTACTTGTCAACATGTTTCTGCTTAGACTGAAAATCACTTCAGTAGTACCCATGTAGCAAAGTGTTGCTTTTTTTGTTTTAATTGAGTAGAAGTAGTTTAAGGTACAAATGTTGAAGGGCCATGCTCTGGCCAAATGGTCTATTTGCCTTAATCTAATGTTACCTCTCCCTGAATTGCATCAGCTCGCTTTTTCCTTAAAAAAAAAAAAGAAAAGGAAAAAAAAGAGAAAAAAGGAGCAAGAAAAAATACACAAAACAAACAAAACCGAACAAAAAAACCATCTCCACTCCCCTCAAAAAAATCCAACCAGCCAAAAAAACACAAAAACCCAGCCCACACCAAGAAAAAAGCTGTTTCACTTAATATTTTGAACATTCCCTCTGCAAACTTTGTGTGCTGTAAAAAGGTCATTGTCTGCACCTGACCCCTGTGAGTATTGAGTAAGAGTGTTTGGACAGGGGAAGGGGAGGTTGCTGTGAAAATTAACTTATTTCACCTTTCAGAGACTCATATATGCCCCCTTATAGCAACTGGAACTTCAGAGATGCGTATTGTGACCTTAACGGTCTTGAGGAATTGCTGCATTTTTCTTTTCGTGATTGAACCATGGATTTAGAGACAACATCTGGGAGCAGGTGTGCAATGTCCTATGTGAATCTAATACCTGCCTGCTCTCTAGGGCAAAGAGGATGAAGGCAGGATTTGGGGAAGTGTCATAAAAGCTGTAGGATTGTACCAAGAGGGTGGGGAGAGGTCAGCAACGCCATAAAAACACTGTTACTTGTAAAGAGTTTGGCACTCTAAATTCTGTTAGAGTTTTCACTTTACAGAACTCAAGGCAACACATATAAGTTAGTGTTTTTTGAAGCTATATTCCTTCATGTCTATTACAGAGTTCTTGTTCAAGTAACCTGTAATCTCTGCCACCATTACAAATAGATAAAAAACTATTCTTCATTAGCTGGATTTCCCAGATAAAGGTATTGAAAAGATTCAAGCTTGTGACTTAGGTCTACTTCAGCACAAGGCAGAAAAATGTAGAAACCTTAATATATGAATGAAATCCAAGAATGTGCACGAGTGCTACTAACCCTTAACTCATGGTAAGCATAAAGGTTAACCTTCCTGCTTCATCCTTAATCATCCATTGAAAATGACAATGCTACTCAGATCCTGCTGGGGATTGATTTATATCTCTTCTGTTATTAAAGGGAGGGATAATATTTAAATACATAACTATACTGGTATGTAGCCTCTCTACTCAGGCAACTTTCTCTTAGTTAACTATGCAGATTCACAAGACACAAACATTTTACTTCCCACTCCTAGAAAAAAGCCTTTGCTCACACTTGTACAACTTGTGCAGACTTACTCCTCGAGATTTGACACTCCTGTGCCTTGTGTAAAGTTACTTTGTGCTTAGTGTTTATGCCTGGAAAAGAGAAGTTTCTTTCATTCTTAAAGAACTGATCTGAATAATTTCTTTTTAGTTTTGCATATCCAAGAAAAGACTTTTTGCTTGTTCCAAGCACTGACAGTCAGCATCCAAAACCCCAAAAGCTAAAAATAATTTTTTTAAAATGTTTATGCTGGCTGTCAAGGCTGAACTGTTTATTATTTGTTGTTTCTCGTATTTCATTTGTTGCTACCATCTCCATTCTTTTATTTCCTTTGATGTTGTTGTCACTTCGTAAGGATTTTGTGCATTATTTTTCATGAGAGGAGCTTAGGATACTCAAGAGCGTTTCCAAAATGCAGTGTGCAAATACTTTGCAGGCAGTTTTTTGGTGTAAACAAATACTTTCTGTTCAGGGAGAAATACAAGATGTTGCTGTTTCATGAGCTGCAGTACCTGTACCGAGACATTTGAAACACTTCCTGTGTGTCTGTGTACAGATAGAAACAGATTTTTGTATTGTTAATTTTTCTTTGTTCAAGAAAAATACAAATGAGGATCAACAGCTATTTCTTGGGGAGGATAGAGAGATGGGTCAGGAATTTTTTCGTTTAATTTGGTTTCCTTCTCCCATTCTTTTCCCCAAGTGATTGTGCAGTGTTTGGCTGGTGTTTAGGGAGTACAGAAATAACCAGAAAGGAGAAGCCCTTTCCTTTTGGCATATCTTCTTCAAAATGAAAGTGGAATTGTGACAAAAAAAGTTGAATTTATAGTGTGGTTTACATTTATATGTTTGCAAGCCTCACTGAAAATACATCTTGCGGCTTTCCCTTCTTTCAACAAGTTGCATTTTGGGAACATGAGTTTGTGGGGGGAGAGATAAAAATCTAATAGGGAATTCAGAGTCCAGAATTTATTTTGCCCAGAGCATAGAATTGCCTAGTTTGGTACATATATATGCTAGTGGATGAAGATGGATGATGTGACTGCTCTTAGCCAAGTTTTCAGTGTGATTTAGAAATCTGTAAATTGAACCATATCAGAAAGCATTATTATTTATGCTTAATAGATGTTGCAAACATACAGCCTGTAAGATAATATGCAGAACACAGCAGCAGAAATAGTACCTCTTCTCAAAAGATTTAGCAACTATGGGGTGTTTTTGTTGTTTTTTTCTTTTTCTTTTAAATAATTATATTAATCTGTAACAATTAGCTATTTGTGAGGTGAAGACATAAAACATGGAGAGTAATGTGTGACCATATTTGGTCATATTATCATTCACTCCAAATGTTTGAAAGTTGAGTTCAATAAATGTAATTCTAAACACAAGTGTAAACATCTGTTCTTGGGTATGGTTGAAGCACTGGCATAAATTATGTATTTGCTGAGGGAGGGGGTTTGGTAATCTACAGCCATCACCTTTGTTTCCTCAGCACCATCAAATATGTTCTTTGTTCCCCATCCCATGGCAAGAGAGTAGCTGCAGCCTCTTCCCCTCTATGGCTGTCTTAATTTAACCAGCTCTTTGTTAGTAAATTTTTCTTTTAAGTGAGATGATTTGGCAGTTTTGAAAATGTTTCCTTAGCTCACTAAAATTACAAATGGATGCACACATTTGAAAACATTGTCTTCTAAGTGACAGGTTTGCTACTTTTTGCTCAAAAAAAAAATCCTTCAAAATCTTTATCTCTTTTTCTGACTCACTTGTATAATTTTGTTTAGTCACATCTGCAAAAATACACTCAATTGAAACAGGGAATTATATGAGCTTATTTTTATAAAAAGGGTATATACCACACTCAGCAGTAAATTTACTGAAGTGTTCAATTCTTTTCAACTTACCCTAGAGAATACTGTATCTTTGAAACAGCGTTAGTTGTAAACAAATGACCTGGCAAAACCAGCTGTTGAAGCTGGATACCAGCAGGCAGAAATAACGAATAACTTCTCAGGTTAGAAACTTGTACTAATAACAGTCTGAGCCTGAAGTTTGCCATGGTCATGCTGCCAGAAGTAGAAACAAAAAACAACAAAACCAAGCCAAAACAACAACAACAACAGAGAAAAGAAAAAGGGGAAGAAAAAAGCTGTGGGCAAGATTTAAGTAATTCCATGTTGCATTTCCCAAACTAGCTCCACATGGGTAATGCATATGCTGAATTGCTCTGTGTTTTTTAAATCTATTTTAAAAACTTTCTTTATGTGATGCTCTTTTAACAATATTTCATTCCATATAATGCCTCAGAGACTTAGCTGTTAGAGGGGAAAAAAATTTACATCATTGCAGATTGTATTGTGCTGCTGTATTAAACCTTGAACAAAATGGATTCAATATTTTAAAAGCAGTCTTTCAGACTAGTGAGCAATTGAGGACAGACAGATCGACATTTGGAATTAAAGTGGAGGGAAGGAAGATCAGAGTGAATGAGAAGGGTTATGAGTCAGAGTATGCTGTTGTGTGGCTGACTGAGACCTCCTTTGGTCAGGAAGGTTTTCAAACACAATAGCAACATACTTTTAGTGTCTAGTTAGTATCTTTCTGTGGAGAATGAAATTATGGGGGAGATTTCTGACAGCTCAGATTGGAAGAAAAATACTTAAACACCATGGATTTTAAAATGGAATCTTTTTCTGTGCTAACAGTCTTCACATTAACCTTTTCATTATGTGAATGAAAGGGCTGTGCCTCCCTACTTACATCACTGTGCGGGGTTTCTTGGTTGTTTCCCTGCCCTCCCTTTTTTTTTTTTTATTCCCCTATTTTTGGCAGTGTTTTTTCATTCCATGGTCAGTGAGTGGTAACACTAAAGGAATCTAGCTCCTTTAGTGGAGTAGGCAGTGCCTCTGTAACTGCAGATACATTTGTTACTAGTTTAAAAAATCATGCTATGCACCTGAACATCAAAAACCTAGACACTCTCCTTTATTCTTTTTTCTTTTTTTTTTTCATTTAAAGGAAAAAGCAGGATATTTCTAGAACTTCCCTGCAGAATCTTACATGCTTCTTTCACCTAGAGGGAAACATTAAAACCAGTTAAAGTGGTACATTCACATCAGACCAGGTGTTGGCAACATGGGAATAATACATATATGCCTGATCTCTCTACCCACAATCAACAGGAGCCCATGACACCATGTGTACACAGAGCACAAGAAAAACAGTCACAGCTTTGTGTTTTGCAGAAGTAAGGAATTGAGCTGCATGAGTTTGACTTACGGGATAAGGAAGAAGCAAACCCTAGGGAAGGTCTCCTGTATGTTGTACCTTTAAAAGTGCTTGCTCAGCTTTCAGCAGCAGTCCAAGGGGTCTGATATAGGTCTCCATTCAGTCTTACTCCTGTTCACCCTTCACAGGCAGGTGTTACTTAGCCTGAACTGAATTTGCAGGGCAGTTTTAAAGCTCACATAAGCCCTGAAACTGATTTCGTTTGGAAACCTGCTTCATTCTTGATGCCTCTGCTTAAAGCTGTGTTTGTTACTTCAGAAGGAACCAACCACAGAAGGAGAAAAAAAATCAACCCCTGATACCAGTAAAGTCTGACAAAAGTCTTTTCTGTTCTGTTTGGCTTAATAGATATTTCCTATTTTCAGATGGATGGTGCCTTAATTCTGAAAACAATGAGTTAAACTTAAGATATGAGCTATTTTGAGTGCCTAATCTGAAAGAGCCATTTGGGATTGATGTTGAGAGGAAGATAAACAACAGTTCTGCAAATCAGCACCTCCAAATGTAAGTTACTATGGAGAGACTGACATTTTGTTGTTTCTAAATTGATGAACCGAATTTTTGGAACATGAGTTAAGCCTTTATGCAACAGGAACAATGATTACTTACTGCATACATGCCTCTCATGGTTCCTCTACACGGTGACATGAAAAATTTCTTTACAAATTCTTATTTTTCATATTAAAAGTATTTCCAGCACTGTTACAAATCCACTTTGTTATGAGTTCATTGTTTTCTTTTCTCAGATCGCTAAATTGTCTTCTGAAAGCGGGCGAGGAGAATTGTAATGCAGGTCTTGGCATGTCCCTCTCGGGTTCATTGTTGGTGTATGGTAAACATGCCTAGGCATGCTACAAAGGAGCAGCAGTGCATGGTAACATGACTGGTTTGGCTCTTTGAAGCCCAGAGTGATACAAACCTTGATAAATGGTTGGGGTAGTTCCTGCAGGGACAAGTGCTGAGACAGACCGCAAATAAAGGTGCGTCTCTTCTAACACGCTGCTTGAAACGCCTTTGCTCAGCTTTCAGAAGCAGTCTTGCCAGGAGATGGTTCAGCTCAGGTTGATTTCAAATTAGATCTCAGGTAGGGTGAGCTTGTGTATAAATGAAACAATGCTTTTGAGGTGCTGGCTGAATGCATTCCAGCAGCAGGGCGTTGAACTCTAATGTTAAGACTGAAACTAAGATATGTGATAGAAAGGAAATAGATAGAAGGGAAATTTGTTGCTGTTGCAGGTCATATCAGAAGGTACAACAATGGGAGTTTCACTTTTAGTCCTGGAGACCTTGCTTCACCAGAGCTGCCTCTCTCCTCCGCAGCAGCCTCATCTGTGCTTGTTTAAAAACAAGTAGGTCCTGCCTGTGCAGGCCCAACCAAGGTATTTGCTGGCTACCAGGAGCACTGAATCCTGTGAAAGGGGCCTTTGGGTGGAGGTATTTGTGGAGTTTCAGGCATTGCAGGTCAGTGAAGGCACAGTCCTCTGTTCCCTTTCTTCTGATGGATCACTTCTGTTTATGGGGCAATGTGCAGCTCAGTTCTGCATGCACTGTGTGTGCTGTTCAAGCTTATGGGCACGACCAGTTTTCTGGGCACAACCAGAACTGGGAGTCATTTCTGGGAAGCATGAATCTGTGCCTCTGAGGGGGTGGGAGCCAACAAAAGAGGAATCAGGAGTTCCACCTCTTCCCTTAGCAGGAAGTTATATGGGAGTTTGCTAGGCTGTCACCCTGATGGGGACACTGCCCTACAGGACAAATAGAGGAGGTATGACCTCAGTCAGCTCTGTCCTTTGCAATGAAATGCCGTAAACAAGAGCTGTGTGCATGGGATAGTTCTTTGTTAATCTAAACACTGCTAATATAAAAGATGTGCAAGGCCCTTGAGAAACTGCTCAGCAAAACAACAGAGCCAAAAGGCTCATTACCAAGCACTTCACTAACATGCTTCTGATTTCTTTGAAAAGAAGCTCAGAAAACACCCAGTGAAATCTTGCAGCCTTTTTCCTGGACTCCCGAACGGTCATTAAAATCACTGTTGCTCTGTTTAAGGAATTTGAAGTGTGATTCATAAGGCTAAAATGTGTTTAGAGTATCCCCATCTCACCCCGCTGCAGTAAGACCCCAGTCCTGGGGACTGAGAGCCCTGGATGAGCTTTCCTCTCCATAGTATCTGCTCAAGCATTGTTTTCTTTATTTCTCCTTTTTCTCTTGCCCTCACACTTCCTCAGCCTGTGCCAGTAACCTAGTCAAGGGTGACATAACAAGCTGGTTTGGGGAATTGTTCTGAGGCCTGAAATAACCCAGCAAAAAGTCTTTGTGCACCCATTCTCTTACAGGTTGGCACCACCATAGTATTGAAGGTAGGTGGAAAGAGGCAGAGGTCACTTAATGTGGTACCAGCACGGAAAGAAGGGCTTATCAGTTTTATTTTGGTGTTCCTTCTCCTTTATTACATATACGACTCACTTTTCAGGGTACATATTACATCAGTTTAAAGAAAACATTATTGAAGTATTCCATATTGAAAGTGACCCATCTTTTCAGTATTACTGTTCAAGTAGTGAGTAAATGAATCCTGGAAAAGAAAACTGGAAAATATTACTTGATTTTTAGAAGGATTTTCTCATTTTCAATTAAAGACAGCCTTGAGCATTTGACGCTTAACTCCCATTGCATTCCTAGGCTGCTACTCTAGCAAGGGCATCTTGTTAAGTCAGTGATAAAAACTTGACTATTTTATCAGGGTAAAACCTATGTGCTTCATCAAAAAACAAAAGGGAACTATCCACAAAATACTTTTTTGTGTTTGATTTTACAATATTTCAACTCCATTTTTGTCTGTCTACCTTCTCCATCCCAGGTGGTAAGGCAGGGAAGTGCTGGTGAGGCACTGAAGAGCTGTTACAAACCTCTGTTGTGGTCCTACTACTATGCATAGTCCTATTTATTGTTTCACTTCTGCCAGAAGTTTTGTTATGGATGGAGCGTTTGTAAATTCCTTTGGAGTTTTCTTTCGGTGTGTTCTGTAGGCGTGGTGGTTCAGTGTGTGATTGACAAAAATACTTGGATGCACCCTTCAAATATTTGTTGCCCTAGGCTTGCAGCTTTTGTGTGTTCAGGTTTTTTCTATCCTTAATTTTACTGCTGAGTTTTTTTCTGATTCATCATAACATCTCAATTCAATATAATAGTTAGGGAGACTGTGCAGAATTATTTACTTACCAATATAAAGTCCCTTCTTACATTGCTGCTTTATGAAACTTGTTGGGGTGATCTGACACTTCGTGTACTTCTGAATGAGCCCTTATGAGTTGACTTCTATTGCGTCCTCTTATTGATAGGAGCATGGAGGCAACAGTTAGCAAGTATTAACAGCTAGCAAGTTCAAATTGAAGACATTCTTTTATTGATATTTATTTTCCCTTCCATCCCATCTCTTAAGATTTCATACCACCACTGAGTTTCCTTTTCATTATTTGAAGCAGACAATAGCTAAAAATCCAGTGAAAATAACTGCAGACATGAAAATTGCCAGATATTGTAAGAGCATGTGTAACACAGGGTAAAATATTAGTAACTCATACACTCATATTGACCTTTCCCCTTTAGTGCCAGAATGCTTGTGCTACTTGAAAGCAGCACGTTGAGAAATAAATTAATTCTTAGTAACCTCACCCTCACTAAACAAATAATGCAGTTGTAGTCCACTGTCACTGTCCTGAAATGGAAACACATCATACACATAGGTAGGAATGCATTTTGGAGATTTTAAAAGACCTGGTTTAGGCAATCTGAATCCCTTTCCTCAAGCCCCAAAGTCTACTGCAAAATTCATACTGAAAGAGTAGACCCAATAACCTAAAGCAGAATGGCAATCCATTTGTGTGGTTTGGATGCATCCTTTGGAATGCTCTAGTGAAATAATTCCCTATAAAATTCTATAAAAATCATTAGAAATATTTTTATTTTTTAACTACATAGATTTCTATCAGGTAAACTTTTCCTTTCTGCTCAGCCGCAAAGAAACTGTGCTCTGCATGGGGTAGCAGACAGTTACATGGGTAAACGGGATCTAAGTGTTGTGCATTTTATCATGACTGCACCTAAATTTTGATTGCCCAGAAGAATGCAGATTCTGAAATGTTGTACTTAAATTTTCTATGATGCCAGTGAAGCAATTCCACTGGAAGCCTGCTGAACAAATAGCTTCTCAATGTAGGCCTTAATGAAAACCGATGTATGTTTTTAAACTACCTATCAAGCACCCTTTAGGAGACACACAGAGAGAAGCTCCATTTCCCTCCAGTTTTTTCACTTTGTACGTCCTAGAAGTAGGTACAAAAGTCTCAAATTCTAAAAATTGCAAAAAATTTACTTACTTAATCTTCAGCACTGCATATAAAGTGAACATGCTGATCATGATGCATTTCAGAAAATAAATCTGCCTAGATGTAGAGAAGCAATCAGGCATAGAAATTCTTGAAAGTTTTCTTGTTAAAGAAAAAAGTTTAGGGTATGTCAGCATCTCATCTCAGAGTGAGGTTGGGGACGTTTTTGATTTGTCTTTAGAGCTAGAGGCAACATAATCATATTGGATAATGTTCCCCTGAATTTAGTTCTGTTGAAGGACAGAACTTGTTTGGTGCAAAACAATGTGGGCATGGCTGACCTGTATTTAGTTGAAAAAACAGTCTCCGTGCAGTGCTGTAGCTGTGCATATCTGTTGGCATTCCACAGCACAGTTCATGTTTTAAAGTAGAAAGATGGGTCTTAACAGGCTTAGACACTTTTAAGAACCAGTTTCTGAAAATCATTGCAGTAGTTCTGTTGATAAAGCAAATAATCCCCTTTTCTCATCCCAGGAATGGCCACGCTGAAGAAAAAACAACTTTAAAAAAATAAATTCTAAACCTCATGTAGAATCAAGACAGAGCAACCAGTTAATTAAATTATCTGCCCCAGTATGAGGCTCAGGTTGAATTTACCCTAAGGACACAAGTATTATTCTAGCATACAGGATGTTCTGCATTGACTGATCACAGTTTCTAAGTAACTACCCATAAAAAGGCAAAAAGCATTCAAAACTAAGTAGCTGTGTAATATAGAAACTACAGAAAAACAGCTTTTAAAAGGTCAAATAGAGACAATGAGGAAGTGCCTCATTTGGGAAGTGATGTTAAAAGTGCATTGAATGAGAGACATTGTGGAAAATTCTCAGCTGATGTCCATAAACCCAGCCATACTGAAAGTAGGCCTGTTGAATCCTTGCTATGGCTATACGGTGTTCAGAAAACAATGTATTGGCACATTTGCTCATTAATAGTTATTTACTTCCTTCAAATACACAGGTGATAACATAGTGTGGATGCGTTGTATTCCATAGAAGACGGTGAAGCCGCATTGTTCAGAATTGTCAATAGGCAGACTGCTCTGCCACATGTGTGTGTCATAGTTGGTTGAATGTTTGGGGAATTTTCCCCCCATGCATTATGCACTAATTTTGCTCCATCCATCAGCAGATGCATTTCTTTCTAGGCATCAGTTCTGGTCTCTGTGTATTAGATCAGGATTATTTTATTAAGACCTTTTCTTTCATGTGAAAATTGTGTGGATGTCTGAAACCACTTGATACTGAATTCAATGTGAATGTGAATGTTTGTGCTCATTATTTCTTTGAAAGGCTACTCTAAGGGTTTTAAAGGCCTGGGTAAAAGCTTTAAGGATCTTATCAGTCCATCATCAAAGGTCTTGTCTAGCAGCATGTACAATAACCTGCCTATTTTTTTGGTGCCATTGAGACATCATTTTTATTTCTTTTTCCTTTTGTAAGACCATATGGACAGTTACTGTTTCAAAGAAAAACAAGATTTTTCTTAACACAAGACTGCATGTGGATGCAAACGCCTTTTGAGATGCTCTCACAGGATTGATGTTTTCTCCAAGAAACACTCAGTACCTGCAACACCTTGTAAGTACAGATAACATTTTCTTGTTGTACTGAAACAAGACTATAACAGTGCAAATGTGTGTTGGTTGTGTAAAGCATCTCACACTTATCTTTGTTCTGTTTTACACACAAGCTTGATCTAGGTAGGTACTGAAGAAATACTCCTCAGTCTAGAGAACAAGCATACTCTGTTTTAAGCAAGAATGATGTCTGATTTTGTTAGTGCTTCACATGGAAATCACAATATCTGTGGATAACAATTCTTCCCATCATTGGTGCTTCTAGTGGGTTCCCTTCTCATTCCAAGCATTTTGCAAAAAACTCAAGGCTTTTAAACTGCTAAAGTCCTGCTTCTAACCTTCATCCCCCTTAGCAAAATGTGCTTCTGCCTCTTCAAAATCAATTTACATTACTAAATCCTGAGGTCCTGGCCCAATCCTGAAAAACATAATTTTCCTTTTTTTTCCCCCTCCTCTTCTTCTTTGGCTGAAGGTTGTATTTTTTAAAATCTTGTGTATTTGGTGTGTTCCCAACCTGAGGGTCTCTCTTGTTCTCTGCCAAAACCCCACAATATCCTTCTTTCTAGCCTGGTGACTTGGCAGATGGTGCATATTACCTTCTGCAGCCTTGCATGGGAAATGAGGATTTGTACATTTTTGAAAGACATAAAGTTTTTTGTAACTTCATGTAGTTACACAAACTTTATATATGTTCATGTAGTTACACGAACTTTGTGTGTGTAAATATACACACATACATACCTGTTCTGATACTCAGGCTGTGGCATTACTGTGGCATTACTGTGGAACAGCACATCTTTGATCCAGTTCATTTATTGAACTTGGAATAAAAGAGTTAGTGGAAAAGTTACACAGCTGTCTACCAGTTAGTCCATATTAGCAGGAGGAAGTTTGTTACTATGAAATAAAATGACAGCCATAAAATTATAGCTTTACTTTTTTGGCCAACTGAACATCTTCACAATTTTTTTTTCTTTTTGGTGTTACAGTGTTTGTTCTTGAGAGGAAAACCCTGTAACTTGCATGTGCTCTTTATGTGATGCTTTCTGCTTGATATTTGATTATTTGCAGAGCACACCACATGCTGCAAATGCAACTTTCCAATATCTGTGTTGATAATCTTCACCTAAGGAACTGAGCCTAGAATTCTGTGTTATAAAATGTTTTCTGTTCTCTATAATTTTTCTTCATAAAATCAAAAATGTTTTGCAGTCCCTTCTGCTTTGGAGCTCATTCTTTTCAGGCAATCTCAGCAGAGCTCCTGCGTGCTATTTCAAGTGGACTGGTTAAACATGTAACAAATTACAGATTTCAGCCCACTGTATACAGCGAAGTTGCTCTCCCTTCCTCACTGCAGATACCATGACATGCTGGACTTATCCACTCTCACAGTACTCACTGAAGCTTTTAGACGTGTCAACTGTTTTCGGATTTTTAATTTTTTCTTTTCTTTTCTTTTCTTTTCTTTTTTTTTGTTGGTTCCAGCTGTAAAGTAGATCATTCAGAGAATAAGATTATTTTTTTCAGAACTTATTCCCTAAATATGTCACTTAGTATTGACAGAAACCATTTTGAGCACTTACAAAAGCTAAAAGTATGCAGAATAGTCAAATATTTAATTTTAAAAAAATTATTTTGTTTTCTTTTTAAATCTTATTTTAAACAAATAATTGCCTTTAAGTAAATGTTGAATCTAGAAGTAAACTTGAATTAGTCATGAGTACTGCCTTTATAGCTTCCTATTTTCAAGAAAAAAATGAAAACCCAAAGAAAAGCCACTCCAGCAAATATTTACTTTGATTAGTAAGTGAAAAAGCAAACTCAGCAAACTTTGGCACAGCTCTGCTGCCACTTCTGGTACTGGAGACTGCACAATTGTCTCACCCTTCCCTACAGTGCTGGGGTCACTCCTTGTTCTGTTCTCTTATTCAAGAATTGTACATATTAGGCATACGGGGATCTGTACAAGGGTAAATGGAATGCAATGGGATATGCAAGATGTGAGTACACAGGTAGTGACTATATTGGACTATCTCTGCAGCTGCACCTCATTTCCAGGTTGCTGTCTTTGGCATTGGAATGGGCTGCCCAGAGAGGTGGTGGATTCACCATCCTTGGAGATTTTTAAACGCAGATTGGCCATGGCACTGAGTGCCATGATCTGGTAAATGGACTGGAGTTGGACCAAGGGTTGGACTTGATGATCTCGGAGGTCTTTTCCAACCCAATTGATTCTATGATTCTATGATTCTGTGATTTATTAACAGCACACAGATACATCAGCCCTCCAGGTGCTGCTGAACTGGCCTGCCTCTTGAGTGGAAGGCAGATGCATGAATAAATATGACAGGTTTTCTAGATGTTATGTGATCTCTTGATTTGAGAGCTGAAAATCCATGCCACTATCTGTAATAGGATCTTTCCTCGAAGAACGAAAGGAAGTTTTTATGGACAGGTTGATACTTTAACAATGCCATTTGAAATTAGCCACCTTAAAAACATGGATATGAATCTCAGGGGAAGGGCAAAAATCTGTCAAAATCAGCTCTCTGGGAGAGTCCTGGATAGTCTTCTGAAATCTGCTTGAATTGTGTTCATTTATCTTAATGATAATTTGTTGGATGGATTTAATATTTCTAAGTGCAATGGGGGTTTGGGTTTTATAATACTGAAACAGATCATACCATTTTTCTAGCCAAAGAAAGGGGAAGAGGCTGAATGTAAATCTCATCCTCCTCTTGAACATTAAAATATGGCTGAAAACAATAACTAAAAAAGAAGTACTTTGTTCATTATCATGCTTTCCATAGGAGTGTAACAATAGAGTGGTACTTCTGGAAATACCCTAAATTTTTTGGATGGGAGGGTAAAGAGTACTTAGTAAGGGATGCTTCAGTAATACAAATATCCAGAATAGTACAGGCAGCAATCTGAACATCCATTCTTATTGAAAGTACCAACAAAACACCACTCTACCAAGAATTAAATACTTTAACTGCTTCCAGGAAGTAGCAAGAAAAAAAAATTTGAGCAGATGCCAGGAGATGTGTAAATAATAACTATGATTACAGTGGCCTTCCTGCATAATTAAAGCCAAATGAAAAACATGCTTTAGCAATCTCTTCTCTTCTGGGGATTTAACCCCTGAATGAATAGGGTTGCAGCACTGTTAGTTTGGGCACCTATGATATGTCCTAAAAAGTGACATATTAAAAAGTTTAAAAGTTTGGTAGCGTGCTCTTTTCTAGCTCCATCTCATTACTTTTGTCTCCTTCCCTCAGGACAGAGTCTGGCACAGTGATTCTGAACATCTGACAGTATGTTCTACAGGAATACAGCTAATTACTCAGACATGAGCAGCCTCATTTTTGAGGCTGAGGAGGAAACACTTCTGAGTCCACATCCACCCTTAATACTGCTGCACGTATTTCTGCAGGACAGGAAATTGAGGTGAGTATTTGCAAGAGATTACCGTTCTGCTTCTTTGTATAGAAACAGTTGGTTTAAATCTCTTAATTAATAAATTTATTCCAGAAAAAATGCCGCACCATTTCTGCTGAGGCAAAATTGTCCAGCATTCAGCAGTGCTAAGTAGCTTAATGATAACCATACACCTGTGCCTTAGAAAAGCTGGTATCCTGGTATCCTCTCTGACTTCCAGTTTCTAGGGGTGCTCAGAGTAAAGCTATTCCCACACAAAGGAGTGAGAAATGAGTGGCATCTTGAATGCATCCTGCCAATATTTAGATGTTTCAAACCTTTAAATTGGGCACAGTGGATGTTGATGTAAACTTTCTTATTAGAACTGGAATATATTTATTTTCTCCTTTCAATGATAGTCTACTAAACATAGACTACTAAATCATGTTTTTTCTGCATAAAGCTGAAATCTAAATTGTTCTGGTGAGTTCAGAAATCACCAGGCTCTCACTGAGCTCTTGAAGTTCACCCATGCATGCGGCCACATGCGACTGTCTCATCTGCTACACAGGGACTCTAACGTTGGACACATACAATGGCAAGGCTGGTCATTTAATGCCTACATGTGTTGAATTTAAAAACAGGTTTTCACACCTCATAAAATCAGTGATCAAATTATCTATAGAGACATTTGAGCATAAACCAAGAGTATACATATGACATTGAGTGAGGAGTTACTGATAAATCAGTATTAAAATTTATAAATCCCATCCACTTATACAGATTAAAATCTAGAAAAACAGTTTTGAAGTCCAGTGTCTACTACTTGGCAATATAATGTGCTAGGGCACATAACTGCAAGGAAACAACCATTACCACTGACTGGCTTTCAAACTGACTGAAAGATGTGACAGAATTGAGTCATTATTTTCTTTTCAAAAGCATAAAGTATAGTAAATTATCAAAGGGTCACCCCCAGGGACCAGAGTGCCATCCTCAGTCTTTAAGAAATGACACTGAGCTTGGAGAAAAGCTTACAACTTCAATAGATCTTTACATCATCCCAGGAGTGCACAATATTCATGCTTTAAGGAGCTTGTCACAGTTCTCCTTTTATTTATGTAAACAGAAAAAAAATGCTTAAACTGTAGGCACAAACAGTGTTGTATGCAGATCCCAACAGAGGATTTATTTTTATTCCTTCTTTAATTTTTTTCCCCTTACATAAAAGCTGTCTAGATGTAGGTGACAGGAATTGTTCCCTATCTCTGCAAAGACATGAGAGGAGAATTTCAAATATAGCAGTAACTATGAAGTTTTACTTACTTTGGCATTTCAAACTGTGTGTGTCTCTGATTTAGCTGAAAATGAAGAAGTCTGAGACAGACTCAAGTTTTCTCCATTAAAGAGTCCTCATTTTGTTTTTCATGGTTGGATAGAGGAAGGTCAGAGTATGTTAAAATATACACTTCTGAATCAAAGCCCGGTTGAGCCCCAGGAACTGTATATTGCAGTTGACCAGTCTCAAGTGCCAAGACTTTTTCCTTATTCCCAACTGTACCCACACAGCCAAAGCCTGCCCTATAAATTGAAGATATTCACTTGTTCAAGAATCACCATTAGCACAAGAGGCTTGGAAGATGCCTGTTTGCTAGGAGAAACTGCAGTTACATATATTGCAGTCCATTTTTACATCTTCCTACTTCTAATTTCATGAGGGATTGAATATTATCTGTGGCAGTAATAGCTGCAGAAGGTCCTGGTGCCACCTTTGTCCCACAGGTGTCCTCCAGCCACCATAGTGGGGCAAAATCCCTTCTGCGAAGCAACATACATTTGTTGAGCTGGATTTCTCCCCAGCAGCATGACAGAAGCTCAAAGAGAGAACTCAAGGTGACTAAATCAGTGTCAGCTTTCTCAAGTGCTCTCCTTGCTAAAAAACAAACCAACAAAAAGAGTATGTTTTTCTTTCACCCTAAGAGCTCTGCCATGGATAAACTTTGTCCCCGAACAGCTGAAGCCATGCCCTGGCACAGACAAGACTCCATGTGTGAGGACCCCCTTGCACCCTGCCAGGTGTCTCCAATTGCTCTCAGATGCACCTAGGCAGCCCAACCAAAGGCATATTTGGGGCTGTCAACTAGGCATCTAGGTAGTCAGGGTGCCTCAAAGCACACTGGGCTCTGTCCTGTCCATGCCCTCACCCTTGGCTGCAGTGATGCCATAACCTTAATGTGGTTTTGTAAAGCATGCAGCAGAGTTTTTGACTTTTAAAGGATTATTTCATGGTGAGTTGGACACACTGGCAGCTTCTGGTTCCATTTAGCAGAGCAGTGTGGAGAAGAAAACCATAAATGGGTTAAAAGCAAACAATCTGCCCTCTAGAACTTTTGTATTCTCTCAATTTCCTCACAGGAGGAAAAAAGCCACAAACATTGCAACCACCCTTGCGAGCTCACAGCATTCTCATGATGGGATCCAAGTATTCCTGAGGCTGTTACAGGAGCCTCTTCTCAGAGAATGGTGCACTGTCACCATGTCCTGCATCAGAGCACTCTGCAGTTGCCTAAAGCTGCTGCTTGTGCATCACCACATATAAAACCAGTAGCCCCAGCAACTGCTCTGTGCTGGTTCCAACTGTAGGCTAAATTTGATGTGAGATAATCAAGGTCACCAGGTGGGCAGCACCAGGGTATGGATACTCCAGCGAAGAAAATCTATGGAAACACAGTCACGGTAGGAAATTCTGTGGATGCATAATTTTCCAAAGTGGTTTAGTTAATGAAATATTTTTGGGTACCCACAGCTATTAGAATAAATGATGGTTCCTATACTTTGTAATGACCAGGCCTTGAGCTAACAAACATTATGTATGAAATACAATTTTACTTAATTCAGTTTTGCTAAGGGAGCATTTAGTGGCCTGTTGGACTTGTAAACCCTCATTCTTTTAGTCTGAGGTAATACAGTTTCTTTGCAATGCATAAGTTGAAAGTCCCGTAGTGATAGAGACCTAAATTATGAGCATGACAAAATGCTCAAGAGAATCACAAATTATTGTACATACAAAAAAACCCCTAAAACCCAGTAATGATCATTCAACCACATGAGCTTGGATTTCAGGGTAAAAATGTCCATGTCAGTGCTGAAGAAGTGATGGTAACCCAAGCAGCTGAAATAGACAGAGGAAGAAGAAATCTATTTAGCCAAACTGAGTTATGTGGGAAGGGAAGACACTTCCCTCAGATGTGCATTCTCCTGGAAAAAAAAACAGCTCAGATTTCTAGACCTTTAAGTTTCTTCCACCCTGAGAGAAAGTGGTAGGTGTTTCACTGCTGAGTACAAGTCTCATTTGCAGACAAGGGTGGAGAGACTGAAGGAAAACACCACATTGTTGCATTTACATTATTTAACAATCTAGAGGGGAGTTGAAGGGGTGTTCTATTCCCATCACAATAATAGTAAAAACAGTATTACAAATGAGATCTTAGTCATCCATACAAGGGGTGTGTGTGTGTGTGCACATGTGCTGCTCTCCCAACACAATCAAATTGAAAATGGTTGCTTCAGCCAGGATTGCATTGTTGTAATAACCCTTTTAGATGGATGAGCTTACAGTTTAATTTCCTATAAGTCCAGTAAAAGAACTGAGAGAGAAAGTATAAAACAGACAAAAGAAAAGTGAAATGGAATAAACCTGTTTATCTGGCTCTTTTCAGCAACACCCAGATCGATGAGAAAAATCTCTTACTGACTTACAGCTTAACTGATCTGAACCTCCCCAACGTTGTCAGCACTGGCATTTTATCCAGGTAGTAATAGTATAGTAGTAATTATAATAGTGAAGTGGAACTCAGGGAATGCAATATTACTTGCAAATGGTAGCAAACTACTTTTCTATGCTGTGAGGCCAATAAGTCTCTGCCACTAGGATTGGTATTTGTGCCTGCATTTACTTATTTAAATGAACAATGTGGTTTTAATGTTTGTGAAAGTAGTTTCTATTCTTTCTCTAGGAGGCATTTGAAAGAAAACACTAGATAGAAGTATGTGTTTTTCATCAGTATACCTGTGTTCTGCTTTCAACAGACTGTGCTTAACACCAGTTACTTTGAGGTGCTTTCAGCTTATTTCAGAAAGCTGCTGCTCCTCTCTATGGGTTTACACATGAGCAACCAGCCCAAGAACAGGATCATACAGCCATGAAATTCCTGTACAGAAATCACAGCTGGAAGTAAAAACTTACAGCCCACTGTCCCAGAGAGGAGCCCATCTGTGTTGAGTGAGGGAGTGAAAAGGAACATGTGTTTCTCAGAGAGACATATTTCCCCTGGGACTTAGGCTGAGCACATCCTACATGTTTCACATAAGGAACTGAAGAACCCTCACGTAGATAAGGGCTCTGAGTGGTTTGCTGGAGGGGTAGGATCTGAGATAGCCTGAGTGCGGGAAGGCATCATACCCCGTTCCTACCTCCCTGATCTTCCCCAGTCATCCCAACATTCACTTTTTAATGTGCCTGAAACAGCATTCTAAACTGGATTCAGGAGGTATACCTTCAGAGGGTAACATATCAAGACCAAAAGCCAAAAGAAGAGACTGAGAAATCTTCCAAAACTCCCCTCCAATCCAAAGAACCTCCTCCAGGCCCACCTACAGCAGCCTTCACAAAAACACAAACCCAGAACTAAACAATGGTCACAATTATGTTTTGTACTTGAAAAAACAATTCGATAAGTGACACTTCTAAGAAAGCAAACTTTTTCTCCAAATGCTTTCTACAGACTTAAACACTTTCTGAAATACAGCGGCTTGCAGCTGGAGAAAGAAAATGACACAACATTTATATGTCAGCATTAAGAATTATGTTAAACAGTTTGATAGGAAGAAAGTGCAGTTTTCCTGAAGAAAAAAATCTAAAGAAAGAACTCACAGATTTTGGAAGCAAGATCCAGTGTACCAGATGTCTTTGAAAAGGCTAAGTAATTTCAAAAATTTCTTCTTATTATTACAACTTGCTCAGCTTCATAGGATTCAGCAAAAGTCAGTGCTTTTCTCAGAAAACTTTTGCATGGCCCTTTGTATCTCTACTACAAACTTGACCAAAAATCCACTGAAAACAAAACAAAACAAAACAAAACAACAACCAAAAACACCACTCCTCATTTTCCAGTGGGACTGAGTTGGACAGAACATTTTATGCAACTGGAATAAATGGCCAAGGAAGAAGCAAAAGATTATTGAGGATTTCTTAGGAACAAACTGCAAGACACCATTGATTCTTCACCTTTAAGGAAGTCAGCATCTTTTAAAAATCCAGGATGCTTTTTTTTCAATCTGATATAACATTAACTACTCCAAGTTCTTGTATCCCTCTGATGTTATTACCCAGCCCAGTCCTTGGATGCTATCAGATTCCCTTTTAGCTTCATTTCCCTTGGAAGGGACAGAGGAAAGATGACAGAAATAGCATCAGAGAGTAAATAACATTAAGGATGATATTAGTAAATATATTTGTTTCCTGTCAGTCTCAATATCAACTGGAGCAAGGTGATAAGAACTACCACTCCTGACTCTTCTCAGGGCTCTTGCTTCCAGTTGTGGCAGACCAAGGGAAAGAGCAGATGCCTCCTTGGGAACAAGAGAGGACAGCTGACAGTTGCTTCTACTTATACTTAATTGAAAACAGAGGCCATTTTCTTTTGCAAAGCACATTGCCCTACATTTCTCTTGTGACATAAGAGCTTCCTGCTCAGCCTTGAGGTTTGTCATACTTCACTTTTCCCAGCTTGGTAGCTACAGCCAAAGACCTTAGTCAACAGAGGTTTAAGGCAGACTGATTTCAGATGCTACAGATCCTGTTAGTGAATCCTACAAGGAACAAGATCATTTTTCCTTTGACCAAGTCTACTTGTTGATTGAGCACATCATTCTGTAGGAACTGACATCCTAGCCTCTGGAAAAAAACCAAAAGGCATTTGGACAGATGTATCTGACCCTACCCCTTTAAGATGACTAAGTTTAGTTCTGGAATTGCTTGGCCTAAACGGTCTTTTGGGGAAGGGGGGGGAGGGGTGGGGGAGGGAAGAAACCTTGGAAAAAACATTCCTTGAAAAAGAAAAATTATTCAACAAAAGGATTTAATTCCTTATTTAGTACAGAGCAGAATCTGCTATTAAAACAGTTAAAGTATAGTTTGGTCAAGGCAAAAATAAAGGTGAGTTATGTACATATTTCAAATATATAGTCATGTGGCATATCCTTTCAAAGGAAAAGACTGTCAGGCTATGATGGATAGATCAGCTGCATGAGACTTTCAGTTGTCAAAATGTGGCAATGAAACAGTTAACAAGTCTGGCTTTTACATTGTCATAAGGAGACTTCATTGCTAGCATCCCACTGAGATGAATGAAGGCAGCTTATGTCTAGTGTTATTGTTTCCATGTGTTTGGCTCCAGACTCAAGCCAGCATTCCCTTCAGTTTATACTTGAAAGGTTATCTTCACAACCAGAAGAGACAGAAACTCTCTGTAAATATATGTATGTGTAAAGAGGAGGGCAAATACAGGTTAACTGCACTTATTGAGTTCCAGCTTTCTCGAATTAATGTTTTGATAGTTATAGCAAAAAGAATTTTGTTTACAGAAGCCTCTGATTATCTGAGTGGCAGACATGTCCCTTACAGAACATTTGCTCTGTTTTAGATATACGGGGTGATCTGATCAATACTAACATAACATTATCTTGTGGTTGATAATTTTTAGTCTTTTAGGCTTGGCAATGAAATACCAGCTAACAAAGAGCACAGCAAAGTATGCAACAAGGAATTGCAAATGGAAGAAAAAAAGTCGGAGTGTAATTTTCAAAGGGAAAGGCAAACAATCTGCATTTTGGCAAATGCAAATATACTGCTTGTAACAATAGTGCTCCAGAAGGAAAATGTCTGTAAAGACTGGAAGTATTTCAGTTGGCTTGAATTTTGCCATGTGACTCTCTCTAAAGCCTGGGGATTTTTTTCCACTTTCTCCATCAGTAATCTTACACTGAAGTTTCTCCTCAGAAGAGCACCCAAAATTGTTCGTTACCTGTGCTTCCCTGGAGATAAGAAGGAATCAGAAACAGCTCATGCAGATCAGTATTTTTACCCCACCTTGAAAATTATCTTTCTTCTCTGAATGACAGGATTAAGATAAAGCATAATTATAAAATTATTTCACTTGAGGAGCACTAAAAGTGTTTCCAGCAATGTCTATTTTTTGGTTTTCCCTGAATCCAGAATTCTTCTGATACAAAGTCTCATAGATATGTCCTAGCTATAACATTTTTTGTCTTATTTTCTGCAGTACTAGTTAATAGCTCAGGATTTTTCTTCTTTAGAACGTGGGATTTTTATTTTATATTAAAACTGATCCACGAGGATACGCTTCCACAGACATCTGGAAAGAAAGGAGGTAATACATTGACAAAGGTGATGTAGTGCCTAACTGCTAGGCACTCCCTCTTCTCTTAAGTTAGTAAAAGCCTCGTAGAGAGGGCCGTTGGAGCCATATTGGAGTGGCCTCAGTTCCAGCCTTGTCTTGAGCCTACAGTTTCTTGCCAGCAAGAGGCCTCCGAGAGCTTAACACTGCCATGAAAAAATATGGGTTTAAGTGGAATTTAAGATGTCTGAATACGGTCCCTGGGAGCTCAGACCCACAATGCAAGTGATTCTGCAAACTGGGATGCAGACCTGTATACTAACTGGAATGGGGAAACAGGGCTATGCCTTAACATTGATCATTTTCAGAAGCAGATGCAGAACAGAACTTTAATACTTCTCTTCTATGGTAGGTCCTTCTTCAGGCACCTCAGTCCAAAGCTGAAGACAACATACCATTGTTTGTGTGCACCAACAGCAAAGGCATAGGCTCCCTGAGAGGCTCTAGAGTCCCTAAAAAATTAATTGCTTAGATAAATTAGGGCTGTATGGATAATCTGAGAATTTCAATTCTTGCTGTAGGCACCAAGTGTTCCCAGAAGAAGGAAGAAATATCTTAAATATGTAAAATATAGTAAAATAGAAAGTCCTGACTATTCATTATGGGCAGTTTTCCCTGCAAAATTTCCTTTTTCGTGGATTTCCAGTTTCCACAATGGAATTTTTTAAATAGCCTGAGATAAGGTAAATTTTTAAATGTACACATGTTCTAACAAAGGAAGCCTTTGGCCACCTCTGTACTAAAGCAGCAAGATCATTTCTCCTTCAGCCTAAAGTGACACGAGTGTTACACTGATCTATACCGCAGTTCAAGAGGCTGTCAAGAAGCTGTTCCCCTGTTCATTTTGTCTCATGGGATTTTACTAGCATTGACCAGCATAGCTACTCGGGTCCATTAGCAATGCTAGGCTTCTAGTGCTGGTATGACAGGCTTTAGCAATAGCTGTTCAGTGAAACTAGAAGCTGCTCATGATTCATATCCCAAACTCCACCAGTTTTTCATTGCAGACAGTTAGAATAATGACATTTGCTGAGGTTTGAAAGATCTTCTAGAAACACTGCAAGGCCTGAGCAGAGGATGCAAACGAGGTGTTCCAGAGAAGACAAGCCAAAACCTATGGGACAGGGTGACTCATAAAGGTCCATCCTTTCAGCTGCTGTTATGGTGGCATATGGCTTGAACAACCTTAATTGCCTCTCAATAAAGGTTTATTTTTATGGGTGAGAAGCAGGAGTGAACACAATTGTTGATTTTCTTTTTTGATTGAGAGATACTGAAAAAACAGGCTTCAATCAAATTCTTATAATTAGTTAATGACAACAGAAGAAATGAGGTTAAAGCAGCAACAGAGAAAAATTAGCCTACATGGAGAATTTCTCATTTGCAGGGTTACACAGAGATAGATTTTGTCTGCAAAAATTTTAATCAAAAATATAGTTTAGATAAATTTCCAATTCTCCACTCCTTTCAGCTAGGTCTCTATCCATTCTTCTTTATGTACAACATCCTCCGGTCCTTGAATGACTCAAGAAAAACTAAAAAAATTCTTTGGGCTATTTATGACCCAGCTTTGACTCTTTTGTTTCCCTGACCATCTCTTCTCAATCCTCTGGGACCACAAACTGTCTCTCTTGATGGCAGAAATTTAATAAGAACCAAATTTTGATCTTAGTTGCATCTATTCAGCTCCAGTCTAATAAACAGCATTATGTGAGTGAAATGGTAATTAGATAACACAGCTGAGGTTAAATGTGAATGGATTTGTTCAGTCCCTCTCACACTCCTAAGTCTCAGGTTCTCCTTTATGGCTACATAGAATATAATGTTATACTCCCAATAGAACAGAGAAGGCAGTAATCGTCTCTGGGATGCAGGGTTGGAGTTCTTTAGGCTGCTGGGCGGGGAATACAATGATTTGGCAGCACAGAGCCTCAGTTTCAGCCTCATGACTTCTGTGAACATCACCAAATTTATCCCTTTAGATGTTAAATTTGAAAGAATCTGTTTCAGCAGAAACAAACTCGCAACAGAAGTGCATGCAAGAATGAAAATAACATTTGAAAGAAAAAGAGATTATTATAAGCAGGTAACATTGCCTGAATATGTGAGAGTTTCTACTATGCTTTTGCTTGTTTTCACATCTCATGTTGGCACTGAATACTGTGCAGGGCTCACCTGAGAGGTGAGGCATAATCACTTAAACCAAGGGAATTAAGATGCTCCTTAGTGCTGCCTCCTGAGAGACAGCACAGCAATGAAGTAAACCGTAATGTAAGGCAGAAAATCAGGTTGCTCTGCCTCAGAGGAGTATTGACCAATAGTGTTTTACAGAGGCTCAAGCTTTCCTTATGCACAGGACAACTGTGAAGACAGGATCCACTCTGTCTTAAGGTGTTAAGCAGGAGAAACCAATAAGAACGCCATTTCCATCACACTAGCATTGCATAGCAAACACTGCGGAGGGCCCTCCTCTCCTTTCTTCTTCTTTCCTTGGCATTATGTTAAAGTCATTAGCTTAACAGCTGCAGGGGACACATATAAAGGACAACCTTAAGCCATTGCTGCAGGCAGACACTCACTCCAGCCAACACACTGCTATCAGCAGGAAACCAGCCCAGCAGCAAAAGCTTCACCATGGGGAAAGGAGATCACTTACAACTTCCAGGAGGACAGCAGGCAACAGTGATGTTGTATCACACTTGAATACAACAGTAGGCTCTGCAGAAATGCCCCCAAACCAGACCCAGATCACCTCGAGGCTGGGAAATTTCTACAAGGCAGCTACATCTGTAATTTCTTACAGATCAGATCTGTAATTTCTTACAAATCAGTCATACAGATTTCAGGGTATTACACTTCATCTTTAAAATTTCCCTCAGACACACCTCCATGTGAGAAGGCTTGCCCAGGGACCACACACAATTTATCTCTGCTGTATTACAGACTTACCAGTTCTTGTATTATGAATGGATATCCATATGGAATCTTATTTTTTAGACCTTCTTATTTCTTAAGGAGACTTTGAGCAGTTCTCACAAAAGTCTAGTCTTCTTCCTCCCAGAAAGGCAGATTTAATTTGTGGGTGCTTCCCTTCAGTTTGAAGCACAAAGACAGGATCTTGTTGACAGCTGGGAAGAAATACTTAAAGACTTAATTACCTTCCTCTTCTCTGACTGAATGACTACTTAAAAACAGCTGCAATGGAGGTAGTTCTGTGATATCATGCTGCTTGGAGGAGTCTTCAGGTCAAGCAAAATTGTGTAAAATAATAGAGAAAAAGCAATTAATAAGCTAGAAAATTATAAAACAGAAATATATAGTCCTTTTTCTTCTTTTCATTGAGGTCCTGAATTGGAATCTATAGTGGAACTATATTTACAGACAGAAAAAAAAAGGAAGTTTTTTAGGTACAATTTAAGATGTCTTTTTTATTATTTAGGATTTATGAATATTTGAATCCAGTTTTCCTAGACAAATCACAGCTATAAGGAACAGTGTTCCTAACACACAGGATTCAGATAGGCAACATGTATGGGGTTATCTCTGTGGACTCAAGACCCTATATCTGTATTGTGTGGAGAAAGCACACGTGGTTTTGTGTAAAAAAATCTTCCTAAAAATATAGGAGTGCCTACCTGACTGGGACTATATGACTGATTTACTGTAATTCTCTTCTCTGGCTGTAGGCAATCAGGGTAGTTGGTGATGCTGTTGGCATCTTTTGTATTTTGTGTGCCTTGAGGAAAGAACCGGAGGGAGCCAAGCAATTGGGAGGATCTGTCCCTTCTCATTGTCTATTGTTTCCGTGCAAGTCCTTGATACTTTTGGGGAGAAGGAGGACATAAATCTTCAGGAACCAAAGAGGAGCTTGATCCCATGGTACTGTGGAGCAGGGTAAAGAGCAATGGTGACTTTATATGTTATGCATATAGTAAGGCAGGAAGAACTTCCCTCTAGCTGTGTTTTTCTGTTAGGAGAATCAAGATTGTAGAGCTCTTGCATGGCTGTTAAGAAAAGGTCAAGTTTAATGTCTGCCATGTCAGTAATTTAACAGGTAGGCTATAAACTAAAAGAAAAGAGCTTTGGGAGGAAGAAAAGCACTCTGTGTGTGTGCCCTAAACTACATGTGTATACTTCTAACAAGACACTAGTTTGAACCAGAATATTTCCTGTTGTTAAATTTCAGCCCCCATTTTTTAAAAGCCTTTTGCCTTTAAACAGAAAACAGCATGAGAGAGGATTTTGTGACTGCCTGATGAAATTTCTACACTGTTTTGGAAGAAAAAATTTAAATCTGCAATTCCTATTTGTATGGAGAAAAACTTCTGTATGTCAGAGTCTTCTGTTAAAATCACTGCAGATTTTTTTTTGTCCTTTAGGCTGAACTCAAAGAGATGCATTAACGTGGCTTGTACAAAATGGAGCTGTTAAGGAAGGAAGGTAAAATGGATGTCTTTGGGCTTTTCCTTGTTTTGGGCCACCAGAGGCAAGTTCTGAATGAGGCTGGCTGCTTTGAAGTGGCTGGCTGCAGCTTCTGCCTGCCTTCACCACACAGACTGTGTGAGGGTGTGGTGCGGAAGGAGCAGGAGGAGTCCTCCCTGACCTCAGGATGAGTCTACTGAAGGCCAAGACAGCTTGACGCTGGGCAGTGACAGAAATCTTCTATAATGCACAGTAACATCTGGCCCATGTCATCCTTTTTCTGGTTCAGCTGATGCCTTTTATCATGTGAAAATACTAAAAACTGATGCAAAGCCTCCATAATTGAGGCCATTATAGTTTTGGGGGTGTTTTTTATTACTGTTTGAAAAAAACCTTTAGATTTTGCAGCTCATGGAATATAAATCTGCTCTTCAAAGTAGAGGAATGCAGCTTTCTGGAGCTGGGACCTGTCACACCTCCTGTAAGAAGGTAGACAGCCTGACTGATCCAAGCTCTATAATTGCAACAGCAAAAGAGAGGATTTGCTTCTTTTTCCTTTCTAGGTCACACAATATGAAAAGACAGACAAACTGTCTGTATAGTGTCCCTCAAAAACATATTTTCATGCTATCCTTTCTACCTAATCCCATTCCTGTTGAACAAACAGAGCAAGAGTAGAAGTTTAGACCTTGTCTCGCACTGTGGAGCACTTCACATATGTCTCTCCCAGAGCTCTTGTAGATGTTACTTGTGTCTATAACCACTTCCTCCAGGCCCCTTGGGAGGCCAGATTAAGTGGGAACAGTGTGACCTTGGTATCTGGTAATCACAGTGAGCAAGGAGCAGGGTGATAACGGGTATTTTAAGGGTAGAACACCATAGCTTTGCTACAAAGAGGGATCATTCTGCCAGAGACTCTCAGCATATCCCCTTTTCAGTTGGCAAGTGGCTGCAGTGGTGGGAATGCTTGTAGTACTGCAAGCACCAGTGAGAGAGGCTGCTGTTTCCTGAATGCTGGCAGTGTGTGCCCCTGCTCTAAGGCAGATGAACCAGTAGCTCTAGGGAGCAAAGGAGCTCATGGCTCATGCAGGTCAAGAGAAGGGTGCTAGAGGACCACTGTGGGATGTAAAGTTCTCTTCCTGGGCTCCTTGGTTTTGCTTGCTTTCATCTCCAGTGGTAGAGTGCCCTGTCTGTTTTTATAGCCTGTAATAGCAGATACTTTTAAATGAGTGCATAGCCAGCCAGCCTGTTGTCTGGGTTTGTGCCTCAGAACGGCATAGTGGGAAGGGCTATTGGCAGTTGCCTTTGTTTACTGTCTCTAAGGACGTGTGGTCATTAGACGGATGAGGGCCTTTCTGTCTTCCAGGTGTTTTTATGGGCTAGGCCAGAACATACCCTGTTTGTGTTATGTTTGCTTTTCTCAGAGTAACCCAACTCATGCTAGGCCTGAGAAAGACCTCTACATGCATTAATGTGAATGGATTCTATGGATATCCAAATGGCCCCAATAAACAAGGGTGGCCTATCTGAAAATATTTTCTGGTTGTGAACATTGCAATGTAGGCTGAGACTAGTTAGAAATCCTGGCTTGTGTATACATATTTTCTCTTCTTTTAGTGTCCCAGTGGGGCAGAGAATCCCTGAAAGGCTATGAAGCATGGACTAGCTTTCAGAGCTAACTCCTTGCCAGCAGCTTCTCTGTGTGAGGCCAATAAAATTTATTTGCACTTGACAACAATAGAATATTTTTGCACTTCACAGTGTGTCTCCTCAGGATTAAGTGCTGTTTGGGAAGGTCCCTAGGTCTATCCCTCCCCTTTATCCCATACAGGATGAAGGCACTACCTTTCCATTCCCTGCCTCTAGAACACGGTTACTGCTATAAACATTAGCAGGGCTTACAGGCTGGGTGGAGAGCAGTTGCTTCCAAGCACTGACTTAGGAGGGGTCAAAGGAGGAATAAAAGCTGTCAAAGCAGAAATTGCCTCTGCAGTCAAATATCTCATGGGTGAAGGGTGTTCTTTGAGGAGGCATTGAGCTGTGGTAGGAGTGGGAGGCTGGTAGCTGTTTTTCCTGTGGGGCTAGGGTCAGATCATCCAATACAATTTCCTTGTGTTCACCCCTTTTCCCATTTACAGCAGAGGAAGGGCATAGGGGAATTTCCAAGGGGATGTGAAGGCCAACTCACAATACAGTTACATTCATATTCTATCTGTTCTGGTAAATGATGCTTGGAAAATCGGTGTTTTTTGAGTGGTGGAGTGGGAATATGTGTCCCCTTGCAGCATGAGCATTTCTTTTCTACTTCCCTCTCTGCTACAGATTTTTTTTAGAAATGGGCAAGCAGAGGGCAAGTGTTTTTATTTTGGCCAGTGTCTTCCTTTGAAACACACTAGCTTCAAAGACATGTGGGATATAAGCATGCATCACAGCATGGAGTTGAATGGTGGTGATCAAAGAGGCTTTTGCGCACACCATGAAGCCCTGCTGGGTCAGAAAGCAGTGCTCTGTTCTGCAGAGCTGGAGCTCACTTTGGCACTGGGCCATGCAGTGTCTTTTTACTTTTTAACTGGTCAGCCCCAGGTTGACCACCTGACATCTGGAGGGCACTGTGGTTCCAGCAGCAGTGCTAACCCTGAGTGCACAGGAGGCTGGGTCAGTACAGCAAAGGGTTTTTCACCAGTCCAGTGTAACACTGAGAGGAGTCAGTCACTAAGGGAAACTTTTGGACCCTTCTTCTTTCTTTCCAGCCTTATGAGATAAGCATGGATGGTAAAAAAATCAGAATAGTAGGTCAGGGGTTGTGCATGGGACTGATAGCCTACAGCAAATATAAAGAGGCAGAGCCTTTCTAAAGCATACAGTAATGAGCTGGGGACACATGTTTTCCCTCGGGTGACCCAAATACTGTGCAGGAGGGTCTTGGCCATGGCAGTCTCAGATGCCCTATGAATTCATGACAAAAGCTCCTTCATTGAGATGTGACACCCCTCCTGGCATGACAATCCATGAAGCAGCTGGCTGACCCCACCGTGAGGGGGAGACAAGCCTTACACCAGCCTGGGACCGCTAACCTGACAGTTTGCTGGCTGTAGCTCTTCTTTCTTCAGCATCTTTGAAATGTCAGTCTCACACTTTTTGTTATGCTAAGCACATCAGTTCTAAGGCCCTTATGAAATAAAATACTGGTTCTGAGAAGGATAATTATTATAGGTCTTATGATCCAGAAAATTTTTTTATATTAACTCAGATCTACATTGCTTAAATTATTTTGAAAGAAAATGACAGTATCTCTATTTCAAAACCAGTCAGAGAGTGATATATTTAATACAGTTGTCTAAAATACTACACAAGATACTTAACTACTGTGCAATAAAAAACAAATAATGTGAAGAGTTATAGCTTCCTCAAGTTTAGCAGCTGGATCTTTTTTTAAAAAAATCCTAGGAACTTGATTTGCCCAGTTCTTGTAAGGGACAATTAAATTTAATGATCTACACTTCAAAAAAATGACCTGTGATTTTGAGAATTTTAATTTAATGGTGTCCCTACTTGAAATATGTCTGAAGTGCTTTACTGTTTAAAATAATCATGTGTGATGGTTCTTGAAAGTCAAAATGGAAACATGTCAAGGAGATAGAACCAGCTTTTCCTATAAAAAAGGGCTGACGTACCATACTAGGGCAAAGCTATTCTTACAGATATTTGACTTTTGTCCTGAACACATATGTAGCTAATGCAAAAGGTGCTTCGTCGAGTTTTTGAACAGGACAACATAAATTTTGGAGAAGAAATTAGAATTTTAGTTAGAACCAAACTAAAATCAATTTCTGATGATGCTTCCTAATTTGTACAATGGCATGACATGGCATTTACATTTTAGCTGTTTCTCTTCCATACTAGACAATTTGTATTGTTAGTTTGGTAAAAATTAAAATATTTAATGAAGTTTTCTGGATCATTTATAATCTGATGGGTTTCTTTTTTTTTAGATTTAAAATTGCTGACAACATAGCAAACCAGAAGGGGTAAAGGAGAAAAAGCAGTAGAAACCATCGTACATCTTGTAGTTTTCATTGCACAGACATATTTCATGCCAGTTCATATACTTATTTGGTTTTGGACAGGAATGCTTGTTTGAAGGGGATACAGAACAGCTTTGGCTGCCTGTTACTGATAAATGAACTGTTCTGTACACTCACTGACTCCATTGGAGCTTTGAAATGTGTTTTATTAGATGAACAATATAATGAAAACCAACCAGTCTTGCCATTAATTATATCATTAATTATATTTAAATCAGCATTTACCACACTACAGTGCTGTAGAAAAGAGCTAGCTCTTGATCCTATCACATTCAGAGGGTCCATGTACTGGCACGAAAGTCACTTAGATGGGTCCCATGAAGAAAACATGCAGAACTGGGTTTTTGACACAGGCCAAAACTGAAGCCTTGTTGTTTATTTCAGGCCATCAACGCAAAAGCTGAATAAAGCACAGCAAGAAAAAATCAATTATCACAGAAAATATTTTTATACTAGAGATTTAGTGTAATACTCTCTATAAAAATCATGACTGGTTCCATTCTTTAATGCACTTAAACAATGGGTGTTCCTTAACAATATGTATAAGTCCTTATACATGCTATTCTATGTCTATATTGCTAAGTACAGGCAGTATTCACTCCTAGATATAGATCAAATTAGAAGCAAGCCACAGAGAAAAGTGTTTCTGAAGACGGAACCCTTTATCCCCTGGTGAGTTCCTGTGAAAGAGGTGGCCAAAATCCAGCTAACTTTGCTCCCCAGCTGCAAGGAGACAGACAGCATTACACTACTGGCAGTACCCAGCATCCCCAAGAAGGTTTTTGAGCAGAGTCCAAATGCAGACACCACCCAGGGTTGCACAGTCTGGTCCACAGCTGGGGGAAGCCTGTGCTGTAACTGCTGGCTGTAGTGGTTGCTAGAAGATCCCTTCCAGGGCAGCTGGAGCCTCGCCTCTTCCAGCCACCAATGTTGCTCCTGCAGGACATGTTGGTGTCAGTGTGGGTGCCACCTCATCCATGCCTGTCTATTCACAATTGCCCCCATGGGCTGGGGGAACATTTGATACAGATGCTGCCAATAGCATTGTCCTCATGGTTGCACCATGTCAGACACACTGGTCTGCTCAGGGTGCAAGACCCTGGGCACTTGTTTCCCCCTTCACCCCTTCCTGGAAGCATCTGGACTAATTACAGAGTTAACAGAATATGTCACGTTGGAAGGGAACCACAAGGAACATCAAGTCCCACTCCTGGCCCTGCACAAGATCATCCCCAAGAGTCGCACCATGTGCCTGAGAGTATCATCCAAACACTTCTTGAATTCTGTCAGGCTTGGTGCTGGAAACCCTCTTTCAGTATCCAACCACCCTCTGGATGAAGAATCTTTTTCTCATATCCAATCTAAACCTCTCCTGATAGAACTTCAGGTTCTGTCACTGGTCACCACAGAGAAAGGATCAGTGTTTGCCCCTTCTCTTCCCCTCACAAGGAAGTTGTAGACTGAAACAGGGTCTCCCCTCAGTCTTCTCTTCTACAGGCTGAACAGACCAAGTGACCTCAGCCGCTCCTCATACGGCTTCCCCTGAAGGCCCTTCACCATCTTCATTGCCCTCCTTTGGAAGCTCTCTAATATCTTAATGTATAAGTTATATTGTGTTGCTCCAAAACTGCACACAGTATTCAAGATGGGACTGCAGGTGGGACCTCCAGGTTCCTTTCCGCAGCACTGCTTTCCAGCATCTCATTCCCCAGTCTGTGCAAACATCCAAGGTTGCCCCATCCCAGGTGCAGAATCCAGCACTTTCTCTTGTTGAACTTCATACGCTTGGTGATTGCCTATTCTCTAATTTGTTGAGGTCTCTGTGAAGGGCCTCCCTGCCCTCAGTGAAGTCAACACCTCCTCCCAGTTTTTTGTCTGTGAACTTTCCCTTCCTGTCCTGTGTCCATGTAATCTATGAAGCTGTTGAAGAGCACAGGGCCTATGATGGAGCCCTGCAGAACCCTACTATTGACAGGTCACCAGTCTGATGTCATCCCATTCACTATTACCCTCTGTGTTTGACCTGTGAGTCCATTGCTCACCCACCACATGATGTGTTTATCCAGCTGTGCTGGACAGTTTGTCCAGAAAGATCCTGAGAGAGATCATATTGAAAGCTTTACTGAAATCCAAAGAGATTACATAAAATTACTTCCTTGATCAACGAGGTGGGTTACCTTTCCATAAGGAAATCAGGCTGGATAAGCAGGACTTTCTTCTCATGAAACCATGCTGGCTGTGACCAATTTCTGTGTTTTTCAGGTGGTTTTCAGTATCTCCCAAAATAATCTTCTTTATAACTTTACCAGGCACTGACATGAGACTGACATGAGACTGACAGTTTCTGGGGTTCTCCTTTCCCTTCTTGAAAATCATGACAATGTTCACCAGCTTCCAGTGTGCTGGGACCTCTCCAGACTCCCAAGAATGCTCAAAAATCTTCGAGAGGGGTTTTGTGATGACATCAAAGAGCTCTTTGAGGATTTTTTGATTAATCCCATCAGGTCCCATAGATTTGTAGGGATCCAGCTGGAGCAGCAGTTCCTGCAGTATTTCATGGTTGACTAGGAGTTGATCATTCTTGCAGTCATGGTCCTCCAGCTCAGAGCACTGAGACCCCCTTGGTCTGTCACCCATGTTGAAGACCGAGGCAAAGAAAGCATTAAACACCTCTGCCTTGTTTGTAAGGTCACCATCCTCATCCTGTAATAGGCTGCATTCCCATCTCACTTTCTCCCATACAGAGGGAAAACTTGCTTCACACAGGTATAGCTCACCATGGACTGTATAACTCACGAGATAAAACTAGCAACCCAACAATAGAGTATACAGAACAAATTTATAAATAGAACCTTCATTGTGTACAAATGATGAGGAGATTGTAGTATTATATAAGGCCATGACTTCAGTGGGGGTGGAGAATGCCTTTAACAATTTCTATTCTGACAATTACCATTTACCAATACCATTTTTTTCACCAAAATATTTACAGCCATGCTTAATACTGGTTTTCAAAGTTGTGACTGATGTTCATTTGTGCTGTATGTCAATGCTCATCTCCTGCAAGACATATAGGATTTTATATATGTAGTAAAAGTGGTATTTCTTTTAAGACCTGGAGGAACATCTCAAATTCTAGTAACGAGCTTGGTAAGGCTGCCCTTTAAAAGAATCATGAGTGACCAGGGAGGATTTTTGTGGGGATATTTTTTATTTTTCTTTTTTTCCCCTCTTCCTTAACAAAGTGCCTGAGATGGCTGCAGCTCTATTAAAACTCCATCTTAATGACTGTTTAGGTAGAGTTCAGTGCCAACTTTCATTTTAGCTTCATCTTAGCACATCTCATTAATTTCTCACATTCTTCTGTGACTGGGGATTTCTATATTTGGGTTTACTCTTGGATTATGTCAGACAAGCTGGAACAAAATTGTTTCAGTTAAATGAATGTGAAAAAAAAATCTTCCATATGTTATCAAAATCTTCTGTAGCTGTTTAAGTAAAAAGTAGCTAGCCAGAAATCTTTATATTGGCTTGCAATATAGCCTCTTTGAGAAAACACTCAGGTTGAAGAAAATTGTTTCAGTAGTTTTAAATCAACTTGTCATTTTTCTCCATGTCATGTAGACCTCTTTCATTTTCCCCTCTCCTTTTTAATTAATTTAGTTTTAAACTCTTGTTTAAAATGAGTTTGCTAAGGGTTCATTTACTAAAAATATCTTTAATGACATCTCAGTTATAGATATAATTGTAAAGAACCTCAGCTGTTAAGACCAATTGAGCTGAAAAAGCCAAAGTGAATGCCATTGCATCAGTATATAAGGGATGAAAAGGTTTAGAGTGTATTGGCAGCTTTCTTTCCCAGTTCATACCATTTTAAACATCAGACCTGATGATCTTACTTAAGTCACTACAATGACAATTTTGCACATATACAGTCAGATTGTTTTTTGCTCTTTTTACCTAAAAAAATAGAAATAACATACAAAACCTAGGCTAAACAGAGAAGTTGACAATTACCCACCTAAAAATCAGAAAATCACAGAGACTGAGGTTCCTACAACAATGCTAAGACTTCATGCTGTCTTTATGTTCTTATAAAGCTTACAACCCGCTTTGACAAAAGCCCATGTTTAGAAAGAGAATAAGCCTTTAAACTCAAGTGTTTAATTCCAGTAAAAAGTAAGACTTAAAGTAGCTCACTGTCTGGTCCACTAAGTATCCAATAATTTGGAGCCCAGAGGGATAGCCTCAGTGAGAGAGATATTACACTCTTCCTTTCCTACTCCTTCCCTCCTGCAAGAGTGAATATAATGGAGAGAGTGGGGAGGGCTTTTCTGTGAGACAGATATTCAAATCTCTTCAGCCAGGCATGGAAGTCTGCCAGCAGTTCCCAAGAGTGTGCTAACTCTCAGCTATTGTAAAAATAAGTACATAAAAACATATGTCAAAAGTCCCTCACATCCTTCCTTTTTCCCCTTTGCTGTGTTTCCCCCTGGCTAAACAAGGCAGCTGGAAGAAAGGCATTGGAAATATCTTTCCCAGGTAGCTAACTTTCTACAGGGACCCTAGACATCAAACCCATATGTGAAGTCATGGAGTCATGATATTCCCTTTAATATAGAGAGAATTGCAGTGCAAAGTGATTAAACCCAAAATTTCTAAATGGTCCACTACAGCATGTCTCATTGTCATGCAAAAAACCTTAAATACCAAAGGACTGGCTGTTCCCAAGTGGTAAATACTCATAGAATCTGGAAAAAACACCCTCACATTATACTTCTAAAATATTAATCATTTGTGCAAGTTTGTATGGCAAACCAGAAGTAGTGACAACAGTAGAGAACGCTTTCCTGGGACTCCAGTTCAGTGCTTTGAGCACACAACACTCCTGTCTCTTCATTCTTTGTTACTTGAATTATAGGGTTGTAAGATGTAAGAGACATCAACCTCATTCTGTTCTGTTCTGATGAACACTGCATTACTGGTTTTTTGCTGATCTACTTCATAAATAACCATGTCTCAGATGGTTACAGGCACATGAGGGGGAAGTACTACTGAAACCCCTGTGCTGGCTGTGGCAGGTAAGAGACCTTCATATTTAGGATGACACTACTAAAGTTGCCATGAAAATTGTTTTTATTAAAAGAACTCAAGTTTTCACGTGTAACTATTTTTGACAGTTTCTCAACCTTAGCTTTGTACTTTGTTTATATTTTCTTGTTTTAAGAAGAAACAGGACTCGTAACAGAGATCCTTAAGTCACTATCCTGCATAATATTTTAGTGGATAAATTAGAAATTTTGATAAGAAAGAAAGAGAAAGAGAGGAAGAGAGAAAGGAAGAGAGGAAGGAAGACAGGAAGAAAGAGAGGAAGGAAGGAAGGAAGGAAGGAAGGAAGGAAGGAAGGAAAGGGAGGAAGAAAGGGAGGAAGAAAGGGAAGGAAGGAAGGAAGGAAGGAAGGAAGGAAGGAAGGAAGGAAAAGAAAGAGAGAGAAAGAAAAAGTGAGCAAGTTTTTTCTGAAGTGCTGAGACTGACAGGAGTCTGATATCAGGGAATCTCAGTCTTCACCTTGATCAGACCATGATGATTACTCCTCATAGAGTGATGGAAATCTACCACTCTCCCTGGTGGTACTTTGGTGATTAATGAAAATATAGGCACAGCAACAGGTGCCCGAATTTCCCTTGAAATAAGACCACTTATACACAGAGGAGAGTGTTCAAATGTATACACTAGAAGAAAACATCAGATGAAGTAGTATGTGTCCAGGGTAGACATAGTAGGTAAAATGAAGTAGTAATGAGAAACTTAAAAAAATGCAGCCCCAAACCCACAGCCAGTTCAAATTTGGTTAGGACAGTGAGGTAAGCAAGTTGGTTATGGTCTCTCTTTAAACGTATATATGTATATGTGTTTTATATATACACACTATTTTATATAGTGCATATATATAAAAGAGGTTATAGGCTATGAAAAGGTGGACTGATTTTAGGACCTGAAGATCAGACAAAAAGGGAGAATTCAGTGAAAAATGATAAGCATGTCTCTTTCTCTTTGTTTAAAAGAGTTATTTTCTTATTAATCTCTGCTGTTGGGCGGCATATTACAGACATGTTTGCCATTGTGTACAGCTACACTCTATATCACCATTTAGGTATATAACACATTTGCTGCAGGTCCGTCATAGATTATAGATGTGTAAACTCCTAAATTTAGCAGACAGTCCTTGCACCTTAGGTCACCACAAAAAAATTCAAGTGGTTTAATGCCAGGTGCTAAAGGATAGGGACATTGCTACTGGAAGACCAGTTTCTTCTCATGAAACCAGAATGGCAATACTTCAGTGCTGTTTTGCTTGTAAGTCTTTTTCTATATAGGCTTTAGATTTTAAGGGGGCTCTAATTTTTGCTGTGAGTGTATAATACCTGTATCAATAGAATGCGCCTCTTAGACTGAGTAGCTAACATATAATGAAATGTTACTTTATTATTTTATGAAATAAATATTAAATTGTTTCCAGAATCTGTTTCTGCTTACAGACTTACTGATTAGAATAATGTGGCTCTGTTAGTCCATGTGTATTTTTATTTAGTTCGATGTTTATGCATATGTATCTCATGAGATAAATTCTGGACAACTGTTATTGTACCCTCCCTTTCCTGTACATCAGTTCAACTTTTACTGAAGCACAAGACAAAATTTTTCCTAGTCTCTCAAGACCTTTTGCAAATTACTACACTGAATAAAATTCTAAAGCAAAGACATATAGATTAAGGAAGGGCTCTTGAGCTATATATTTTGACCACCAATGGCATTAACATAGGATAAAGACAGACTGTACCTTTCAGATTATATGTTCTCAACTCAAACCTCCACAGGGAAGAAGGTTTTCCACAACTTTCCTATTGTGTAATGTTAAACCATTGATTTATACTTGTAATCAGAAATCCTTTCCTAAAACTGAAGCAATATCCTCTGACAAATTATACTAATTATATTTTTGGCCTGCCTCTAGCTGACACAGACAACTGATTTCTCTTTATTATAACCCTTCTCTGTGATGAAAAAACAAACTAAAACCTAGCCCTCCAAACCTCTCCTTGCCTGTTTTCTATGTAAACCCTGTATGTTGTCTTCCCATACAATTTCCATATTGCCTAAGATTGTTCTTAAAGTGTATCTTTCTTAAAAGATACTTAAAACAACCCTGCTGGGCCCTTGCCGCTGCACTCAAAAGAGGACTAATGCTTGACTGATGTAGCCTGTGAACCACCTCGACCCCAGGCTCCTTTCCTGTTGTCTGGATAGTCCCCATTTTCTGTTTCTGAATTGTATTTCTTTTCCTGAAACACAGTCCTTCGCTGAACTTCTGCTTGACTTTTGGATCATGTCTCTTGCGTTTATTACCATGTTAAGTCCAATAGTATTCGGAGTTCCCTTTTATGTGCTCTTCCAGTGCTCCCAGTATAGCAGCAAACCATCGACTGTTATACCTTGAGGTTATTTTTCTGGGTGTTGACTTTGCCCAACACCTATTTTCCTAGTTCTTATTTCCCTGGCTGTGTTTATTGAGAAAGTTGCAAAGGACAGCATCAAAAAATATTTCTGAAATCAAGATCTATTACAGCTCATAACTCCCACTGAACTGTCAGGCTGGGTATACTGCCAGAAGAGAAGATAACATTGAATTGACATTGTTTGTCCTTGTGAAGCTGATTTTGACTATTTCTTACTATTTTATCAACCTAGTGTATTTTCAATTATCTTAGTTGGCTGCTTTATCTGTAATTTTCCTAGTCCTTATTTCAGTGTTGTGGTTTCACACAACATCCATGACTCTTTGTCTTCTGCCATTCCCTCTGTTTTTGTTTTTACACTCCTCAACCTTCTTTTTTCTCTCCTCTACCTTTTCTTTTTCCCCCAGATCTTTTGCAAAATCATATCTAAAACAAATATCGTATTTATCTTTCTCTAGTTGTCCAGATTATCATATTTCTTTTTGTTGCCAAAAGCTCTCACTAATGACTCAGAAATTGTTCGGCTAATTTTCTAAAGCTCTGTGAAATCCTTTGACTACTATTTTTAAAAATTATTCTTTTAACTTATTTTTCCCCATTGGCATGTAGTACAGTTTTCCAAGTTTAACACTCTTGGTAGAACAAGTGCTAGATGTCCTGGTGGTTACATTGGCTGTAACAATTTTAGGCAAATTCCCTCCCAGAGCTCTCCCATGTGGCCAGCAATACAGAGACGATAAATATAGCCAAACCACAAGCATTTTTACCACTTTAGCTGATTTATGCAACATGATGGTGAAAATGTCATCAGGCAAGCCCTGCACTACCATTCCTGTCTATGTTAGAGGAAAATTTGGAGAAGTTTTTAAACTTGTGATTTTTAGGTAAGTGCCTCTTGGACATAGTGTGCTAGAAAACACAGCAAATACAACCAATTCTACAAACCAATGAGGCCACTTTTTCAATGCTATATGAAAATGAATATGAAAAATCTCTAATAGACATGCTTTTTCTTCTATTTAATGCACAATATACACATGCATTTCAGCTTATTACGCTGCTGGTTCATGAGGACTCAGCATTACAAATCATGGGTTTGAACCAATTTCCCAGTAGTTTCAGTCTAAGTCAACTGGAGTACATACATTTTCTTCTGGTATCTGTTGTTTTTAAATACAATTTGGATAGAGCAACCTTGTTATTAATACTTATTAATCATGGACTATAACTAGAAAATTCAGTGTGCTAAGGTACTTTTTTAATAGAAAAAAATATCTATGAAGAATCTTCATTTCTGTACTGTAATAAAGCTGATAAATTTGATAAAGAATGAACTGCCCCTGAAATAAAAATCATGTATCTAAATGCAAATAGTCTCCCTAAACTAGGCACCTTCCCTCCTTTCCAAAAAATACACTATTCTCATGGTGGGAATTGCTGCCGGTGTTCAAATCAGCCACTTGAAGGAGTGAAAATTATTTTAGTTTCAGTACATGAAAATGGCCTCAAAGTGTCACTAGAGAGCTACCGATAATCAGTTTAAAACTACATTTCAAGGTTTTGGGGCTGCTTGATCTTTTCACTCAAGAGCCACTTCTAACTTATTCTTTCTTTTTGCTTACAATGCCCATCACTATGTGTGGCCATGAAAATGCCCTGGCCACTTGTACACGGATGGCAAGGCTTTCAGTATCACAGTTCAACTTTAATGAAGGCAAAGAGCATGAAGTGAGAAAAGGAACTTGCAAATAACAGATCCTTAGTGGGGGGATAAAAAGGAAAAAAAAAAAAGGAAGTTGGTAATTTATCCCCTCTCCCTTCATAATCTTGACCAAGACAAATACAAATGTGATTCTAACAATGGTAGGAAGTGAAGCACCCTAACCTTTCTGCATTTAGCTTGGAAGCTTTTTCAGAGTAGAGACTGTCTCTCATATATGTTTACACAATGCCTGGCACAAGCAAGACTCGTATTTAATCTCAGCCTTTTGAGCCCACATCACAATATAAACATTTCCTAATAGTAGGAGTCTTACAGAAACGAACCTTTGTTTATGCTGCTGTTTAGAAGCAGTCCCGGCCACGCTCCTCCTTCGGGATTCCCTCCCAGCTGTCCACGTCACTGTCATCTGCAATTCAATTGCCTTTAATGCAGCAGATTCATGCAAAAGGAAGCATGCACATATGGAAAATTTTAAAATGTCCACTTTCCCTTGCAAATGGTGCATTTCTGACAGGGATGTTGCCTCACTCAAGTGCTGCTGGGATATTCAGTTCCCCTTTACAGTCTTACTTGAACTTGTGTGGCTTTCCTGAAGAGTTATGCTACAAGTGTTCTCATTCTATCTTTCTCACAAAGGACAAAGAGTGCGTTATTTCTCCTAAAATCCTCAGCAACGACTTAGCACTTCCATCTTCTGCATCTCTATGTAACAGCCACGCAGAATGTTTCTCCAACTGTTGCTTCTTGCAGTTAAACCTGGCACACCTACCATGAAGCATTTAGAAGGGAAATTCAGAAGTCCTATTTTGTTTCTACTTCTATATATCCACAGATTATTAAACTAATGACTATTATAACATATATGCAATAACAGCAACATGCAAATCAAGGATTTAAAGCCTCTTTAGATTAGATTAGATTTGCACTGGGATTTAAACAGAGAACGGTTGGCTTTGAATCTCTCTGTTTATTAAAGTTGATTGTCCTATTCTAACATCATTTGAAAGGTATTTTCTCCTTCTTTCTCCCCTTTGGCCAAATTTATAATAACATCAGAAGCTTCATAATCTTGAAATGACAATTTTCTGTACAGGCAACACAATAGCAAAAAATTCACCAGATAACACAGCTTTCAGTGGACATCAATGTTGAACAAAACATATTGTTTTTACATTGAAATAGCAAATTTTTCTGATGATTTATCCAGATGAGCTTTTGAATAAATTTCAGCATCATCACTTCAGTGTATAAGCTTGTCAAGTATTGGACAGACTCCATGTGATGGAGGCAGAGGAAAAGCCAGGACTGGTGAACCTCTAAGGTATAAACTCTCACATATATAAAAATGAGGCTAAGTTTCCAACAGCATTTCATTTTTGTCATTCCTCATAGCAAAACCTGAAAGTGCTCCTGTTCATTTTGCCAGGTGGATGCTGCATAGAAGAATCAAATATATTTCTCTTTTTCATTAGCAACACTTACTGGGGAATTTTATAAGTGCATTGCATAGCTTAACTTCTCTCTCACAGATCTTGATGACAATAGAATGAGGCCACAATTAGTCCTTCATAAAATTTGTTACTTAATTTAATATACATTTGACATTTTTTCTCCATGTAAGCACTAACTCTTAAAGTCGTTAAACATCAGAATAAAATATTATAACAGTTTTCAAATATACCGGTACAATAACATCCAGGAGAAAGGATTCAGAGAAATTTTGGAATTATTTTCACTCCACTGTTTTAAATTATCTTCCTGGACATCTATTAGAAAGCAAAAACATATGTAGGATATGCAAAAATAGTACCAAGAGTCTAAAAAGAGAAAAAGTAATTTTCCTTCCTGTATTCTGAGTATCAGTCCACGATTTCTGCCATTTTGATTGATTACCAAGATGGAAAATATTTGCTGCCCAGCCTCCTCAGAGGTGCTATATCTGGTAAGTTTACTTTAACAGGCTCCTGAACTGTAGTGTGGGACTTGTGAGTGGCCTAATGATTCATTCCTGAAAAATGTTACCTTCATCAGTTTTGGACTTGGTTTCATTGGTGGGTTTTGGAAGGAGCATGGCTCTGCACTCCAGTGGAAACAGTGTCTCTCATAAGCAAATTACATATTTTTTAAAGACAGAAAGGGGGTACTTTACACCTATGACAGCATTGCTCCAAAGGGCTAGAAAAAAGGCAGTTTCCTCTTTTGGTTCCTAGGTTGGTGGTTGGTTTTTTTTTTCTGTTCCTCTCCTTTTGTGAAGGCCCTGTCTATAAAGGTCTTAACTTATTGGTTCAAAATGGTTCTTTTCCAGTGCAGATGGATAGGTTTGGCTTCCTTTGAACAGCAGGTGACCCTCGTAAGCATGGCTTTTGTGTCATCGAATTAATTTAAAATATTCACAGTCTACATACCAAATTTCAGAGAGACAACTACTCCAGTATAAACTAGCAAGTAATTTCTTGCAGCTATTAGAACTACTCAGCAAGAACAACTTACCTAACCAACAGATCCATAGGTATTTTATTTTCTCTCTCTATTTTAGAAACTAAAGTGTGAACTTCAGGAGACAAAAGTCTAGTTTGGACTGTCCTTAAAAATAAATCTCTAATCAGTATGGTCTTTGTATTGACTGTGGCGCTGGAAAAGACCTCAGAAGCTACCATTGCTAAACTCAAAACATTCCCTCTCCTGCACTCTTCTAGTGTGGATTATCATGTACGTGGCCACAAGAACTATCCTAAGAATCCTAACTCCTGAATATTTTTACCTGCTTGGTGATGAAAATGCATACACCACCAGACTATGACTAGTTTTCCTATACTTGCTGTTGCAAAATCAGAATTCTGTTAGGTGCAAAAAGAAAAAAAAAAAACAAACAACAAAACAAAACAAAAAAGAATGCCCTTTTCCCCTTTTAATCGAATAGAATTGAACAATGCCTTTGCTATTTTAACTACACTCATCATATCTTTCAGAACTAACATTCCATGTATCTTGTTTGGGACTTTCTAACTGCAAATATAAATGTCCCATTTCACCTAGTATCTTGATAGTCCTGTTCATGTTCTGGACAAACATGCCTTCCTACAGCAAAGATTAAGGGCAAAGATGCGTAAGTAATACTTGTAACCCTCCTCAAGACTTCAAGACATTCTAAAAACATTACTGAAGTTTTATGTCACCTCCATCAGATAATATTATTGAAATCCTAAAAAAGGGGCATTCTGAATCCAAGCCTCTTGCTTTCATATGGAAACTGTACTCAATAACACAGGCCAAATTTACATATTATTAACCCTGTACTTTTATCACAGGGCAATACTTTGGTCACTCACCTGTTTATGCATAATTACCATTTTGATCCCCCTCCTCTATCTTCCCAAAAGGCAATGTTCCCACTTCAGAACAATCTCAACAGTTGCCTCTGTAAATGCATCACAAAACATACTGCTACGTCTTCCCTTTCCCAATTCTCTAACAAGCAACAGGCCTTAGAAGCTCAACACCATGCTTTCAGTGAAATACTTTCAGTTACCTTCTACTTCTTCATAGCAAGACCTCTTACATTTCTTTATTCAAATAACAGGAAGCTGCCTGCCTGGCTTGCTTGTCTCTGTGCTGCTGGACACTGCAATGCCAATAGTTTCCACTCATTGCCAATTATCTGAAGACCCCAGGTTTGTAAAGGGAAGAAATTAATCCCACTGTCTGCAGTATACTATTTTTCACTTCACTTTTCAGGAAGAGAAGTACCTGCTTTATTCTATCTCAGGAACCTTAGCATGGTGAAAAAAAAATGCCATAAGCTAGAATCAGGATGTTTTCAACTAAGCAACATCATTATGGAAAACACATTTTACCTCAGTCTCTTGAAACAAATGAACACTGAAATGAGTCCAGTATCACCAATGATGACCTTTTACTACTCTTTTACTATACAAATAGCACAAAGACCAAATTCACAGGACTGATTTTGCAGGAAACCATTACCCAGCATTTCACCTTCAGACTAGAATGTGTATTATTCTAGATTTTTTTAAAGGCGATATGAAAGCACTTGCAACTTGAAAAAACCCAACCAAAACAGATTAAAACCTTTGACGTCTGTCTAATCATCTCCAATGAAGTTCAAAAGTTAGCTGTTTCAAAGAATATTATGTAATAAAAAAACATTCTGAAAACACAGACAACATCATAATAAAGGAGTAAAATATGGCATATGCATCTAATACAACCAACAGGAGTTTTAAGGTACGTTAGAAGTTGATACATGAAGACTTGATTTGTATCCAGGGGTTGTGTACACAAGAGGGAAGGTGATGCAGAAGCCAAAGCCTAGGCTCCACTTTCTTCACCCAGCTCGCCTTTCCATTTTCTTGCCTTGCTTCCTTGCCTGATGGCAAATTCTCTATATTAATATATAGATATATATTAATATATAACACACACATATATATATATCCAGTTACAAAGCTGGAGTACTTGAAGTCAGACATTGTGATTTGGACTCTGAAATGAAGTTTAGATATTACCAAGATAGGCATAAAATTTGAAAGGGCTTTTGTACAACCAAGTTATATTCTTAAAAAAGGAAGACTGGTGGCTTGGTTTAAGTAAATAAACATAAAAGAAGTAAATCTCTAGAGCCTCCTAGTCAGGCAAAATTAGATTCTGGTGTTTTACCTAAAAATACGACATTGTTTCAGCACAACAGAAGTTATCTTGTTTATAGCAATGATAACATTCTGCTTGGAAAGAAACACAGCAACCCATGACACAGGAAAATCAGTTTGAAATCACACATTTTAAATTCACATACATTCCAAGAGAATTTATTGACATTACAATACTTATTAGAATTAGCATTTTCATTGAGGCAACCAATGCGATAACAAAAAAAAGTATAAATCTTTCTCAGCAACAGTATGAACCACCTTACAAGTCACTAATACGCAGCCCCTTCGTTTTCCTTGCACATAAATAAGGCTGTTCTACAATTGCGCAGAAGTGACTATCAGTCCCTTGGGGACTGAGGGAGAATGTTCTTGCACAATTCTTTGACAGGAGAAAGCATTTTAAAATTCCTCAGTTTCCACTATTCCAAGCCCTGACTCCCATCTTCTTAAACCATAAAGCAGAAAACTGATATCATCAAATCTCACCCAACTGCTAGGACCAGAAGAGCGGAAGCAACTGGTATTCTAAAGACGTATTTTTGAAACTCTACTAGTGTTAAGACTTGGAAAGATATTTCAAGTTGAGCCAAACTATTGGAATGACAAAAGCCTCAAGCCAGAAGCCCGGCTTCCCAGGGCAAGAGCAGTTCTGCACACTTAGGAATAGGAAGCACTTCAGAAAACACCAGCTGGGTGAGGAAAGCACATGAAAGTTTGAGAGGTTAAGAAAAATTTGAAAAAGAACTTTACTAGCAATTATTTTCTTCATATGTACACACACAGTTTGAAAAAAAATAAAAAGAAGAAATTCAGACTTCTCTTTAAGAATTCTTGGATTTAAATATATATATATTTATTAAAAAGAGACATTGATTCTATGGCCAAGACATCATGTGTCTCAGAACAGGTTTTTACAGCCATGTTATAAAAACCCCTTAGCAAAGAAGTTATGTACTAGACTTCAAACACATGTACTCCAAGAATGACACTGGTGTGGAGGATCTTGTTTTACATCCATTTATTTTTGTCCCTCAGCAATTATAGCATAGTTTCAATACATTTCTAAAGCTATAGAGAAATACCAGGGCAACTAGAGTACATACAAGCCAAAGTTAAAATGGTAGACAGCTGAATATAAAAACAAAATAAACAAACAAACAAACAAAAACAAAAAGTATGCATTCAGCAGGAAATCTATACCTCATTCAGTTCAGGCTTTGTTCTTTAGGGAACAAGGTGCTAACGTGCCATTTTCTCATAAAATGAATTTTAATTGCTTCCAAAGAGTTTCTGCTGAAAATGTAGGTGGAAGCAAATAAGTGTAACACTAAACTTTCTTCTATAAACTTAGAAGCAACACTTTCTTGAATCAATTTCCACCCTCCAAACACCACTGCTGCTTTTCTTACATGAACTCACTGTTTTATTAAGGCATAATATGCCCTGAGCAATATGCTGGAAATTAGCCAAAAAGCCTAACAATTAAAAGGCAAGCACCAAGTGATTTTTTTTATAGACAAATTTGGAAATCTGTTTTGAAACTCACCTGTACTTAGGAGTAGCACTTGAGGAAAAAAAGAAAATATTGCTTTTAATTACTTTGAACAGAATGGCAGTGTTAATTTCCCTTTTCTCCTTCCAGGCTAAAGTTTTCAAGCTAATAGTCTAGGTGCCAAAGTAGGACCAGCATACCAAGACGTAAGTGGGACATCTGTTCTAGAGCTTAATTTTTAAGCAACTCGGCATAAAAATTTCATTGCCCCACCCTACGCAATCCAAATGAAATCTTATTTTCCTCAAGAGGCAAGACTCTCATACACTGGATGCCTCTGGTCTTAATAGCAAGATGGAACCTGGACAGGAGAATCATACACAGTACATGCTCAGACTGCCTTCCAGTCTCCCTTTTAAAGCCAGAAAAGCCTACAAACTGCCTGCTGCACTGCAGAGTTTCTCTTTAAGATGCACAGTATTAAGAGAGTCCAGGATCCAGGAAGGTAGTTTTCAAAGCTAGTGCTAGCAGTACACATGACTTTCTCTGTACAAAGTTAGGCAATACTGGCTAGTCTCTTTAAGCTACCAGAGTATCCATAAAAGAAAGACAACCAAATTATACATTTTATTCACATTTATTTTTCGCTTTTAGTGTGCTCACAGAAAATTAGAACACCTTAAGCAGGAGTTTAATAGCAATTTTTGTAAGCAAAGTTACATTCCATCTCTAAGTCAAATTGGTCAAAGCTTCTCCAGTATTTACAAAAACATGATAGACAAGATGCTACACAAAAAAAAACATTGCATCTGAAGAGTTTTCCTTTATTTTCAAAGACAACTGGAAAAGAAAGCATTGTCTGCTGTAATCAAAAACATACCACAGTATAAACAGTAACCATTCCACTTATCACAGCTTGGTTGAGTTTAAAATTTGTGTTTAAAAGGTCCAAGATGACTGCAGTTTTACAAAAATGGGCAGGGTGGAAAGAGTTGCAAACTTCATGTGCTTCTGGATATCAAGATTTGTTTTTTTATACAATAGTCACAGTTAAAAACACCCTGCTGGTAATACATAATTACACTTTATTAAGGTCATAAACCAGCAATAAACAATAAAGCCTATACAACTTGTATTTCTACTTAATCACTGACTGATACAGCTAACATGAGATAAGTGAAAAGTTCCTATGGTTTAAATGAATTCCTAAGACTATGATCTCTTTATCTGGGTATTGATTTTTTATTTTTTTTTCCTTTTTCCTTTCCTTCTTAATCAAGACTTGTAGTGTTGTAAACCTTATAGAACATCTGCCTCACAAAATACATCGTAATAACTTTCTTTTAAAAAAAAGACTAACCCCTTACATCATTTCTGGCGGGGCGCACTCCCGGCAAGGGCTGCGCGCCCCGGGTTCCCCACTGCGGCCCCTGTCACTTCATTTGATATCCCTTATTGACCCACCCATCTCCTTCATATATGGGCATGTCCATAGACCGATCGGCAAAAGTTTCATAATATGAAGAGAATTGAAAAGTATGAAATTAAAAAAATACCAAAAAAAAAAATTAAAAAAAACCAAACCCGAACCAACAAAACAAGTAGTTAATACTGATGAAAATAAAAACCCAAAAAAACCAAAATATAGAGGGTGGGAGAGGAGGGCGGAGGGGGGCCCCCCTCCGCCCGTTGGAATGGCGGCAACACACAACGATTTGAGATGGGAGCTGCGAGGGGAGAGAAAAAAAAGAAACGAGACATCTTTTAAATCAATCCCTGGTTGTAGACAAGTTCTCCGAGACCAGTACCTGGCACCACTCCAACAAACAAACAGGGGGGAAGAAAAGTCCGTCGGCGAGGGGCGGCGGCGGCGCTTACTACTCCGCCGACTCAGCGGCGGGTGCCTCCTGACTGCTCTCGGCGGGGAGCTCCTGCCGCGCCGGCTCCTCCGCGGGAGCTGCCTCCTGCTCGCCGCTGCCCGCCTCGCTCGTGGCGGCGCCGGCGCCCGCCGCCTCCTCCGCCGCCTTCGCCTTCCCGTCCGCTGCCTGCGGCTGCTGCTGCTGCTCCTCCCCCGCCGCCG
>VWZD01010848.1:278167-295344 GCA_013396695.1 Sakesphorus luctuosus | reverse complement strand
GCCGCGCGGGCCAGCGGGGACACGGCCAGCCCGGCTCACGCATAGGGAGGGGGCAGTGGGTGACAGCCGTGCCCCGCGGCTGCAGACCCCCCCGGCGGAGCTGCCACGGACTGAGCGGGCGGCGCAGCCCCCGGCCCGCGGTCCCTCCCGAGGGGGCTGCCCGCGGAGCCCCCAGCCCGGCGGGGGCTCCGTCCCCCGCTACCGCACAGCCCCCCGGCTCCGCCGCGATAAGCGTTCCGCGCCAGGCACCGAGCGTCTTCGAGTGCACGTTAAGCAGGCAGAAAAGCCAAGCGGTGTAAGATCCTTCCGTTTACGAGCCATTGGGACACTCCACCATAATACACGAGGGATTTAAAAAAAAAAAAAAAGAACTGTGTCCCCTACCCCCAGCCCCCGCAGGAAAGATAAAGGAACGAATCATTCAAAGCCAAGCCCATTTAACCAAAATAAAGAAATTATTCCTTTGCTTCGAGTTGCAAAGATAAAAGGATCGACCGTATTCTCCATTGAATGTGCCACTGGGGCATCAAAGGAAGAAGAATTAAACAGGAGCGCGAAAGAGAGTCCGTAGAAGTTGGCTTAAAAAAAGGAGTAGATTTAATAATTTTTTAATTTTTTTGGTTGGTTGGTTTTTACCTGTCCATTCGCCTTGGATGGAGATGCAGCCACTGCTTCCCCAGGTTTCTCGGCGGAGGCTTCGCCCTTTGCAGCGGTCTTGGAGAACTGGGCACCCATGCTGTCTTATTCAACAAAGAAACTCAACAGATCCAAAAGGAGGGGAAACAAAGAGCGTTGGATTGGTATAAATACTGGGCGACCAGCAGCAGCAGCAACACACAGACACACCAGAGGGGGAAAAAAGAGAAGAGAGAACAGAACCGATTATAATGCACTCCTTTTAAAAAATTTAAAGTTGAAGAGATCAAAAAGCAGCAGCACAGGAGGGAGGGGGAAAAAAAGGGAGGAAAAAGTCGAGCAAAAAAAAAAAGGAGCCCAAGTTTAGTAAAAAAGAAGTAATAAAAAATCCCAGATTTGTAGCCGTACTGTAGACAAGGAGAAAATGGAGAAATCTCCCTGGTTGCTAATAAGATGCGGAGTCCAACGCCCAAGTGCACAGATGAATGGGCTTCCCGAGCGGTGACGGCAGCGCTCCGCCCGCCGCCGGCCAATCGCCGCCGCGGCGCACAAAGGGGGGCGGGGCCCGCCCGCCCGGCGAACAATGGAGCCGCGATGGCCCCGGTTTGAAATCGGCCCCGGCCGATAATGAATGTGCCGCTCCGCTCCGCCGCGGCGCGGGCGGGCGCGCCGGGACCCGCACAAAACACCCCGATGGAGCGGGGCGGGCGGGCAGGGACAATGGGGCGAGGGGCGTGCGGGTGAGAGCGAGTGTGAGTGAGAGCGTCCCGGCCTCGCCGCACGCCCCCGCCCGCTGCCGCCAGGAGAGAGCAACAGATAGTGTGTGCGAGCCCCGGGCGGGGGAGAGGAAAGGAGGGGATTTGCTGCTTGCTTTTTTTCTTTTTATTTTTTTCACCCCCTTTGTTTTTTCTTTATTCTCTTCTTCCCTGGGTTTAATTGGTCGCGATTGTTAAATCGCCCCCAATTTGGAAGGCATTTGAACCACGTAGATCGGGTTTCGTCGAACGAGATCACGAGTCGAAATTAGTAGGTCTGTAGGCCAGATGTTGCAAACGCTAAAGCAGCGGCAGCAGGAGCCGCTGCCGGAGCAGAAACGGACCCCTCCCCCACAGCGATATTGGCTTGGAATAAAATATTTTGTGATTAGCCTACGGCTCTAATTAAATTCTGCTGTCTGATTATTCCTGATTTGTGTTTTTAAAGTATTTTCTAAGGCGGTGACCCACTTCACGATTACATTTCCATGCACTCAAATAGTGGGCGAAGCGACGTTATCAGGGAAACATTCGCGCTTTCCCAAACCCCAGCCCCGAGCGTGTATTTACGTTGAATTTAAACCCTCGAATAAGATGTAACCCGAAACTAATGCACGCGAATTAACGATGATCTGGAGCGCTTAGCAGCGCTGGGGTGGGTGAAATATCACGGACCCGAGTGATTTCCTTTCTTGGGGGAGGGGGCGGCGTGTGCGGGGAGCTGGCCGCCTCCCTCCCACCCTGCGCGCTGTGATGCGAGGAAGGCTGGCCCAGAGCCCCCCCTCCCTCCCCACTTCCTCGACACCCCCATCCCCTTTTAAGGAGCAGCAACGAGCGTCAGAACGATCGTTTCCCAAAGTCGGGTAATCTCCTACGAACTCCTCCTGTTTATAAACAAGGATGTTAAAATGATTCCGATAATGAAGGGCTGCGGAGTAGAGAGGCTCGGCCCAGCATCCCACCTCCCTCTCCCCGTGGATTACGGGGGTTGGCGGCACCGGTGGGCTTCGTGCGGGCGCCGAGAGCCGCCTTTCGGTAACCCCAGCGAGGGCAGCCGGCCGCTTTCAACAGCTACAGGGAATATTTCGTTTCTTGGGGGCAAAAAGGGGCATATGGTTGGCGGTTTTTATGAGGTGCCTACGAACTCCCTCTCCCTCCCACCCGCCGCATTTCACGCACAGCCCCCTCCTCCTCCGCCGCTCCCTTTGTTTCGGCCGCCGCCCGCCCCGCCGAGCCCGGCGCAGCAGCTCCCGCTGCCCCGGGGGGCTGCGCCCTGCACGCCCACCCGCTGCCGCGCATCCCGCACGGGCAGCACCCGCAGCTGCGGGGGGCGTTCGCCAGCCTTATCGGGGTGAACGCCCGCGGCAGGGCGGGGGGTTCAGCCGCCTCGCCCCGGGGCTCCCTCGGCGGGGCCGCCGGGAGGTTTCCTTGGCGACGACCGGGGGGCGGCGGGGCCTCCATGGTGGGATTGGGAGCGGAGCTGGGCGGGGGCAGGTCTGCCCGCTCCGGCGTCACCTGCGGCCGCCGGCCCCGCCGCCGTGGTGCTGAGCTGGGCTCGGGTGGCCGGGTGGGGCCGGGGGCACGGCGGCGGCGGCGGGAGCGGCTCTCCGGGGATCCGCGGGCGGCCGCCCCCCCGGGCGCGCCAGGCGGAGCGGTGTGTGCGGCAGCGGCATCGCCGGCAGGAGGGATGGAGCGAGCTGCGGAGAGCTCACCTTGTGGCGTGACGGCAGCGCGACCGTGGAGCACGGACAGCCAGACAGCTTCCTTCCTCGGGATCCTCCGCCGCTTCTCAAGGGGACTCCACGTGTAGTGTTTTTTCTGCTCCTTTTAATATGGATATAAAGCAAATACTGATTTTGGTGGTGATGGTTTTGGGTTTTTTTGTTTGTTTTTTTCTCTTTTTAGACTGGTTAACAGATCACCTAAGAAGACCTGCTGGAAGACCAAGACAGGACTTCACAATCAGTATCAAAAGGCACCTGTGCATGGGTATATGCAATTTCGCTGGCACGGGCATATCCGTTTTTATTTTCCACTGTAGCTACGTCTGAATTTCAGAGTAGTGTCACTTAAAAATTTCATAGCGTGACTGTGGGAGTTTAGACGACGTCTGCTTTGCATTATGCTTTTGATATGTTTTTCAACCATTTCAGTGTCTTACAACCTAAAAAGAAAAAGCCCTGACTGATCTTACTCTAGGTGCTTAGTTCCACAAGTTCTTCTATAGAGTCTCTGGACAAGGAGGAAATCTGGACTATATGTACACTCCTGCTGTCAGTCTCAGTGCAATTAAAACCTGGACAACTATCTCTAACCCAAACCCTTGAACGTGAGGTACAAATGCAAGATTTAATCCCTTGACTGACCTCTTGAGCCCATCAGCTCCATGTCACACCACACCTTTATGCTCCAAGCAAAGGATACACTGGAGGGGAGATTCCTCATTCTTAAACTTCTACTTTACTCAAGTTCCGGATCTTTTCATCTCCTTCCAAGGCGGAGAGAGGGAAGAGGAAGAAAAGACAGGAGAAAAAAAGAAAACAAAACAATCCCTCTACCATGCCTTCCACATAACAAGTTGTTGTGGCATTTATGTGTCAGGAACAAGGATGTACCAGTGTGAAGTTGCTTGTGCATAGAGCGTTGGAGATTTAGTGTCTGAAAAAACGTACTGTTGTCAAATGTGTTTGTGTCAAGACTTTTATCACAATAACTGTGTCAGCAGAAAATCATATCGCCCCCCACCATGTGGCTTGGTTGGTGATATTTCTAAGAACATGACAGCCATGACAGAGGCAGCTCAAAAATGAAATGAGAGGAGACCAAAAATGAAGAAAAGACAGGGCTGGGACCTGTTCTCAAGGGGGCAGCAGGATTCACCTCCCCTTGCTACTCCAAAGGTTAAGGGTCCTGTCACAGCCAATTTCCTGTTTTCTAATAGTGTGTTGCATGCCTCAGATGAAGTTGTCTTTTTTCAGTCCTCCAAAAAGTGACTCCTCTCAGCACATTTTGCCTGAGGCATTTTCATCTTCTACTTTCTGGGAAGGGAGAAGACCTGAGGTGTGGACTTGTGAAATGCTTTGTACAGTGCTGCCCAGCAAATCAGCACCACAGCTGACTCACTGATGCTTGGCTGTGATTTCATGATCATTCATACTAAATCTGTGCCTTGCAGCTACAACTTTGATCAGGCATACACAAACCTTCCAGTCAAACTAGCCAGGTATAAGCATGGTATGTAGTGCTTATGTCAACTTTGCACTGATCTTCTGTAGGGAGTTTAGAAGAAATGCTGATAGCTTTTGGCCCAAGAGCAGCTGAGGCAAAAATTGCCCCTGCAGAGTGTTTGGACACATCTAGAACAACAGCTGAATGTGGTGCCGCACACCAGTTATGTGGCTACAGAAATCCTGACCTCACATCATGTCCTTTGAACCTGCGTTTTACCACCCTATGAAAGCATGGCGTATGACTCCTGCAATCACTGCCCAAACTCCCATCTTACTAATATCCAGCTTTTCTTTCTTTTTTTTATTATTTGTTTTTCCCAATAATGTCTAAAATATTCATTTCCATCCGTTCCTGAAAGACAGGTAAATGAAATGGCACTTTCATTTGACAGTTCAGGAAAAGGAGATAGCTGCTCAGTAAGCACTCCATGCCAGTATGGCAGCTTCTCACTGGAGTCCCAGGAAAACCCATCAGCGACACACTCAGCTAAGGTAAAAGCACAATCATGAACAGGTTTTAACTCCTGTTAAAAACTGAAACTTTTAAAAACATGTCCTAACTGGCCACACATTGTTGGGACACAACTGTATTTTAACACATTTCCTGGCAAATGCACTAAAAGGCAACACACCCTGCCAACACCGAGCATTTGAAAACGTGTTAATTAAGTTTTCACTGACACTTTTTTCCTTTTTTTTTAATACATCTTTTTCCTCGTCCAGACAAGCCTTTAAAGAAACTGAATCTATGAGTGGTTTGAGGAGCTAGAATACAATGTTTACAGAAATCCTGAAACCCATGTATGCTTTTTGATGTTCTCATTATGAGTCTCCCTAGGTGATCTGAGCTCTGAGGAGGTGCTGGGAAGTCTCCTTGTGTCCTGGGGTGCCCAGAGACCTTTCTTCTGTGCAGAGGGCAGCAAGCAAACTAAAATATAATAATCCAAGTTTACACTGAGAGATAATTTTTCCCTGTGTGCTCATCTACTTTCTTGGAACTCCTTTCTTCTCTTGTCCAGGTCTTTATGGAGAAACAACGTAACATGCAGAGGACAGAAAACATCTTGCTTTCCCAGGAATTGTCACCCTGGGACAGTTCTGTTAATGGGAGAACAGGATAATATGAGCTGAATAATGTTAAAATTTTCAAGTTCTAAGTGCAGATTTGCAGAATAGTTGCATCTTTTCCAGTTTCTGAAAAGTGAGTATTTCACAATGTCTGAATCAGTGCTGAGCTTTCTTACTGACACATCACTTCAGTTACTTTACTCCAGTTTGGTGCAATGCTATCAAAAGCTTTTAACCTTTATGTCACTCACAACCATTACAAGCCCTTTACTAATATTTGCCAAGCTTTTATTAACTAAATACATTCAACAATGTTTGTTAAATAGGATCCGGGCTGTTTGAATGTCCAGTGTGCTGGGAAACTGAAAACTTAACAGAGCTTATATATTTTAAAAGTATCATACAGCTGGTCTCTCCCATAGCTAATAAAAAAGTATCTCTCAACCAACTAGATAACCATGTTCCAGTAATGAGGCTGGTTACTTCTGGGGGGAAAAAAAATCTACAAACTAAAATCAAGAATAAGAAAACCAACAATGAACCCAACCCAAACCAAACAAAAATTCCTTAGATGATACAAAAGGAAAAACACTCCAGTAAAGCCCAAACCCCTCCTTTAAGAACAATCACAGCAAGAAACAACTAACAGGGGAGGTGTGAGTATACTACTAAAAGGCTGGTGCTATATGCTGATTGAGCTTTAAAGATCACCATTTCAGCAGCAAAGAAAGGGCATTGGGGCTCCATTGCATTAAGCGGGGTTTGTACAAAAAAAAAATGGTAGCAGTAGAGAGTTGTAAACACTTTGCATCTGTCAGTTCTAAGGATAAATACTGTTTCACTGCAGCTCCTCAACAGTTATACCGGGCTAAGTCAATGCAGCAGCAGTCCTTTGCTCCCTTCATTCTGTGCTCCGACCCTACAGCTCCACTCCTTCCATTGTGTGTACTCTGGGTTTCCTCTGACCTGATAAGCCATTTGGAGAGTTTAACCAGCAGAAAACTATTCTCTCTTTCTTCCCCAATATCCTACTCTTCTCCCCCTCCCCCTCACTTTTTGATAGGGAAGGGTCGTTTCCTGCTGCTTCAGCTTCTGTAACTCTTGGCCAGACAAGTGGCAGCAATGCAGGCGATAACCTGATTCAGCATCGTTAAGCTTCAATTCCAATGACATTTGATTCAACACAATTCCCCGTCACTGCAATTTAGGCTTACTTCCATTTTGCTCTTCAGTTCTGCTGGGAGGAGTGAACCAAGTTAAAAGTGCCTGATGAGCAGGTATTTTTTAGAATGGCATTGACAGGTGGTGTCTCAAGTTTTTTTGAAAGACCACATGTGTTTTAATGAGTGTCATATGGCTACAGCCAGCCCAGTTTTTCTGAATTCCAGCTACATTTGGAGGGGCCAGGACTTAAATAAGAGTGTAACTATGCACATTTATGCTGAAAAGTGTCATAGGGTGTGAAACGAAAGTGATGGACCCAGCTAAAACAAAAATCTATCTAAAATAGGAAACAGGAAGCATTTGAGCTTGACTCAGAGATTTGGATTCTTGTTATTTAGTTGAGGATTGAAACTGGTCTAGGGCTACATCAAGCAGGGGCTCAGGGTTGTGGAATTAACAGCCTCCACATCTAGTGCCTAGGCTCTCCATAGGGTTCAGGCTACCAGGTGAAAGCCAAGTTCCAAAGTCTGTAATTTACCCAGGTCGCAGGTAGAGACTGGTACTCTGAGTCTGGTTTTATGGTTCTCACTGCCTAAAAAATTATGCTACAGCCACAAGGTGCAAAAGACTAAGCCAGTACAAGTTGTTGTTGTTATTGTTGTTATTAGCTCAGAAGGGCTGTTTGTTTCAGGTAGCTGGAATAAACAAAATATAGTGCACCCCAGTCAGCTTGGCAGAAATGTGTATGATCTGTACTTTTTGGTGTCCTAGTAGGGCACAGATTTTAATCAGTGGTCATATAATCCCCAGCTACACAGAAACAAATCACAAATAGGAAATATGAAGCACTTGTGTCTGTCTCTGAGACTTTTATTCCTTATATTTGGTTGTAGAGAAGTATATTCCTTTACTTGGAAGCCAGTACTCTGACCTCTTTCCTGCCGTGAGGTGCTTTGGCCCCTTTCAAAGCTTAAGAGGCAGTCCCCTTTCATCCAGCAGCTCAGTGGTGGAGCTCAGGAAGCATGGCTTTAATTCCCTTCTAAAAAACCCTGAATCCCTTCATTTACCTCCCTCTGCTTTTCCCATGAAGTTCTAGGATGAGGAAATGTAAGCACAAATGTTTCCATTTTCTCTTGCTGAAGCTGTTCAGCAAAGGAATTAAGAGTTACTCTTTGACATGGAGAATTACATAGTAATTGCTCCAAAAAACCGAGCATGATTCTGCAGTCTAATGGCGTAGCAGGCCTGCCTGGGAGTGGGAGACAGCTTGCCTGTGGTTCTTGCTCCACTGAAAATATCACTGTTTTCTAGTTTCTAGTTCTTGTGGCAAGCAAGGGCTGGCTGTCATTGTCCAGGGTTAGCAGTGTGACCCAGTGACTTCAATACAGTCATGATCCTGTTTTATTTCATTCTTCATCTTACAAATAATGCTTTTGCAAAGTGGAACACTGAGCAGAGAGCTGGTATGCCCTGGCACAGTCATGCGTCCAGCTAGACAGGTCAGCTGCACAACTTAAACAGAATAAGAGAGGACTACATGCCATGGCCCCTTCCCTCCCACATAGGAGGACCTTCTTCACACATGCAAGATAGGTTAATGCCCAGGTAACGCATCAATTGCTCTGGGCATCACACACACAGAGAAACTTCCTCTGTATTTCCTCAGGGAAGGCTCTTGAGCAGCTGCTTCTGAAGCAGTTTGGAGACAGGATGACTGAGGTGGGACACGGTCCACTGGTTGGGTACCTCTGGTGACACCTCTAGCATCTTGTCTCTCCTGGCATTTTGAAAAGCAGTGACAGATCATACCTTCAATCTACAAAAAAGTCTGTTCTTCCAAAGTCACCTGATCACAGACCTGGGCAACTGGCTCTAGGTGGCCCTGCTTGAGCAGGGGGATTGGACCAAATGATCCCCAGAAAGGCCTTCGCATCACAGACATGCTGTGATTTTATGTGATTTTGTGTGTATTTTCAGTACTGCCTCAGCGATGCCTATGCTCCATTTTCAAGATGTTGTATTTCTGAGATCTTCTGCCTCAGTTAAGTGGTTTATGGAATATGAAAATTAATACACCCTCTTATGTGCCTTGGAAGAATAAATACACCAAAGATTGTGAGGTGCTTTCAATAAGCAGGGCATACAAATGCCTTTGGTCCACATTTATAGGAAAGAAAAACTTTACAATCCTTTTCCCTCTGTACAGTACAAATTACATTAAAGTATGAGAAAACAGTATCTGTAATAACGTTCTTGAAACTAGGTCCTGAGAAGCTGAGAAAATCATAGGTTTAATGTGAACCCCTGCCTTTATAAGTTCCCATGCCTTCTATGATAGTGTTAGAGTCTATACAGAGCAGATGAAGTAGTGTCGTAGTAATTTTTGTTTATTCCTTTTAAATTATACTTTCTCACACTTTAGTACGGTTTCCCATTTCCCCCCATGCAGCTATAAAAGGCTGACTTCAGTCTGTTAAGGCTCAAGGCACGCATGCGGTCTTTTATTGACAAAAGCAGATGGCGATTTCCCCTACAATCCATTTCCTTTTCCCTGGCTGGCATGTGAAACACAGAAAACATACTGAAGGGCATGCCGTCACACCATACCCGCCTCAGAATGCTCCCCTCACAGAGGACCTGTCTGTCCATGAAGGATCTGAATTACTGCTAACTATTTCACATTTGGCTTAGAGCTATTTTCACAATCTTCAGCTGTATCCTTTATTTCTTCCTTTTTAGCATGTAAATGTCCTTTTTATAGTAACTATTCTTACAGAATTTATAGTTCTCTTTTCTTAAAGCTTCTCGTTTCCCCTTCCTCATTTTTATTTAAGTCAGTCCCTTTTCATTTCCTGAACATACAATGCTAAGCAAAACATATATGTTCAAGGAGTGAAATCCTATGTCTCCCTCAAATTATCTCATGATGCTGGCCTCTATTATTCACTTTTTTATGTTCAAAGTGGCAGTTATGTCCTTTTTGTCTTACTACCCTTTGTGCATATGCAGAACTCAGCAAAATGTATTATTATATTCCTTTGTATGCTTCCTTAAAACCCTTCTTTGCTATTACACCTACCAGTGCAAAGAAATGACTGGTTAATCCATTGATTTCTATTTTTTTCCCCTTGGATTTATTGGTAGTTATTTTGAGTTTGAAATCTCTATGGGATCAGGCCTGTCTTTGTGGCCTGACATTGCCTTATCAGTTAGCATAAGGACAGAAAAAGTGCAAATTTAAGCCTCTGAGGTGCTTTAATCTTGGCAGTCCCTGAGCAGAGTTCCCCTTTCTGCATCTTACTGAGATTTGCTAGGGAGGATGTGCAGCTCAGTCGGTGTGTGGGCATAAAGCCTGTAAAGAGCTTTGGAGCAACAACTGGTTTGGCACAGCACATGCAAGAAACAATTTATCTTTCTTCCTTAGACCAGCATACATCATGGGCACTTTCATTTCTTTTTCTTTACCTCTGTTGGGATTTTTAGATTGCTTTTCATATGGCTGTGTTCAGCACTATTTCTTTCAGAATCAATTCCATTTAAGTTTTTCATTCATGTACAAAGAAAAATTTCTGAAATCAACTAATAAAGCATCTGACTCATTTAAATGCTTATGAGCCTAATATTGAATTCATATTAGTAAAAAACATGGAGATGTTTTTCTTTAAATCTGAATTTTATGAAACATAATCACAGGAACTTTTTGAAGTCTTAACCATTATGGAGTTTGTCCATATGATGGCATTTATGATGCAATCATGTGTGTTCTGGAAAACTGTGAGCAGCAAGTATGAAGCATTTCTACATTAGTAAAGGCAGGAAAAATTCAAGCCAAAAGAAAAATGAGAAAGACATAATTAGTGCTGGATGTGCAGTTGGACTTTCAGTGCCCAGAGAAAACATCAAGCTGGTTTGAGTTCACCTTCCCTTCGTTGCACATTTGCAGACGACTGTAATGCAGATCTTCTCCAGGCTGCAACTTCTGTGGTGTTGACAAACAGAAACTCACATACAGGAAGGTTCAAAATGGAGCTGGCTTAAGCAGGCATACAGAGAGCATCCGGACTGCAAAGTTTATTCATTATAGAAAGTATGATTTGGGTCTTCAATGATATTGATACTAAAAATATCAAACTGATCAGCACGTATTATAACAATATCAAACTCTTTGAGCAAAGTGGCAGTGGTTTTCTTGAAAGATTCAGATAAGGACATTTCTTTATGAGCTCATCAATCCCCAGTTAGAGCAGAGACTAGTCTTTGAAAGGCTTTCATATCTCACCTCTCCTACCTTGCATCTCATTTATAACCTTTTTATAGAGAGCAGGGCATGGGATGATTCCTCCTGTCCTTCCCTCAAGGTGCAGGACCCCATTTCCAGAACAAATCCTTTTTTCTTCTCCTACTATCTCCCCACCTTCTTTCTGGGACCTCAAGGTCCAACAGTTGACCTTATACAAACAGAAACTCCACCTTTCCTTGGCATTTGCTTGAGGAGAAAGAGGACCTTTGCTGCTGGGGGTAGAGGAAGACCCAGAAGCTGAGGTGGATTTGGACTTGACCAGAGGGGCATAGGGGCAAGGCACTCATATCCCAGACACTCAGCTCTGCAGCAGTGCCAGCGAGTTGTAACGTCATTGTCCTTTGGTACTGTCATCAGCAAGCACAGCCATCTTGCCCCTCACCCTGCTGCTCAGGAAAGGAAGTTTTCTCTGTTCTATACAATTGGGTTGTGCTTCAAAGCAGATGATTATATCTTGAAAAAGCATTGTGTAAGATTAGAAGAAGCCAATCTGTCTGAAAGGTTTCAGGGGGAAGGTTTTGGTACCACAGCACATGAAACTGAGAAATGATTGTGTTGTCCACTGGTTTGTCATCAGAGATACACATTGCATCTAGCTGCCTGGCCAACAAAAGTGTGGAAAGAGAAGGATGGCTGACCAAACCTTTCCCCAAGCTGTTGGCTCCCATCATCTTTTTCTGCCAAGACAAGGCACAAAACACAATTTATATTTGTTTGGGTTTTGATATAGACTGGTGACACAAGGCTGTGTTTTCCAGCAATTGCTAAAATTGGAGAAGTGCTTGTAACAGGACATTCCTACTTACTCTGTAGGAAGTGCACATTGTGAGGGGTTAGGTCCTTCCTGAGGTGTTTCTAGCAGTGCTCTTCTGAAACCCTGGCTCCAGCTCACTTCCACGGAGTTCAGCTCTCTGCCCAGGGGTAGGAGAGTAGGGATTGTCAAATAAAGGATTAGCAGAGCACAAGGTCCCTGAGCCTCAGAACAAAAAGCGGGCTTTTCACAGGCTGAGTCTTTGGATGTATCATAGTGTAGTGAGTTGCTTCCCTTTTGATGCCTCAAGATGAGGTCTGGGGCAAGTCATCCTGCTTCTTTTGTTTTCTCAAATCTCTGTGGCGGGGCCCACAGAGATATCACCACGTTTGATAAGAGAATGAAGAAAAGGTGGTAGTTTTATTTTTATATCTGTATTTATTTTGGTTTTGGTTTGAGTTACTTGGAATCTCTTTATATAAAATTTCTTTGAATAGTGATTTGTTTCCTTGGGTGAAATTCATTTCCACCTCTGCAGAAATGCTGTACAAATGTGGTGCTCTCACAGTTATTCTTGAGCAGTTATCAGAGTCTTCAGAAAAGGAAACAAAATATAAATCAAGAGAAACATTCAGACCAGTATTTATAATTTTATTTTTAGTAGCTGATGATAGACGGTGTGTTCAATTAGATGTGGAGGAAATCTTCCAAACACAGTGTATTTTCCCCCTTAAATATTATATTTCAAAACCCAAATCTGTATACAGTAGAAGTACATCTACACACTTATATATCTGTTATGCATTGGCTCACTAATAATTCATCATACGAAAACCTTTACAACTATCAGTGTGCTGCAGTTAAACAAAGAAAATAGCAACTCAAGTTCTGGTTTTAATTCTGCTTTACTTCGTATGTGTGTTTACATATGTCAGCTGTAGATGAGATTTCTGAAAGGCATCCTTGGGAAAATGGGTACACATTTTAAGTTATTCTTACACTTCATTAACAAAGTCATGGTTTGGTATTTACTGGATCTTAACCACTGAAGCACCAGATGTGTAGGATTAGGGGGAAATGTGAAAGGTAAAGTGTTGCAGTACTTAAATCACCACTATATTTGAATATTTCTGAAACACATCAGAAAATCAAATCAGCTCTGGTTTCCAAAGAGGTTATTGAAAATGTTGTTGATGGCTGCACTTGCTGGTTACACTGTGCTTTTATTATCTCTATTAATGAGATTAGGTAGATAGATATTGCTCTCTTTCAAGCAGCTTTCCCAATGTTAGTACCTGAAGCACTTTGTTTTCTGACTAATTTTAATGATAATTGATAACAAAGACTACATGGAAATTGTTTAAGTTTGCTTTTCTGAAAACTGTTTTGCAACCAGGTCCAACAGCCTTGTGGAAGATCTGCCATCCCCTGTGCTGGTCGCCTTACCTTGTTGCAAATATTAAAAATGATAATAATCATATTTATCAAAGTAGCAGGGCCAATGAAGTAGGGTTTGTCAGGGTGCTAGTCAAAAGCTGAGCAGTAGGTAGGTCTGACTGAGCCTGAGGTTTACAGACAGATAAGACAAACACAAAAATGAGGAAGAGAATATAGCAGCAGAAGCAGAAACAGCCACCAGAGCATTCCCCTTCACAAGGGATGAGGAAAGGGCAGCTTGTCAGGGAACAGGACACCCCAGGGGAGTGGAAAAGCATTAGGAGGAAGGCTGGGAGGAGGCAGGAAGAGGACAAGGTGCTCTGTGAAGCTGGGGAGAAGATGAGCCAGGAGCAGAGCAAGCCTCCAATTTGCACAGATTTAAAAAACCTTAGGAAAACTTCCAAGGTGCAAATGTCCAGTGCTTCCTGTTTTGGCTCCTGTTATTTTGGTTGTCAGCTGCCTTCCTCTTTCTTTGCAACCCTTCCCCAAAGCCATATGGAAGTAGGATTAAGGTGGGTGGAAAGCACCACCTTTCTCCTCAAAGCCAGGGGATCTCCTCAGAAGGCTTGGGGCCTGGCATTACTGCTGCCATCTGTTAACTACTCTTCTTCTGTATTATGACCATGGTGGTGTTCAATGGCCTCAGACAAGATGCAGACAAGGTTCACTGTCTGCAAATGTAGTCAGGAGCAGCTGGGGGAGTTTGCTGTATCCTACTGGCAGATGGGACAAAGAAAACATCCTCACTCTCTTTTTGTGCATGGGAAACAAAGAGGTTAAATGATTTCCCTGAGGTCACACAAAATGTCAGCAGAAAGGGGAAAACAAAGCTTACTCTTCCTGAGCCCAGCACTACACTTCAAGTCTAAAACCCCTGCAGCTCTGATAGAGGCAAAAGGGAAGGTAAGGAAAGAAGAAAAAGGATTAGAGAAATCAGGACACATTGGCTCACAACTGCTCATACACAGTGCCTTAATCAAAGCTAAACTTTTACACAAGAGCACTGGAAATGGTGTGGAATACAAATCTGAAATGAAAATATTGGCAGAAGTGTAGTCGGGGACTGTATTTTATGTTTGTATTTTCTTTTTAGTGTGTGTATCACTTTATCTGAATGCTTTCTGATCATCAGTGGATTTTATTCTTACAAAGTTATAGTGAAGAAGGAAAATTTTATGCTCATCTTGGGAAGGTAGAATTTAGCCAGATAACTGACAAAAATCTTGGGATCCCCCAGAAGACTGAGGCTGGGTTCAGCTGTAGAGCAAAGGATTTATAAATTTCAAACTATATTCCTAAATCACGTAAATCACATTTTCTAAATTATTTTTTTTTATTTATCTGAAGTCTGCTGCACAGTCTGTGTTTATATTGCTCTCTGAGAGAGACATGCGGCTCCTGCACCCTTGCTGGATTTTCCTTGGAGAGTTTGTTTGGAGCCTTTTTAATAGGATCACCAAGAAAGGTGTGGGCTATAGAGGTAGGGAGCCTAAGGACAGTGACATTGAAGGAAGAATTTCATTTGCTCCCAGACCTTAGGAGTACTTGGCTATGTGAGTAACCTTGGAAATCTGTGAGGAGGATGAAGAAATGCACATTTGGTGCTGGAAGTGTTGGGAAAGGAAGGTGCAAGAAGGAACTCTTAAGCTTTTCACTCTGGAAATGATTGCTCCCAATCACACTCCTATCTCCCCTTTCTCCTGAGCAATGCCCTGAACATCATCCTGACATACTCTCTCCGTGGCTCTAGCAACTGTCCTTGGGAGCCCATGAATCAAGGGACTGATGTAAAGGTTGTCATCCTGTAATGTCTTCCACAGTCCTCTCACATCTTATGTGGAAGAAATGTCAAGCCTTTCCCACAGATTTACCTAGCAATTTGTCCCAGGAAAGAATTTAGGATGCATTTTCTGTATTTGAATGTACTGATTGTTATGTGCTCTTGAAATCTTGCTTATTTTTGTCTTTTCCTCTCATACTGAGTCACAGAAGAGCTATTCAGTTTGCCCCCTGTCTATCTCATCCTCCCTGACTCAAGAACAAAGCAAGTCCCTGCATACGGTTCCCGCTGCTTATGAATGCAGTTTTCCTGAGGCCTCAGTCAGCAAGGCATTTCAAGGCTTAGATCTGCATTTCCCAAGTCAGGGCTCAGAACCCCAGATGGAGTCTAGGTCATTACTAATGCATCCATTAACCTGAAAGAAATTCATGTGAATCCCTTCTATGTCTGTTCTTATACCTAGTTTACATATGATAGATCTGTAAGAGAGCCTGCAGCTGATACTCATTTGAGCACTGCAGGCTTAGATGTCAGCAGAAATCTGTGACAATCTGATAAAAAGGACTGGATATTGTATGCACATTAAATACATCAGTTATTTGTATTTTCTTACTAAAACTTTTAGCGTTGTCTCCAGGTGTGAACTTCTATCATCAGTTGCTCAAGGACCATGTAGACAAGTTCACATTGTGTTTATTGCCATATTAGAAAGAACAGCCTGTCATGCTAAACACTGAAAATTCTATCTGCCTTATCACAGCAGGATCTTGTTGTGTCCTGTTAGCTGGTACCACAACAGTGGCTTTGTTTTTTGTAATGCTAGACTTGAGTGTTCAACATAATGAATACTCTCTTACAGCTAGTTTACACAAGCCATTTTTCACAATAAGTTTTTCTAAACATGCCTGCACATAAACAGTCTACATAACCTAGAAGAACTTGAAACTCACTTCTGGATGTTGTAATTGGATCTCATGTTTAGGAACCTTTTCCTCAGATAATCTATCAAAAAAGCATTCTCTCGTGGGCTTTTTTGAGAGTTTTTTGTTGTTGTTTTTGTTTGTTTGTTTAGATTTTTTATCTGTTTTGATTTAATAGAGAATTTCATTTTTTTCTATTCAGCTCAAATCTCCTAGATGTTAAAACTTTTTAATTTTTATTTTCAACTAGTTTATTGGTCTTTCAAGAGCCTTTCATATTATCCATCACATTTCTCTGATTCTCTGCTCCATAAACATGATCCACCATGTTAGAATATTATGATTTTTTTTTTCTCATATCGTTGGTTTGATGTTCTGGTGATCCCTGTCAACAGAATAAACATGGTAAGCTCTCAGGTATTTGCTTCCATCATCAGAGGAGACAGGCTTTGGTATTAGTTTCTTTTCAGGGTCACAGAACCATACATGGAAATAAGAGCAACTAACCACAACTATCTTCTCCTTTCAGAACAGTAGTTACCCTCAAATAACAAGTATTCATAACCTTTTCTGCAATTGTAACTGATATAATACACTCCAGCATAATCAGTGTTGTTACCACAGAAAGGACTACATAATAATATATTTATGTCTACACTCAAGAATCAAAATGTATAGAGGGAAAGGCATAAAGAGGTCATGCCAATGCTTGAAAATACCAGCTGCAAAGCAAATGGCTGGGGTAGAGTCAGTGTCTACATGCAATTTTGAGTCTCTTGTTGTGACAGCATTCACAGAAGCTGATTTACAGATTAGGGAATTGTTTTCAATTAAGCCATTGTTTTCAACACTAACTATCTCACCCTGCTAACCTTGGGGTTAGAAAATACAGTGGCAGAATGGTGAGCCTGTATAAGTCTTGTCTGAACTTCATGTTCTAAATCTTTGTGCCCAGTGGAACTGCACTACAGATATGAAGAGTCATGAGGAAGACAAGACTGATGTGTCCAAGAACAAAAATAAAAGACAAATCACAAATTCTTATGGATATATAATATATAATTTCACAGTGTAGCTGTCATTAACAGCTACTACACTTGAATAGAGATGATGCAGATTTTGATAAGAATTATTTT
>VWZD01010848.1:168301-269552 GCA_013396695.1 Sakesphorus luctuosus | reverse complement strand
CTCTTCTCTGTCCGTTTTTCCTTTTTTTCTTTTTTTTTCTTCTCAATGACTACAATTTAAACAGGAGTTAGAAACATTCCCTTCTCTCCTCCACTCAGCCCCATGTTTAGAGACCTACTCCTAAAAAGAGACGTGTTTCTTCTTCGCACCTCCATCCCATAGGCTAAGATAGGCAGTATGCCCCATTTTAATGCACATCAAATTTAAGAAGGAGAAAGTGCAGGGTTGCTCATTCCAGTCTTCCACGAGCCTTGGTCAAGGCTAAGGATCTATTAAACATTCAGAAGGGTAGGATTTGAGACAAATCCATCCCACATGAGAGTTCCCATTGACGAGATTTGGCAGTTTCTTGCTCTTCTAACTAGTGAACCTGAATCTTATGTGGCAGTTGATTTTCTCTTAAATTAACTTTACTGGTACTGTGTTCAGAGCCTAATTGTCCCAGAAACTTACAGGGAGGTATTGCTCTGGTGAGGGTCAATGTACCTCACCCCTTGGGGGAACTAGCACTCAGGACTGATGTGAAATGACCTGACTGAAAGCACATGTTGCTACACTTTACTTGAGTATAAGCAGGGAATTGACCACTGATTGTGTGGCTTTCCAAGAAAAATCCTATTACAGGGTTAAAAAATAATTTTTCTGCTAACATCATACTGCTTAGGATCGTTTGCATCCTAAATGCAGAGAGAAGATGCAAGGACTTTCCTATGACCTTGTGTCCTACATCCTCCCGAAAGTTCTCATTGGATGTTTCTTGTTGGCCCAAGCTTTCTGCAAAGCTAACTGCTACAGAAAAAGTCCTATTATGACTCTTTTAGAGATGTTATTAACATCAGCATGATTTGATATATAAGTATACCAAGTCAGAGAGATGGTTATTAAAAGTGTAGAGGAGTACAAGGTTTTGGCAGATGAGGGCATGATAGAAACTATAATACAATTTGAGGTGGGTTTGTAGGGTAAATGAGATTGGCAGAAGTGTTATTATTAGTCAGAAAAATTGAATTCAGTTCTAAGGTTTGGTTAAGGTGAGTATTCCAGATGTTTAATGTTAATAGAAATAATGATGTGGGAATATAGTAAAGACTTTAAACTGGAAATGTCAAAACCTTCAGTACTCATTTCAGTGCTGGCACAGACATTAATAAATAACAGATTTACCTTAGTTCTCTTTTCTGAGAGCACAACAACCTTTTGAGTTTCTTAAATTCTTTCCTTTTAACGAGCATCCAGGTGTCCAAAGTGTTACAGGAGTATGTTGTCATGGACATGCTTCTGAATGTGAACCAGGAAGTCTCAGAATGTCAACAGGCCTGCTTTTACTTTCACAAAAACAAAAACCTGTCATCACTTCCCCTGCATGCAAATGGCAAAAGAACATTTTTATCTGAGATCACACTGTTGTTTTCAAAAATATGTCCTGAAGTATCAGGAGGTTTAATGATTGCTTAAAGGATCTCAAAGAGTCAGTTAAGCCCATAATTTCTGTTCCAAATGAAGGGAAATGAAAAGCTGCTTAGGAGTTCAAATGACTGGGGGAGGCTCTGGGGAGTCTTTGCTGGGGTGTGTCCATGTGAATAACAGCTTGCATGGAGAAGCAAAAGGCAGCAAGGCATTAAAGACAGGTAAGGTTAGGGGGAGTGGGGCAAATATGAGCAGTTAGGGTAAGGCTTGGGCTAAAAGTTTGAGGATACAGTACCATCATGTTCTGATCTGGCAGCTTGTCCATACTGAGGGAAATGAAGCACTGTGAATGACTTTTACACAAGGTTACATTAAAGAAAACCCCAGCTTACCAACAGTTTGTCTTCCCAGTTGGAAACACCTACAAATATCTAGAGCCTTGGATCAAAGGAGCAGTAGTAACATCAAAGCCTTTGGAAATGGTTACCTGAATCTAGACAGATCATTTGTATTATAGATCCATTTTGGATCTAAGCTGCTACAAGTGATTGGTCACTAAGCTTGTTCTTATGGAGTGGCAAACTCTTTTGGAGCTTTCCTAAATTACAGTTATCAGAATAACAAAAGGCACCAGGACCTTTGACATGATGCCTCATGAGTTAAGGTGCAGGCAGCCTTTTGAAGGCCATGGTTCTACCCTCAGCTGCAGTCTGTAGCATTTTGCTCACTTCTGCTGAAATGTGAATCATGCTTGTAATTCTTCCTCTCACCTTCATCCTTCTTCTTTCTTCCTCTCTTATTCCCTGACATATCATACTATATATTTTTGATAGGTTAGCTTTTCAACAGAGTTACGTCAACTCACAGAAAGGACCAGTGGGCAGCAAAACCAGCACAGGGAAAGGCACAGGAGTCTGTTCCAGGCTATAAGGTTGGGACATCCCCTCCCTTTTTGAGCTGTTGATACATGACAGTGTTTGCTCATCCTGTATAATGTAACTGTATGTGAAAATACAAACACACTCCTCCTTCAAGTTAGGCGTAAACGGTGGAGTAATTCTCATCTAGCAGCTGCTGAGGCTGCACCCATAGTAGAGAGGGGTGTGTATATTTTGGGTTTGCTGCTACATCTGTACTTGCACAAGTAAATATGAATGAGCTCAGAAGGAGCTCTCATAATTCACTTGTTGCAAGCTGGACAGCTGATTAACAGCAGTGTTGTACAATAGGAGCAGGCAGAGGTACACATAATGCTGCATCAGGTCCTCTGGGAAGGTGCTGTGCTGCCAGTGTCTGTGTTGCAGAGAGAGCAGGACAGTGGCTGCTTGAAGAATACACTTTTTTGACATTGAATTTTATTCCCTAGGAGTTTGTCATCTAGATTTTTACTCTTTGAACACAGACACTATCTGGGGAGATAGTGAGGTCCTGTCTGCACTATGTAAGCAACTAAATGTAGCATTTTTTTTTCTTTTCTTTCAGGTAGAATGTAGCTGCTTTGTGTTAACACACCAGCTAACCCCATCTTTCTGGAGGTAATAAAACAGTAGTCTAAATGGTCTGCTAAATCTTGCCATGCTTTAAGCTACTAAAACAAGTTTATCCGAACTATATTGTAACAGGCAGGATTTGAAAAAAAAAATAGCAATGTTTTATTTTACCAGTATATTTATTGTTAAAATACAGATTGAGACAATCTACAGGAATGGCTAAATTCTCCCAGATTTAGTGGAATTAAAAAATACAATGATCACAGGTAAGGATCTGGAGCATATTTATTTTTTCAGTAACTGAAATATGTCGTGACAGAAGGTCCACCAAAAGTCAATGTAGTGAGTTCTTCATCTGCTGGAGTTGCAAAATGTCACAAATAACACCATGTGATTCTTTCCAGAAAGTATTCAAATTCCATTTAAAAATTGTTAGGATTTTTAGCATCTGATATCCTTTTTATGGGACTATTTAGGAAGCTCAGACTGGTTGTGGATGGAACCTAACTTTCTGATCAAATTTGTTATCAGACAAATCTGCTTATCCATTTGCTTTTGTGACAACACTGTTTTTAAATTGCATAATAATTTATCTTTTCCTTTGGCTATATTTATAGACATCAGTCATCATCATTCTCAGCCTTCCTTCACTGGACTAAGCCAGCCAAGCCTTTCTGTTTCTCTTGACATATCAGCTTTCTGGTCTTCTAACTGTCCATGCAAGCAATTCTCACCATCATGCCCTTCCTGTGAGCAAATCTGACCTGAGCTGTGAAGAATGTGCCAGTGGACCATCTGTACACTGACATGAGCATTCTTCTTACTGCAGGTATATGTAGTAGGATTCATAATTGTCTTGTTCACAGCTGGGCCAATAGTAACTCTTGAGAAACCCTGTGTTTAGTGAGCACTCTCAAGTTTCCCCCTCTCTTTTAATATTTTCTAAAGGTAATCTTTCAATTTACTGCAAGTTTCTGTTACTTGCTCTTAAATCCATGGCCTTGCATTTTAATGCTCTTTATGTGTGCCTGATTTATTACTGTAGTTCCAAAAACTCTACAGTTATTTCTGCTTGGTCTCTTCATCCTCTTCTGTTTTGCTCTTGCCCCTTACTTTGTGTTATTAACTAACTTCATCATCATTCTACTTAGGATGTAGGACTTATCAAACCTGTCTGGATTCTTGTCTGCATCTTTAGACACTGAAATATGTTTCAAAATCTTGAAGAGGACAATGTTTCCCTCAGACAAATGCTAGATGAGACAATATCTGGGGCAGATACTGTAACTGAAAACTGGACAGCACAATTAAATGAGAAAATGTATTTATTTAAATTTCTGTGAAAAAGTTTTGTAGAGAAGAAAGGAACTTGGCCACAGCAAGAAGAGCTGCTCCCAGAATACTAGAAAAATACAGTAGATACTCCCTGATGAGGAAATATGATTCTTATTACAAAGATGGTTTTGGTTTGAGTGTGGTGGGTAAGACAATGCTTCACTGAACATTAACTGCACCATGTAGGTGGAAGAAGTAAAAACTGTTTATAAATGCAAAATGTTCTATAGTTAATTTCACAAAGGAAGACATTTTTCCCAGACTTGAAAAGCTGGTATTTTCCACTCTATGTAATTCTTTGAAGTTACTGTACAGAACATGTGGATGATATAACAGGCCATGGTGAAAGAATATTACTAAAATTCAAAAGCTAGGTCATGCTACCCACTGTGATTGCTTTGTTACTGGAGCCAGTTCTCTTGCATACAAACATTACTGTAGAGTAATTAACGTCTTAAAGGCTCTCTTTTTTTTTTTCCACAGGGCTTCTCTGTCACTCCTGGAGCAGGATGGGCAGTGCTCATGGCACAGGCAGGGAGCCTGTGGCTTGTTGTCGGCTGGCTGTTCTGTGTGTGGCTGCATGCCTTCTAACCCTCCTTTAAAGGCAGAATCTCGTATTTCCATTTGGGCTTCCCTCACTGCTCTGTGACTGGTTTTTTTCTGCACAGGCTTGTGGATCTGGATGATTTATTTTACTAAAGCACATTAAAATTAAACTGAAAGTGTGCACTGAATTTTTGGTGCACAAATGGAATACCGAAGGAACTGATTTTTGACAGTACGTTAAAAAACTTTCTGTGTTCAAATTGTAGCTCCCACTAACTTAAATCACAAGACATGGCATTTTTCTAAATCTGATCCCTGGTACTTGTTCTGTACAGACTGGGACTGTCACTGGGGCAAAACCCTTCCCTCAGAACAGCCCAGGGTAGTGGGAGGACCACAGGAAACTCCGGGTGTTTTTTTGCTGCCTTTTCTCAAAGTACACATACTTTGCTTTATGCAAGAGTGGCGAGGAAATTTTTACTACCTTTCTCTTCAGAGGTCTCTGCTTTGACATACATTTGTGCACAGAATAGGGTGTTTTGCAGGTCTAAAAAATGTCTTAGAGCAGGAAAATGCTCCCTGGCCAGGTCTACTCCTGATTTACACCTCCAGTACTTGCATCAAGGGGAGACCCAATGTATATGTTAAAGTTTGATTCTAACTGCAATGGGCTGCTTCATTTGAATCGTCCCCATTTTGCCTTCCTCCCTTTTCCCCGTTCTTCCCTATCAAACCATGTTCTTTGCATAGGGATAGAAAGAAAAATTTTCTTTTTAAAATACCTTTATGAAACTCTTTCAGGTTCTATATTTGAGGTATGTCATATTTGGAAACTTTCCAGGATTTTCTACACTTCTGTACAATGTATATTATTTTTTTACTGCTAAGCCATCCTATATGAGTTTAAATTCCTACATTTTACAGTATTTTAAAGGAGATAATTTTGTCATTAATCCAAAAACTATGCAGCAGGCTATTTTTCATACCACATCAGAATTCTCCTCCTACTCATTCTTAAAGGAAATCAAAAATTCCAGATGTTTTCCCTGCAACATCTGGCTTCCTGGCACAGGCTTCTGAAACAGTGTTTGCAGCCTTAAAGTCATGTCTTGGTTTTGTCATTTAGTTTAATGATGGGTTGCTGGAGTCACTGGTGACACAAGGACTGGTTTGCTTTGATAACTCCTTCCCTCTAAAAGGAGGTAGCCTTGCAGGCCCATTGGGATTCTGCTCAGAATTTTTTGGTACTCAGGAATGTGACGAGCTCAGCCACCTTGGCTTCCTGTCTTGCAGAAATACGTGCAGCAGTACTAATGCATGTGGACCTAGAAGTGTTCCCTGCTCAGCCTCAAAAATGAGGCTACTCATGTCTAAGTAATTAGCTGTATTCCTGTAGAACATACTGTCAGGCGTTCAGAGTCACTGTGCCAGACTCTGTCCTGAGGGAAGGAGACAAAAATAATGGGAGGGAGCTAGAAAGGGCCATTCTGCCACGCTTTTCATCTGTTTTAAATGTCTCTTTTTGGGATCTTTATGCATAAAATCTTGCTTCTCTCTCATCCTCTCCACTGTGCTTCGATCACCAAGTTGTGTCTTTCAACATGTCTGTCATGAGGTGTACATAATGCAACAGACCCCATAATATATCTGTTTTCCTTATATTGATTGATAACTCACATGGGATTTCAGTGCCATGTATACTGTGGGCCTTGACAACAAAGGCAGAATTCCAGGTGATTGTCCTAACTATTAAGTTTTACCTGTTTCTGGAGAGAAGATATTTTTATTTCCTTCTCGTACTTCCCACCCCTTTTGAGATGTAGAAAAATTCTGTGTTTATCCAAAAAGGGAGAGAAATATTGACTTGATTTTCCTGGTTTGGAAAAAACCCTTTCTCCCTACTTGAACGGTAAAGCTGTTGTTATCAAGTGCATATGCTACTGCCAGAAATATGTCTCAGCCAGGGGCACAAGCTTTTCATCAAAGAAGCAGAGGGAAATGGCTCCATGGAGCATGCTTTACAGTTGCCCGCTAAAGCCTATGAGACTGGCTCTGAATTTCCTGCTTTGAAACATTTTGCTACCCCAGCAGAACAGTTCATGTAGTTGGCATAAGGCAACCACACCTCTCTTCTGGACTCCAGCATGTTTTCCCATATGGGCAGGATGTGGCTCTCTATGTCCTGTCTCCTCCCAGTTGTTTGTTTGTGTAATTAAATCTTCCACACCGACACAGAGTTCTTGCATGCTTTTATGTAAGATGTGATTTATGATCTGGAAATATCATCATCCCCTTTATTTGCAATGTGTCCACTCTCCTCATGTTATTGTTGGTACTATCTGTGCAATATCATAAAGCAGACAGAGAGTTGTTCTCCTGCTTTTAACTTGCATGTGTGACTGGTGCTGGGTTACATCTTTTTCACAGTACTTAACCGAGAATTTTAGCTTACACACAGTGTGGGGTCGCCAAAGCAACAACCTCATCTGTCCAGCTTGCATGTTGGAGGTTGCTCCCCATAGCAGAGTTGTCTGAAGTACTCATGAAGCAGGTCTTGTAATAAGTTTGCTTTAATAAATTAGCTATAAACACTACAGCAGCTCCAGGTCTGCTCCAAGAGTTGCCCAGCTACCCCTGTGAGAGCAGCACTCCCTTCTCTAAGAAAGGGTGAGACAGATGACAGAGCAACATGCATCTTTCAACCATCTGACTTTAATCCCCTACCACATGTGAGTGAGAACCCTTAGATGTTTTACAGGGTCACCTAGTTTTATGGCAAAAGCACAAGGTGATTGTTTAATGTACTAAATAAATTGTCACTAATAGGACTTCTGGTGTCTTGAAATGGGAAAATGGTATAGCAAAATGGGAAAGGATCAGCTTGAGAAAACTGTACTACAGAACAGTGTAAAGGAGCAGGAGATGAAAAATAAGAGAAAAATGAAGGCAGCATATGTAAATAGGAGTGAGGCTGTAGCCATGAGGTCTGCTGCATGTAGTTGTGAACTCATTCTGTGTTCCTCATCCTCTGGCCAGGTGGGGCCCTGCTAAAAATCTCTAATTTTAATCCAGCCAAAACCTCAATGTGTATCATTTGGAGAAAAAGTGGATGCATTTTCCCAGATCTGAACAAGCATAAGCCATCCTCTGTGAACATAAGTTAACTGACTGTTTTGTCTTTAGGGATGGTTTAATGTCCTACTCCTTTTTTAGGGCCGGAAGACTAAGGCTAAATCTCCCCTGCCTTGCTAATTTTTTTTTAATTTTTTTTTTTGTGCTGGACTCAATGGTGTGGGATACAGGCTGGGACTCAGGCTGGGCTATTAAAGCAGGCATAGTAAAACACGCAGGGTACAAGTCTCTGCTAACAACCATTTCTAACAACTCTGCCAATGGATGTGTACAAAGTAATGGGAAGGATAGGAAGACCAAGGAGACGAGGAGTCTGTTCAAGTGAAGAAACACTGCAGCGTAGATCTGAGCAAAGGTTGTGAGTAATGTTTATGCTATTTTACAGAAGTTAGAGCTTTGGTAGACTGTAAAAGCATTTGTGCACTGTAGTATCTGTGTCATTGTGAGACATGTGAAACGGACTGGTTGTTTTACTTCAGGACATAAATTCAATGCTGAATACAGCTTTTTGTTTTGACCAGTACAGATAAGGAGCCTGCCACTGATATATCCTGGGGATGAGTCAGAGTGGTGGTGTGACAAATTCTTTATCTACATTACATACACATAAAAATGTCCACTTCTGAATCACAGTTACCAATACTGAGAGCCTTGCTTCATCTTTCACACTTGGTACTGTGTCAATTAGTAGAATCTCTTATTTTCAACAGATTTAATTATTATCTTGCTAAATATGATGCTATGGCAACATGCCTACCCCAGGCTTCCCTATGCTTCTAGTCCTGGTGCAGCTGAACTAATAGAAAAGGCTAATTGGAAAGTCTAATGACCATTTTTAAAGCTTAAATACCAGTCATTTAATCTGACACTCCATGGGCTCCCAGTTGTTTCCTTGGGATGTTCATAGAGCAGTTAAATGCAAAATAAAATTTGCAATCAGTGGAGCTGGTTTATGAATGTTGTGTAATACTGGAAATCTTCAAAATTCCTTGAATACAATATTCAGCAAATGATATCTGACTGGTTTCTCCCCTCCCCCTCAAAAAATTTAATGTGCACATGCAATGCCACGATGCATAGGAAAAAATCCTATGGAGCAATCCAGCATACACAGTCTGTCAGACCAAGAAGAAATAAAGGTCTGTTGTTAATTCAGACAAATGGTCAGCAGCTGCAAAATAGTTTCCACAAGAAAGAGAGTAAAACCCTCTCACTTAAGGATAGAATTTTTTATGATTTTCTGTTGCCTTTTCCAGGACCAAAATCTACTGCATACATTCCTACATAACTTTTATTTGTATTCTCTGCTATTTCAGTGCTGTAAACCATGGCAACAAAAAGCCCCTTTAAAAGTAGGAAAAGCACGGTGATTTATCTACTGTTTTTCAATATTTTAATCAAATTAATTGCCTCACTCATATCATTACAGAGAGTAAAGCTGCCCCAGCACATGACTGAATGGTGGTATTCTGCATTATCCTTATAAGACTTCAGCCATGGTGATGGCTGTGGGTGCACTTGCCAGCTAAAGATGCTTCCCTGATCACAGTGGGTATATGGTCACCAAGTCAGGGCATCTCATCATTCCATTCCAGGATACCTGTCATACTCATAACAGTGCTTTTGTAGCTGAGTCATTTTTTGTGTGACTCATAAGGTTATCCTACTTTGCTAATATTTTGCAACTTAGGAGAACAAGGAGGATTTTAACAGTTCCAATTCAAAATATGTAAGAAAAGAACCCTTCAAAACATGCTGCTATTCAGACATTTTGCTGCTGTTGTGATGACCTCCCAGCTTCTGATGCAGGTTTTCATACCTGAGGGATAGTTGACAGGGACTGCAGCTTAATCACAACTTTAATCTCTCCTTGTGACTTTACAGGTACTGTCAGAAGTGATCACCAGAAGGATGGGCTGGGTCAGATGCTCCTTTCCTAACATTTTAAGGTCAGTGTTTGGGTCTGTGTTACTTAACTCTGCATTTGCAGGTGGTGCAGCAGCAAAAGCCCCACAAATATGACTTAACTCTTATGCCTTAATGACTGTTTCTAGGACTTTTGTCAGAACAGTATCAATGTTCCCCAACACAAATCGCAGAATGCAGTCTGGGCCCATGTTATTTAAATTAGACACTGTGAGCTGAGTTTTATTCTGCAACATAAACTGAACCAAATCTATTTTGGGTGTGTCTTCTCTTCAGTCATGATTTAGCCAGTAGGCCAGAATGAAGAACTGTAGAGTCGTTGGAGATTTAAATATTCATATTGTCCTTTATAGTCTGACAAAGAACACTGCAATGTTTTTATTCTTTTTTTAAAAAAATCCAAGCAACAAGAAAATAGTCTTTATTTGTCCACCTGAGACTTGTTCAGTAGAGCTCAGGTGTGAATTTGAATGTTGAATAGACATATATTTCATCCAAGTTTAGAAAGTGTGGGATCTTTCCCTTGCCCACTACAGTGCCTGGCAATTTAGAGTATCTACATAAACTATAGGATGCAGTTGCTTCCCTCTCATCTGTGTCAGAATTTTACAGGAAAGTTCTCTTCGATAAATGTATTGATTCAGCCCCAGAGACACACAGCCTGTGAAAACTGCATGGAGAGACGAAGTCAAAAGGAATTAAAAAGAGCTTAGCATTTAATAGAGACTGAAATCAGTAAGCTGCAAACATAAAACTTTTCCAGAACTGCACTCCAGTATCCTAAAACTGTTTTTATGAGTTCTTATCAGCTATCTTAAAGTTCATAATTTTTTTACAAATTAAATTACATCATATATGCTACAAAAGTATGGCTAGGCTTTATACACAAAGATTTGGGCCCTACCCACATGGGTGTGTCCTTTGAGCCTGCGCAGTGGATTTTTTAGGTGAGGCACAGTGTGCACGAAACTGGTCCCACACTTTAACTCCCAAGGTTCATCTGCCACGGCTGCGCGAGCTTGGACGGTGACAGTGAAGTCCTCAGGACTAGAACTTACAGCCCTCAGTATTCCCAGGAGGTCTCCCATCCAAGTACTAACCGGGCCTGACCCTGCTTGGCTTCCAAGATCTGATGGGATTGGATGTCATGGTGGCATTTAACTGCTACAAAAGTACCACAGATGTAATAGCACATTTATGTAGATAAGGTTTATTGTTGTGTTGTCTTGGACATCTGATTTAAACATATGAGACTAGTGCCCCCTGAGCTGTGGGTGGCTCAGAATATGTAGTCCTCTCAACTCAGTATGATTTATGTTGACATAAGTTCAACTTTGTGGTCTGGCACCACTGAATGGATGGGCACTGTGCTTCTGAAATAGAGGTGATTACATGCAATCTCTCTGATTGGTGATACCAAAAGAAGGGTGAACTCTAGTAATACACCTTCTGTTTAAGTGTCTAAAAGGTCTCAAGGTGTGAGTTGTTTCCATGTCATTCTCAGTAAAGGGTCAGCCTCCTCCCCTGAAAGGTTTGAATTACAGTGTGTTGGTAGGTTCTCATGTCAAGAAATCCTTAAGCTCCCCTGAACCTTTCCATGCATTTTAGTTTCATTTGCTACAATGCTTCTACAGGTCTTTTGATTCTTCACTGCTTCCACCCTATGTAGTCACTCACATTTTGGCAAAGAGATAAAAAAGGAGTATAGAAGTGAATGTTGATGAAACAATACATATTCAAGTGCAAAATAAACTTCTGTGTAAAGCACTCATCCTGACTCCAAATTAGACATAGTGCCTTAGGTGGCTCAAAGGGTTATGTAAAGACCGTGATGCAATTTCTTTCCCACAGCTATGTGTGTTGTTCTCATTCTTGAAATATTAAAATTTTCTATTGCCTACATTTTAAAGGGAAAGATTATGTTACCGCTCTGATGGAAAAATTTTATGAAATGTATTTGCATATGAATGTAATGGGCCAGATCCAGAATGAGACTTCAGCGAAGTGATGATAGTTAAGCTTAAAAGTTGGATGTCTAGTTCCAAAGATGGGGTTTCAGTTGAGGGATTCCCTATGCTTTGGATTAGAGAGAATCTATGGTTTGTAAGGAGGATTTGCAAAAGCCAGAACACTGTATGGAGGAAATGTTGGAGGCCACTCTGCCTCTGAAGATCTGTCCCTCAGAATTTTAACTCAGTGTTAATACAGGTATCTCTGTGAAAAAAGATTACCTGCCTGAAACCACTTTCAGCACTTCAGTAACAAAGGCTATTGTCCAACTGCACCCTTTCAAGGTGGCAGTAGTAAAGGTGTGGAAAAGTAATGAGCAACATTTTATCTTTCTGGGAGGTGTGATGAGCAATCACCTTACATGATAAATCATGCTTTCCTGTGAATTATTACTTGGAGACATGCAAATGTCATGTCCTGAAACTTGTGAGCAAATATTCTCTGCAGTTGTTGAAGGGGGCTGAGTTCACTCCAGTTTCTTGTGAGACTTTCTTTTCTCTCTCTGTAGTTGCTGCATGTTTAAGCCACAGAATTTCTCAGTCATTTCTCAGCTAAGCACAAAAGAAGTGAGCTTTCTTATTTGACTATTAAAAACAAAAGGTGAAGTGTTAATTTTATTTCTCTACTGGGAAAATAGTAGCTGTTTTTCTTATTTCTTTACAGAAAAAAATATTAAAAATGAACCAACCTTGACTTGTTTAGTGGAAAACTACAGCTTTCAGGCAATTTAATAGCATTATTTGTTCCTTCTGTTTGACATGGTGTGTGGTTGTAGAAGACAGAGTAGAAGATTCTCTCCCATAGTAATATAAGAACATTTCCTTTTCTAAACTCTGCTTCACTTAAATATTTCTTAACTTTGCAAGAATGGGGAGAGATATTTTTCTGAGGTAGTGACTTTACCCAGAAATGATAGTGCATGGCATATACTGACATATGTCTGCTGTGCTGGGAACTTGTGTTCAGCATGCTGTGTTTTTAACTCCTGTCAAAGAATGAAGGCATCTGTTTGAAGCCTTGAGTCAAACAGTGATCCTGCAGCAGGTCGTATTGTGACTTCTGTAAATCAGTCTAAAACAATGGGACCTCATACAGTGGATTTGCATCCAGGACAGGACATGAACAGAGCTGCCATGTGACAGGGCTGAATTGGGATTTCCCACAGAAGAGCTAGAACTAAAACAGGGGAGTCACAATGAAATTCTAAAATTAAAATCAAGTAGGAAGCTCAGGTGATGAACAATAGGTGCAATTATTTGGAGATAATTACATTAGACATCTTGCAGAATCCATTCCACCAAAAAACTCTCCAAGACCAGCATGAACCTAATTATGCATAAACAATACTCTTAGATGAATATATTGTGATTTAAAATAGTTTTATAACATCTGCTATTGTGTGGTCGGTGCCTTAGTACTGAATATGAGAACTGATTCTAGCTGGCAGCTACAGAGGGATTATGTCTGGAGTTAAATAAAATATGTTTCAAAGATGGGCAGCTTGGGAGTCACAGCAGCTCAAGTCCATCTCTAAGCATACACAATTTGATAGAGGTTTTTGTATATTCATATGCATCTCTGCTTTACAGGACTCTGGCAGATGAACTCGCCTGGTCTCACCATGGCAGCTTTGTACATTTTTTGCCCCAAGGTCATTGGGTGGTCCCTGTGCTGGATCCTGTTCTCCCACCAGTCAGCCAGCAGCTGGGAACCCCAGCCTCTGCACTGCCAGTCCCACAGTTTAGGTAAACCGGCCCTCATGATCCATCAAATGTAGGCCAAACTCTCACTAAAATGACTGTGACACAGCCACATAGATTATTTTTGTTGTCTGAAGGGAGTGGTCTTGGACACTGGAGCAAAGTAAACTCTTCTGGACACATGATAACTGCTTGAAATCTACATGTTTTCCAGAGATGACCCGTTAGTTATCTGAAGGTTCTTTATACTTCTTCATCATTTTTTATTCTCGGTTAAGTATTACTCCCTTATTTCCCAGCAGGCACATTAGACCTGAGTCTTCTCCTACACAGAGTTGCACTGATATGATTCTACTGAGTACATGTTATTATGGGCTTAATGAAAGGTAAAGCAAAAAGCCTGAAATGTGTGGTTTCCACTTCTATTTTATCTTAATGGCTTTCATTGGAGGAGATCTTTTATTAAGTAAGAAAAAAATTCTCAGTATAAAAATTAAAATAACAGCATCCTACATCAGTAGCCTTTTCTGTCTGAAACTATCATTTCCGTTATGGTGTCACAAAACATTGCCATATTAGTGTTTTCCCTGGGACTGCAGAAAGAAGATGAAAAGTGCTATTTATTTATCCTTGCTAATTTGTGCTCCACATTGTTTAAAACAAAAAAACCAAACCAAAACAAAAAACCAAAGAAGACATTAAATGTTAATGGACACTGAAGGGAAACATTTTTATTTGTGAGACCCCTTAGAATGTTTGAAGTCAGCCATAGAAAGCAGACTTTTTGAAATTCCTTATAAAAAGGAAACAAGATTCTTTTTTAGTCTTCATAGATATCAAAGGAATTTTGTATGTGATTGAGAGCATCTGGCTCTAATTGTGTCAAATAGCCTTAAGCATCTGACTTTAACTATAGAAGCTGAGAGATTCCACTGTGGGTACCATTTTTTCATATACCTTTCAGATGCAGAAGAAATCAGGATGCTGTTTGTATTTCAACAGTCAGCTTTAAAAAGAGGGAAACATGACAGAAGCAGAACATTACAGTAAGTTTTGATTTTGGAAAAACACATTCTGTGTGGAACAAGAGGAAATTGATATACAAACTAAAGCCTCTTTTAAAACAAATTGATTTGGTTGGATTGTTTTGCATTTTCAGTCTCAGTCTTGATGAATATAGAGCATTATCTATATACTCAAACTTACTTATTAAAGATATGAGACACATACACTATATTGTGCACGTTTTAGTTTTTAGTTCACACATATTACAACCCTACCAAGGTTCTTTAGACAATAGCATTTCTTTAGACCATACATGCAGGTATTCCTGAAATTATGTATGTTTAAGGAATGGTATTTTATAGTTAGGATAGAGGACTAAGAGAAAAATAAGAACCTAAAATAAAATTTAATTACAGGCTGCCCTTTAAGATGAAGACTTTCCTTTCATTGCAGTGTTCATTCATTTCTATGGAGTGTGAGTAAACAGAAAGGAAATAGCTTTTGGCCTGATGAGTACTGGGAGGATGTTTCTGTACAAGAATACTTTGTATGCTGTACATCCAGACAGTTTTCATTACACTGGCTGTAAGAGATTGCCAGGCATCAGTATTATTAGTGCAAAATGCTAAAGCTAGAGAAGAAAAATCCTCACCTAAATGTTATAACTCGAACAGTTAAGAAGTCTAATGAAACTGTGATATAGTTTTAAAGTAAGAAGGCCATGAAAAATCAGTTTGTAAGGAAAAGCTGTCACTATATTCAAATTACTTAAGCAGTCCAGAATTATACCTGGTGCAAATCATGAAGTGTAGTGGTCCTGCTCCAGCAATGATATGATTTCATATCACCCGTGCCCCACTGATGCAATTACTTACAGTCCTGATGTACACAGGAACAGCTGAACAGCACCAGGGACTTTCTTACAGAGAGCTGCAAAGCACTGCTTCCTAGCCAGCTGCCTAATCCTCTGCTTGATCTGCCCTTGCCTTATGATTTTAGAAAAAAAGCCTGTGTTTGTTTACATATAGACCAGGACACCCCAAGTAAGGCAAGATAAAATTAAATGGCAATCTGCACACAAGATTATTAAAGATCCCATTCACTGCAATAAGACATAACAGTCTTTTTTGCTGTTGTTTAGTTTCATATGGACAATCATTTGTGTTTACAGTGATTCAGGCAACTCTAGGCCGAGCTGTTTGTCCTTGTGGTATTTCAGATTTCACACCTCATGCTATAAAACTTTCCAGAACCAGCTCTGTGCTTTGAAGTATACAGTGTATGGCAGTAAACTTTAACAAGTTATAAATGTATTTCACCCCCAAAAAATGTTTTACAGATTATAGTTGCCTTAGTCTGTGGCAACACCATTCATTATTCTGTAATTTCAAGAATGTGTAGGATGGCAAATAGCTTAAAATCATGCTGTTTTGATGAAGCAATTGGACTTCATGGAAAATTTTGTCTTAAAGTCTTAAAATAAACAAATAGATATTGAAACAAATTATTGTGGCCATTTGTTTTCTAGACCTTGATGGTTAAAAGGTTTTTGCTGCTGTTTAGCCATGAATGAATTCTTATTCAAATCAAATTGCCATAACAGTAAACAAACTCTGAAGATTGTGGCAGTGAAAAGCGTGATTTCTAAGAATGAATAATTTAATGAAGATAATGCTCACCAGCTTATGTTGGCAAAGGGCTAGTTTAATGAAAGCAGTATGTAATTATTTGCCCTGGATGCCAGCTGTCAGTGTATAGATACTATCCATTAAGCTATAGTGAGCTGAAGATAAATGTGCAAGATGTCTAATAGATATATTGCTGTATGGCTGCATTTATGTGTTTGTATGAAGCTATGTTTCTAAAGATTTTGTGGGTACAGGTCAAAATCCCAGCCATAGCAATTTCAGGATGTCTGTCATGAGAGTCACTTGCATAATGCAGGCTGATTCTTATCATGGTGGTGAGAGGTTTCAGAGTAGGCAAGGAGTCTACACTGAGCTCAGAATTAAAGGTCATCATGGAACTCAAGTATTTTATTTCTTGCAGTTTTCTCATAGCCTGTATCAGCAGTGACATCTTCTTCAACTCATTCGATCTGTGCATTCCGATTCCTTCTGTTTTTCATGTCATTCTGCTTTTCTTCTTGAGCCCCTGGCTAATGTTAAATACTCTGTTTCCTGTCTTAATTGGTGTGGCCTCCTCACACTTATTTAAGGTTTCACTCTTGTGATTAGAGTCTTTGCAGGCTGACTCTTGAGAGTTTTGTAGACTTCCTGGGAAATAGATTGTCTCTCTGCATGGGTCCACATGCAAAACTATGTATTAAGTGCAAAGTCTTAATAGAAAGAAACTGCTTAATAATGAAGATAGCGAGTAATACTAGAAAACTGAAAAAATACACACACATGTATTTATACAAGTACAGATTCTGATGTTGGTATATGAAAGAACAATCCTTTTGACAGAACAATACCCATCACAAGAGATATATTTTTAATTACAAAAAAAATATTCCAAAATTGTCTAATTGATGGATGGGAAGCTTCAAAAAAGTGCTGAACATAAGGGAACCTGACATTAAATGTTTGGTATGCTGCCATGACATTTGTCGATTTTTATTTTTATGCTGAATTTAAACCATCAGTGCTGCTAAAATTGATTCTTAGAGGCATAATGAACAAAAATGGAAACATAAAATACAAAAGAATGTAACTCTTGTGAATGTGGTCAGAGACCGTATTTTATATTTCTGAAAATGATAAAAAAGGATTTATTTTGTTTTGCTTTGAAATTCCTCGACGTGCAGAGTGGAATGTTCTTTAAGAATTTGTGGGTTACTTTAAAGAACAATCCTTGAGCTTTCCATCATTTTAAATCTAGGCTTTTCAGTGTATTCATTTTCTCTCTTTCATCTTTTCTCTTTGTGGAAGAAGAAAATGAATACCACTGGTTGATGTGAACATTTGTATTAATCCTAAAGATGCTGACATTCAGCAGGCTTTATTTACCCATTTTTTTTTAAGTCACAGTAGTGGTAAATTATTACCATCATTCAGTATTTGTCTTTGCATCTTAAGTAAGATAGGTGCTTTCTTGACTATTATAGAAAGATAACTGGCCTTAAGTTTTGTCTCATGAGTGTTTCAAGTCTCTTGAAAAGTGAAAATAATGTGGACATTAAAGTATGCCATAAAGAACCTGTATGGTAGTAAAAGTCCTCACAGAATGAACACTGGGCAAGTAAAACAGGAATTCTGCATGGATTACCTGGCAGTTTCCCTGGAAGGTAAGCTAATCAAAAATCCAAACATGTTTACCATAGGCTCCCTAAGGTGTCTGATCAGTCCAGCTCATAAAGTCCATTTAGAAGTCCTGGGATGTAACAGACTGGGTGAGTGTAATGCTGTTTTAAGGTAAACATAGAATTATAAGAGCACAGAATCATAGAATTATAGAATGATTTGAGTTGGAAGGGACCTTGAAAGGTCATCTGGTCCAACCCCCCCTGCAATGAGCAGGGATATCTTCTGCTGGATCAGACAACAAATTGTCATCATCATATCTCTTACATCCTTGAGTGTGAAAGACTGTGTGCAAGCCCCTGTAGTTTTTACAATTATAAAATACAAAGAACAGCTAAATTAGAAATTCATGAGTGAATCTGAGAGGATAATTCTTTGTCCCAGTTTTATCTCAGTGTTTTCTGGAGCTCACCTCACTTTCCTTTCCTTCAATACTTTGGCACTTCACGATATGCTTGTAGTTTAAAATTACATTGAACAGTATAGGGAACAGAGTGGCTGACCTATACAGTGACTATTGATGATTTCCAATTGCTTTGAAAAGAACACATGATGAAGTATTCTTGCAAAATAGGTTAATCAATCACTGACTCCTGTTGATCAGGTAAGCCCATCTTACCACTAATCCCTAGAACCCAAACAGAGTTTAGGAATGTATTATTACAAATTGGACAGGGTTATGATCACAGTACAAGCACTTTCTCTAGGGAAAGTGATTTATCATAAAGACTAAAAAGGAACATTTCATGTTTGCGCCATGTCTGCATTACGAAGAAAAAAACCCAAACCCCAAAAAAATCAAAACCAAAACCAAACCAGATTGTTCTTAATATGGACAGACCTAGTGAAATAAAAAATAGCAGAAAAACCTCTATCAGTTATGATATTTTTAAAACTTCAGCTTGTTTTGTCTGTTTTAAAATTTTTACATACATTAGGTAGAAAATTGCCTCATTTGCATGAAAAGAAGTCAGACTGTGAATCAGATAAGATGAGCTAAGACTTTGAGCTGTGGTAGACTCAGTGGTCCTCAGAAAACAACTAGGAGGCCATCTTTCCTTTGGCATAATGTTGGTGTTCAAATTAAAATTGTAGACCATGGCAGGATGGTAGGTCAGCTGTCTGTGCCTTTACTCCAGAATGTCCTCTGTCAATACACTCTGTGTTTTTCTTATGGGGACATATTTCCTGAGGAATCAATACACACTTATGACCTGGTTTCCTTTTGAAGAAATAAATGGAAGGCAGAAATATTGACCCTATTACACATCAGTCCACCAACACCAAACAAACTTCTGCTCAACTCTTGAAAGGAGAGGTGGCCTCAGGGGAAAGAGTGCATATCCCTTCCAACACATGGTCTCCTCTCTGCAATATCACTGGAAGGATCACGTGCTCCCTTCTAGAAACTCAAAAAAAGATTGAGTCCTTCTCCACGGGGAATAATATTCTCAAGATATAACTGAATCCCCAGACAGTACACTTTTAATACAAGCAAACCTTGGCTAAACTAGCTAACATGGATTAAACCATCAATGAATTTGTCTTTAATTCAGATTAAGAACTCATTCTGCTACATTTAACTGCTCAATCAACTGCTATACAGTATTCCACCAGCACAAAGCAGCAAGTGAATATGTCCCAGCACTTTTCTTGTGAAATCATGGATTTAATAATTGCTCTGCCAGCTTGATTTTATGAGCCATCTCAGTGACACAGCAGTAAGATGGAAAGACTTGCAGTATGGCAACCCTAAGAAGATTTTTGCCTGGGAGAGCATCACGTGTTACAGAAGTCATGAGAAAAAACCCTTTGAATATTTTCTTAGCTTTGATTGCAATTTCAATAGTTTTTACTGCAAAACATGCAGGCCTGACATTCTCCAGTTTTCTGTAGGACTGACTTTCTCATTCCTTCTCACTCTTTTACCTCACAATTTAAGTCTATTAGTACCCTCTTGCAGGTTGTGAAAATTCTCTCTAGAATAAGCACCCCACAGAGCCAATTATTTGCATGATTTGGAATGAGGAATTTTTAATATGTAACCCTTTTTCCCATCCTTTAACAGACAAGCTCCCACAAATATGTTTGCTTCTTAAAACTGCCTGTCAATGTAAAAAGAAAAAAAAAGTCTCGTTAACAAGAACTGCTGGAAAGACCCTTGTAATTTCTTAACATGAAAAGCTTTCGGGGTGTTGAGGTTTTGTGTCATAGATACTTTGAGTTCTGGTACAAGTTCCGTCTTATTTCTGAGTCAAGTGTTTCCCAGGACTGGCTCTTGCATAGCAAAATGGTTAGTACAGTGCTATAAAAAGTGACAGATGCAATAAAAATGACAATGCATAAGGGCAGCTTAGAGTAACATGGAACTAATTTATTGAACATAAATATAATTTTCCATACCATACATTCTATAATTCAGCAGTTCTAGAAAATGTACACACAGAGGCAAAAATAAGTAACCTCACTGAAATCAGGGCAAATTTGTCTGTGGCTATAGTGGAAAGGTGCTGAGGCCAGGGATTGTTTTTTAAAGACCATTAATAAACAGAAAAGCACATTCCAAAACGTGATGCTTACAAGTACTTGGCAAACTGAGTACATAATTTGCTGAGCATTGAGTTTGGAATATAGAAATTGTGTTCACAGAATGGGAAGCTGCACTTTGATCCAGATAAAATTGGAAGATTTGCAGGGAACAGATTTAACATATCTTTTTGTCTCTTCTATTGCTTGTACTTGCTTCGTAGTGCTTGTACACTGATTTAATTTTATGACAGTTTTTGAATGTATGATAAGCTGGTGAGATGATTTTTTATTTATTAAGAATGTAGGCATATAAGATTTATATACTTATGTTATTTAAGTGAACCAGGTACTATAGTGCAGTCACTGAAACTGCCAAAACCCCCAGTGTATAAATGAACTGGAGGCTGCTGTTTGATCAATTGTCAGAATAGAGGGTAAGTTCCTCTGTTATTATTGGCAAAACATGAACTGCATAGTATAATCTCTCAAGATAAAGTAAATACATTCTTTTGCAATTAGGCTTAAAACCAAATCCTAATTATAAAGGATTTGTAGTATTAATTTGCCATAGAATGGTAAATACAGCAGGAAGAATTTACACAATGAAGAGAAATACCCAATGAAGCCTAAGGCACTTTGAAGAGAAGTTTATGGACTAATAAAAGGCAAAACTTGCCAGTGCATAAGATACATTTGCCCATTAGCAGGTAATTCTCATTAAAGCTTGAAGTTACTGGACAGGAGGTTTGGATGTTAAATCTCCCCTCTACAAACTAATTTTCTCAACTTTAAAAAATGTAAGAGATGAAAAGGATGGGAGAGAGATGCAGACTGCATCTTAAGAGAATGGTGTGCAATGCTGGAACCTCCAGGGACAATGCATACATTTCTGGGAAATATTTACTTATAAGAATGAGGATCAGGTTTGACTTCAGTATAAGCTACAGGCTGTAAGCCATTAATCTCAAATTCCCAGTTTGTTTCACTTTGGACACTTGAATTAGCCAGTTTTAGGCCAGCCCTGCAAACGATATTCATTTTGTGCTTATCTTTGTTAAAGTTATTAAAAATTAAATGCACCTAGTTATCCAGCTGTCAAAAAGGGGATTTGCATGGATAAAACATAAGTTATGTTTATCCTGATATTTGGCTTCTCCTCTGAAATTGAGAATTAGTATAATGAGGGATAGAGGCTGTTCTTTTTAAGAGCCAAGCCAAATCAGGACAGTATTTGGCTTCAAATCAGGTGATGATTTGGAAACAGTCAAATAATGAAGGACCAGGTCCTTACTGAGTATGGTTCCTGACATGTTCAAGAGATTGTCCATATAGAAGGAGTTGGTATTTGAAATGTTTTACTTCTTCTCTGAAAGGAGATTGGTGTTTAAGTAATGGCTACCCCTTCTTCAGCAAATAACTGGAGAGAAATTATTACATCATCTAGAAAAAAATAACCTTGTAACTTTTTGGATAGTGCCACGTTCCTTGACTATACGGTTTCTTGAAGGCAGTTTGAGCTGCAGGTTAGAACAGTATTCTGGGTGTGTTGTATTGCATCTAACTATTTTAAATATTCTTTCTATTACCGGTATTTTAGGGCAGTAGCAAACTATATACTGTGAAGAACTATGACCACAGTCTCTTCAATGAAGTTTCATATGAAGAATTTCCTTTGTGTACAGTTTAGCTGAAGCAAAGCAGCATCTATAAAAAATTGGTTTATTTTTCTTTATGTTGACTGTGTAAGATTGCATGTAATGGAGTTACCTTCACTATAATAAAAGACCTATTTCTCATATGACTTTGTGTGAATGCCAAAAGTAGTTTCCTATTGTATCAAATAGAGAACAAGGATAGTTCTGCTTAAATAAGATAAAATTTTATTTTCTTTAAATGCTGATGTATTATTTAAGCCACATTGCTTTGCACTTTTAAAAATAGTTGGTTTTCCCCTTTATTTTTCTAACATTTCCTTTATTTTAGGAGAAAACACCCTAACAGATAAATCAGATGAAATGGAAATTTTGATAAAATGAGCATAACCTTTAAAATATTAGCCAGTAAAATCCATACTCACATCAAAGAGCTGAAAGTAATATGCAATTTTAGTTTCTTTTTTTCCCATATAATGAATCACTTTGGTTAATTATAGGAATGTTAAAGCAGATAATGTTAAAGATAAATAACCTTGCTATGTGATGCTTTCCAGATCAGAAGTAATGCACATTTCCCTGTATCTATCTAAACTACACACGCCCACAAAGTATATTGTGTGTATACAATGCATATGCAGTATGTTGTGTACACACGCAAATGCACAAATACAGTAAGTTAATCTCATCAAATCGGAGATGCAACAGCCATAGATGAACAATCTAGGTGGCAAAGCAGAAGGCTAGGGGCAAGATAGCTATGGTGTATACATTTTTATAGGCAAGGCCTAAAGCTCATGCAGTATTTTATTTTTATTAAAACCCCCCATCATTTGCTGCATTTTTGGGGATGATGTGTTTCAAGACACATGCATGGCGAGTGCAGAAACAGCAAAGACACATTTGTACAGAGCTTTGAAGTGGCTTTCAGACATGACTGAGAATCAGTCAACTGTACTTTAAAATGACAGTCTCATGAAAAGCATGAGTGTTGAAATAGACACGTTTCCAAGGCATATAAGGTGTGAGGTGTGCTATAGGATTGTACTGGCTAGTCAGTCAGATTGGTGTGAAAGTGCCAGGAGTCAGACAGTTGCTGTGACAGTGGCTGTGTGAACCAGCCAAATGGCATCTGGTCCTAGTTTTCTGTGACTTTTCCTGGGCTGGTGAAGAGTCTTACTGTATTTCCCAAATGTATTTTTCCAGTTATAGTAGCTGCTGTTGCTTTCCTTTCAAAGCAGCATGTATCTATCCTAACTTGATGCAACCAATGGAAATAGAATTTCCTATTTTCCTGTTAACATTATGAAGTCTTTCAGTATTATCGATCCTTTTCTTCATTATTTCAGGGAAATACTTACTAAACTTTTTGTCTGCTTGAGGTTTTGGTGGCACTAATGCTGAACAAACACAACTAGAACTTGGAGACAGAAAGCTTCTCTCATGTGAAATACTGAGATTAAAAATTGTTCATTTCAGACAGGAAACAACTCTAGCGGCAATGCAGACATAATATCTGAAATGTATATTCAAGTCACTTTCCATCCCTCTTTCATTAATCAACCTCTATGGCCATTCTGAGTTTTTAGTGACAAACCACTGCCTTCAGCCACCCATGTTGCTTTCAGACTTCTGAGTGTCTCTCATTCTGTGGCTTGATGTTAACTCCCAAGGTGGCTAATGTGAATGGAATTTGATGGTTGTTTGTGATACAAAAAAGAGTGGCTGAGCAGCCAGCATATATTGTACTTACTGCTCCTGTGAGAAGAACAGAAAGCCAGCATGATCAGAAGTGAGATGGGCAGCAGGAATTGCCACCTCCACACTCACCAGTTAAATCCACTCCAGGCTGCAAGTTAGGGTCATTAGTCACATGAGCTGGGCAATGAGCCCACTCCACAATTAATTGTGTATAATCAAAATGCTTTTTTTGTTATCTAAACAGAAGTTTTTACAATTATCAGGCAGCTGTAAGAAAATCCTTCTCTAGAGTAAGGAGTACCTATTAGGCTTTAGGAGATTTAAATTCAAGTTCCTTGTTTCACTCAGATATGTTCCCAGTAAATGGTTTTGTTGTAACAAAATTAACTGTTCCACTGAGAAATTTCTAACTCCAGTCATAATCCATTCAATGCAACTAAACTCCTGTATAATTTTGTAGATTGTGTTCCTGAATCTGTAATGCTTCAGGGAGCTAGATTTACACAGTAATTTCTAGAAGAAAGCATGCTAATCCTGAATTATCATTTACATGCAGCATTTTGGTAATTATAAAACTAGGAGGCCAATTTCATGTCATACTGAGCTTGAGCTATTGAGTCCTACAGCATCTTCACAACTTTGTTCCTCTTTTCCCTTCCTTTACTCACAAAAGCAGACAAGTCCCGCACCAAGAAGGACTGCTAAGGTGTCTAACCACAGCAAATTCCTCACACATGAAATGAGTGACACAGACAGTTGTGTAAGGCTTTCAAATTATGACTTTCAGAGATCCTGATGGAGGCTGCCCATCTACTGGGTTACCTGTCAGGTTAAAAGTGCAATGCAAAAGGCCTGCCTTTCATTTACTAAATCAGTTATGCTGCAGGGATACACATTCTGTCTCTATTTTTCTTTCTGTCTTGTAGCCTATGGGGAGAGGTGTGAACAATAAGCTAATGAAGAGCACACTATGTCTAGACAGAGCTAACTGTTAGCAGATGATCCCTGTTTATATTTGTCAGTGAGCTGAGTGACATGAGCCAGATAGATGTGCATCAGATACAACTGGACTTCAAAATACTGTCCTTCTTGAGGTGATTTTTCCTTTCATTGTCAGAAGTACAGATCATGCCAAGTTCTAGCCTCATCATTTCTTCAGTGTTGGAGAGGCATGATGATAAGACCTGTGAACTGCTTACTGTCCACATAATGGTTCCTCTTCTAGTCTTGTATTTTAGAAATGGAAATAATGGTATGTATTGCTTTTCATCCACTAGGGATTTAAAGGATCAAGGTTTAAATATTGTATTGTCAGCACTGTGAGAAATCAGAGGCAGACTTAAAGACAGGTGCTAGCTTGGGAGAGAGGAATCAACAGGTCAGTTCCTGGTTTTGTTGCACATTTCCTGTTTGACCTTGGGCAGATCATTTTGCTTCACTTCACTTCACTGTGCCTTACTTTCTCATCTGTAAAGTGTGGATAAAGGTGCACCATGCATGGAGAATCAAGTGAAAAGTATTGTGTTACTGCAGTCAGGGAAGGACTTGCACATATTTCTATCGATAAACTTGCATGTGGACTTTTGTAGCACATTTCCTTTTACATAATGATTTTGTGGAAGGTGGACATAATCAGGAGCGAAAGCATAGGAATAACTTTGCCATTTCACATGTCTTGTTGCAGACAAGGCTTGAGATCTAGATTGCTTTGTTGTCCTAGAAATATAAAATAAGATTTTAGCAAACTTTCAAGAAATCATATAACTGTAGTGCTAAAGTAGTACCAACTAATGGAAGCCATTAGGATAATTATCATCTAGAAGCAGAGGTTAAGGTATAAAGAAGAAATTTAAGGTCCTGTCTGGTTTGAAATTAAAAGGGAATGTTTTAAAGGAGTTGCCATTAGGAAACATTTTGACTTTTCTTTGTAGCTATAAACAGATGTTTATTCATATTATGCCAGATTTACTAGCTAGCACTGCTGTTCATCAGCAACACATAAATCCATCTTGACTGATTGGCAAGGCACAACAAATAAACTGGCATACAAAGGGGAAGCTTGCTTACTTTCATTACAGTGATTTTATAGTCCCATTTCTGCATTATTCCTACTGACTCTGGTGGTCACAGCTCAGTTCCTAAGATCTGTTCACAAGTAGAAATTCTGACGGATCTTACTTTGTCCATATTGACAGCTGGATGCAAACTACACTGTCTGCAATATAAAGCAAAACTCTCAAAGCCAAGAAGAGACTGAGCACACCCTGTCTCTTCTGTGGTCAGTGTTTCCTTGAATAAATTATATGGAGAATACAAAAGAAGAAGGAAATGTTATGACATCATTAATGCGACCCTGCATTTTCTGTGTATATTTTTGAATTTCTGTTTTTCCAGCCCTCCAGGCTATACCCTTTTGCAAAAGTCATCTGAGAAATGATGCAACAAACCAGCACATCATAAATCCCTAAATGATTGATAATGACTGAAAGTGATCACCTCTCTAAGGTTGATGTTGTTTATTTTACTGTCTGTTGTCTATAAGAAATGGTGGCATTGGTAGGTGTGGTAACGAAAACCAAACACCACAGAGCCTTTGTGGACAGGCCTTGGAAATAGAATTGCAAAATCCCCTTACTGCCTGTGGTGATCTTTTCACCTAAGAGCTGGCACTTTTCCATTCATTACTGGCACTTGACCTCTAGTGATAAGAAGCACAGATATGAAATCTACTGCTGGCCCAGAATAAAATCCAGTTTTGGGATGAAAAAAATAATTTTCGACATTTACAGGTGTATGTCTGCATTCTAACTCATCACTCTTGGGTGCTTTTTATGTCTGTGTGAAGAAGAAAAGTCACTTTTCAGTCATGATCCACAGGATTTATTTCACACCTCTGAGTTAGCATTAGACAAATACAAAACTAGAAATACTGTGTTCTCTCCAATGACTGTGAAGGAAGCCAAAGGTGACTCACTTAAATGCTGATGGTAACACTGAAAACCTCTTCTACATTATATTAATGTGACTCATAATATTTAAGTTATTCTACAGTTTGGGAATCATAAGGATTTTTTTTAAGATCAATGCAACTTTGAAATGCCTTTTACAAGGGTCACAGTACCAATGGAATTAAAAGACTTGGGTTTGAATAGTGGCACCTCTCTCCTGCTTGCTGTGCAAGGTGAGGAATTCCACTCTATATGCTCATTCTCCCTGCAAGAGTGTTAGAGGACCTGACACTGAAATCTCTTCTGTAGGTCAGGCTGTTTGTTTGACAAATCTCTGCATTGACTTAGGGGAACTGTTTTGTTGTTTTGTTTTTTTTTTTGAAGTTTGCCAATTTTGCACATTGCAAAGGGGTAGAAAGAGTTCAGCTACAGTTCAGTAGGAAATGAGTGTAATGCCACTGGATTCACTTTCACAAGGATCACTTACAGACGTTTAATCACAATGAATTACTCTTTAGTCTCATCAAGGCTGATAAACAAGAGAAAACCAAACCATTTACCTCTGCTATTAAAAGCTTGAGGTTTGGAGAGGAGCTAATGAAGGGAGCCCTCATTATTTGTATTTATACAGCATACACACTGAACTATTTTTAGCTTTCATGTTATACTCTTAACACATTTGAAGTATAGAACTATAAACTGGGAATAACTTGTCTGTGAACTACATGCCTGTGGGGTGTAAGCTAAAATGTCTTTTGATCTAACAATGAAGTGAGTTTCTGTCATGGACCACACACTTGAAACAAGGCAAGTAGTGGAAAGATAGAGGGAAGTGTTCAAGCACTAATGCTGAGGTCCACAAAGATTATGTTTTTTCCTCTATACTCAGCCCTAAAATTACAAGGCAGGTTCTGGGGTATTTAGAAGAGCTCTGTATTGCCCTGGAGCACAGGAAGACTTTGAGCTTGGAATTAACGCACATTAGTGGAAAATAAAGTTATTCCCTATTGTTTTGGTGGTGTCTGTGTTTTGACAATTTTGTTGTCTTTCTCAAAGTGCTCAGAGGTGGGAGAAAAAAGATCAATTCATTAGGTAACCTTTTTAAATAGATTGCTTTCCATTTTCATAGTTGACACTATAATGCATTTCCGGATTTTAGTCAGTACAGGATGAGTTTTCATGCAGATTTTTTGTGGTAGTTGTTTGTTTGTTTGTGATTTTGTGTTTTCTTCAACCTTATTGGTCATGGACAAAAGTGTAAGTCCGTGGTTATGCAGTGTTGGCATAATCCGTAAATATGTTTGCATTAAGATACACACAACCATATTCAACCCTGATCACTGATTTTACTAAGGTTATATGAGGGCTGAGTTTGCCTCTGTATGAAAGTCAGCTGACAGTTTTCATCATAAGGAGGAGATTGAATAAATTTGTGTCACTTATTTCAGATATGCTGCCTTTCCCCTCTAGAAGAGTCAAAAAATGTTGTCCTAATAGTGATTTCATCATATTGCTTCCCTCTAGATGCAAGCACTATCTTGCCAACATGAAATATTGGGTGTTTTTTCATAATAAATGAAGCATAAATAAAACAGTGCCCGTATGCTAGAAGGCAAAGAGAGGAGGATATTAAAAGTGCTCTAACTGTGATCAGTGAAATTCTTAGCTGTCCCAAAATGACTTAGGCTTACTAATCTGATTAATTTTTAACAGTAGTTATGCTTCTGAACCACTTAGTGTTTTTGGAAATTCAACATACTCCCAAATGCAAGTACATGGAAATAAAAACTCTGCCCAAGTCACTGCAGTAAATTAAAATCAGATGTCTGAAGAGAGCCTCTAGCTTTCTGCCTTGCCTGTCCTCTAGATGGTAATGCCCACAAGTTAGGGTTCTCATGTAAAGGAGTTTCGAACTGCTGCAGTGATTTGTGCAACACACTAAGATAAACTGAAATCAGAGCTGGTTTACCTTACATGACCATCTGTAAACAGGAGTTGAGTTGTAAGCAGCTTAGATGATGCTGTCCTCAGTCTAGCAATGTCCCCCACAGCAGTCGGATGGGCAGCTGAGGGAGTGAACAGCTCAGCCATCCAACTGTAAAATGCCACCACAAGTCTGTCAGACGCTCTAGTTGAAAAAGAATAGCCTTAGTCAAGCAAAAATTGCCATTCATAGGGCAAGTCACCATTTTAGTAGAAGACTTAGTCTTGATCTCTTGCTCTTTCACCAACAATAGAACTTTGCCCAAATAAGGACACCATGGTTATATCTGAGGAAGAGTACGTGGAAAAAGTGTCATATAATTTTAGAAGGGCAGAAAACTTCGTTTGTTGACAGATTTTGAACTTCAGTCCCATATAAAGCAAATTTACCAGGTAAACTAAAAAAATGAACACAGACAATACCATATACTGACTCTCCCACCTTTACAAAGTGGTATTGGTATTAGGAGGACATTAAAATTACCTCCAGCTCCCCAAACTGTCATTCTACTAGGCCTTTCCCAGTACAAATGACTCTGAAAACCTCTAAATCCAGTTATTACGTCTATCCAGAGTGACAGAGCAATAGGAAGATAAGACCAGCAGTATGTCCATTTTGAGAACTGCATATGGAGGCATAAACTTGTACCAAGTGCCACAGCTCTAGGAGCATGAGCTTATGTCTGTGTGAACTAACACAAATTCTAGAGCTGAATATGACACTGTGTGCCTAGGTCAGAAATGTGTAGGCAAAGAGAATAGCCCACTCTTCCCACTCTGGTACTGATTCATGTCCTCTTTCAAGCACAGTGAGCAAGTGCACTGACTCTACAGACAAGGTTTCCACAAGGCTAAAGAAGAGTTAAAAAGGAAATCTCCAAAATTTATCTATTTCATTGGTTCCTTTGGGGTGAGGGAAGGAGCAGTGGAAAGAAGGAGAGAAGGAAAGAAAGACATAAGAGAAGGAGAAGAATAGGGAAAGGGAAGGTCTGGGAAGATTTGGAAAGGGAAGGTTTGGGAAGGGAAGGTTAGGGAAAGGAAGGTTAAGGTTAGGGTTAGGGAGAGTTAGGGAAGGTTAGGGAAGGTTAGGGAAGGTTAGGGAAGGTTAGGGAAGGTTAGGGAAGGGAAGGTTAGGGAAGGGAAGGGAAGGGAAGGGAAGGGAAAGAGAAAACATAAAAGAGAGATTCTCCAACCTTAAAATATTTTCATTAAACATGAGCAACGAGATAAAACTTATCAACGAGTGATCTACTTTGGTAAATGTGTGCCTTCAACCATTTGCTCTTTGGCTTTCAAGTGCTGTCCTTGTAGAGAATAAAGTGAAGGAGAGGACTTTACAACATTAGTCTCATAAATTGAAAACATCAGCACTCATAGGATTCTAGGGAAAAATTTTCTAAAAATATTTTTATTTATATTTCTCAAGCCTTAAAAATCACCTTTAGTATGAGTTTTAAACTGTCAGTGGTCACTTCATCTTCATATTGTATTTTTCAAAAGGGCTGTTGATAGAGAAAAGGCAAACATTGCAAGACTGAGTAGTGGCAAGCCAAGTCCAAACTATAGGCAAGGTAAAATGGGGACCTACCAGGGAACTAAAATGTCTGGACTGTTTCTTTCTTCTCTCAGTAGCATAGCTCAATGTATAAGTGTGTTACAGCACAGCAGGCCAGTGTGTGGCTCACCAGCCTCATCATACTCTCCATTTGCACAGTCGCTGCAGCTCTGTATCTGTGTCAGGCCTTCACAGCCAGTGAGGACACTGTGAAAAGTGATTTGAGTACTGGCTTCTGGATTGCATTCACTGAAGCTGGCCAGAAGTTGAGCCCTGGGCTGGTTTGAAGTCCACTAAAGCTGAGACACCCTGGCACATTTTTCTAGATGTCTATTTGGACGTGGTTTTTTTTTCTCAAATTATTTGAGAATCTGAAATTGCCAAAAAGTTGGCATGAGCAAAAAGGTTTTGATTTTCTCAGTTCATGATGACTTTTGATTGGAAGTCAATTAAAGGTAGCAAGTTAGTTTTAACAAGTATTTGTTTTGATATTTTTAGAAAATATCAATTTGTGAAACTTATTTTGACTTTTTTGTTCCAATATAGAATTTATTTTTTCAAATCTCGCAAACTTTTTCAGGCAAAAAAATGTTTCCTCAGCAAACTTAGATAAGGTTGTTAGCTGCATAAGAAGATGGAGTGAAAGAAGATAGAAAATATTTTACCTTTTAAGACTGATAATGAAAATGTGCTACATAAATAAGTGCAATAGGTGCACTATACCTCCCTCTGAATGCTGAAGCTGCGAAGTTGTCTGTATATGTAGCATGTTATTAGAACTTAATACTATTGAAGATTTGTTTTCTAGACAAGCTGTTGTATAAGCTTCTATAAACTATATATAAACACCAAAAGGCACAAAGACTAGATCACTGGTAAGGACACTGGAAGCTAAAACCAAAGATAAAATACAGTTTCAATGATAAAACCATTTTCAGTTTTAATGAAGTTCTGTAACAGTACTGTGAGGTAGCTACTCTGTTCCTGTTGTTTTAGCTGTGTTGTATAGCAAAGTGACTTGAAACATCTTTATCCTTTGAGGCAACAGTTGGTATTGCTTTTGACACAACAGAATATTTGGGCTGAACAACTAAAATAAGGGTCACCAAAAATCACAGAGAAGTCAAAAGTCAGGAACATTTGCAGATATTTGTCCTCTAGTTTGAAAGTCCATCAGATGAGAAAAAAAAATATTTTTTTACTTGCTCAGTCAGCCTATGGCCTAGAATCAGTCCAACCTCTAGAGCCAACCTTAAAATTGACTCCTGGATCTGAAAGGCTCTGAAAGAGTGAAATGAAACATGAGATTTAAAATCAAAAGGTGATGCTTTTATTGCTCTTTGTTAACCTGATTTCTATATAATTAAAGCTGCAGGTGTACTTTGATTATGCTGGTATTCTGCTGTGTGATTCTGTGTAAATAATATGTTTGCAGTGCTTGCTGGCAGATTGTTCACTATAAGCTCATTTATTTGAGTTCCCTTGTGAGAATAGGAAAACAGAAGCCAAAGTCTGGGCTGGTTTTCCTTGTCTTGTGGGAAAACCTGCACAGAGGGACAAAGGAGATGTTTTTCTGGGAAGGGCACAACTCCCCTGCATTCCCTTCAATATGTCAGAGAATTCAAGATCTGCAGCCAAGCAATACTTGAGAATGATTAAAGGAGACATGGGCTTGCACACCTTAAGTTCTCTATTTCCTGAAACTCAAGGAAGTGTCTCTGTTAGAGCTACACGGCTAGGTTTTTCCTGTACAATGAGTCGGGTCATTTATATAACGTAAATTCTGAATAATGGCTAAGTCAGTGGGCTTGAACTGAGAGGGAAGCTGACTCCTTCAGTTTTTTTTTCCTCTTGATCAAAGATACTTCAATACTTTAGATGTAAGAGGTGGGGGGAAAGGAGAAAATTTTAGAAGTGCAGTGCCTGGTTAATCATACTAATTTACATGTTCCTGCAAAGCTTCTACCTGTTGCTGTAGTAGTGACTCAGTTTCAGCCTCTACATGTACATGTGTTTGAAGGCTTCATCATCTGTTTTGTACTACATCATGCTTTTTTGTATAATACCCAACACGTCAGTTAGTCTTTTAGGTCTTCTGACCTTTAATAAGAGAAACTGTAGCAGCTCATAATTTCAGTAATCTGGATTCAAACATTGAAGCCATGGCTTAAAATCTGAAGACTCCATGTACTGTATTTTACTTCAAGAGTATATTTTTTTGCCCTCTACGTCGCTCCCTTCTCTCCTCACCCCAAAAAAGTGTATGTAAACTGATCCAAGAAACAATAGCACTCCTGTTATCTAGATTCAAATATTTTGACTGCTGATTCTGTTAGCCTGCCGAGGAAGAGACCCTTTCGATATAATTTTTAAAATCCAATTTTAAAGTAATCCACCATTCTGCTTCTGAGACACAGCTAAGAGATGACCCAATTAAAGAGCTCCATATCAAGACCATGAGTGCAAACCATCTTTTTGAAGGCACTGATGAAATTACTTTTCCATTGTCATTAGATCCTTTCTTTCTGACAATCAGTTAATCATGGAAATAATCTTTTAAATGTGCGTTAAACCATAGCTATGCCTAATTGTCCCATTAAACATCATCAGGTCATTCTTTGCAAAGATAAACAGCTTAAAGAGCATTCTTCCTTTGATCATGTTATCTCCTGATGCTTTTGAAAGGAGGGCAAATGCATCCTCCAGATTTCATCAGTCCAAATCTTGTGAGCTTTTGCATTCTGCTTGCAGTTTCAAATGACTGGGGCGTGCAGCTCTTCACTATCACAGACTGAATTGTGCACGTGAATTTTAATGTATGACAGCCTCTACTACTACGTGTCTAAACACAGATCAGTCATCTGTATGGAGGGGATATTAGAGCATATGAGTGAGAAAGAGGTCTCATTATGGCAATAGGCATATGGCTAGGTTATTAAGAATTACTTCAGCCACTGTTTGCAGCATAAACAAAACTACCATTTCCATAAATAGAACTGCCATTTGCCTCAGGAGTGTGTTAGACTGAATCAAGTTAGACCTTCAATGCCTGAGGAGCTGACCTGCCTTCTAGCTCACTAGGGTGATATGCAGTGGCCAAACTACTTCTTTCAAAGCAAGTTCCTGTGGCACCTGCTTCTCTTTCTTTTGCCTCTAAGGGGCCAATGCAACCACAAAGAGACACTCAAATCCCTTCATTTGGGCCAGTTGCCCAGTTGCTAGCTAGTTGCCTGCTTAGGTACCATTGTCTATAAACTAGACCGGGGAAAAGAAGTGACTTACCCTGTTTTGCATTATTCTGGGTTAGTGAGAGTTCAGGCAAAGTGGAATATTGCAAATCAAAGGGTTCATAGAATCATATCATAGAATCATAGGATGGTCTGAGTTAGAAAGGACCTTAAAAATCATCTAGTTCTAATCCCCCTGCCACAGACAGGGACATCTTTCACCAGACCAGGTTGCTCTGAGCTCCATCATCTTAAGGCCTTGTTCCCTGAGTCACAGTCTTTATCAAGCTCTGTACTTGGAGAAGATTCAGCAGAGCACCACTTTCTTTGAGATGATTGTGTAAAGCTGAGGGATTGGTTGTCTTTTGCATCAGAAGACCACCTTGGCTTGTGCTGTGAAAAGAAATGAAAAATTTAGGTCTTTGACTGTTGTAGAAACAGATGTAAATGCAAACCCTACTGGCTGTCTTAGTGGGAGAAACATAAGCATGCATTCTTTATTGATAAGGTACAGAAAAGTATATGTTTCTGCTTTAAGCCTGTGAGGAAGAACAAAAAACAGAGTCAAGATGATGACAGAAGTTATAGAAGTTAGATAGCCCCACTTAAGAGTGTGCACTCTAAGTACAGGCATTTCCATACACTGAGGTTGAAAGGATATTATTGGTGGCCAACTTCAGAAAGCCTGTCTACGTTTCTGACATACAATTTTAGAAGAATAGTCATTTCAGGGCACTGTGATACAGTCTGAGCATGCGATCAGAAACAAAGCTTCAGGTGACAGGCAAAGTCCACTCCACAACACAGGCACCAGCTGCATTTTTGCTTAGTGATGGGTGCTAGCAGCACATGTCAGCGTGTCAAGGAGAGGTAATTACAGCATTTTAGAGGTTTCAAAACTGACAGTACAGCTGCCCATCTGCTTTGCTTTGCTTTATGCTTTATTGATGTGTACACATGAGATCAAAGCTACTTGCATCTTTTTACATTATATTTATTATTTTATAGCCCTACTTGGCAGAATGTAAGAGTAGATGGAAGTAAGGTAATTTCCCTCCTTCTTTCAGCAGGGATTTTGAAATGAGAGAATTTTCTTCAGCATACCCAGAGCATTAAATGTCAGTGTGGCATAATGAAAGCTGGAACTGGATCTCTAGGAATGCTTAATTAACACTGTGTGAGACAAAGTAGCCTTTTTCATTAGTTAACAGTTTTTCATTGCTGTTCATTTAAAATTTTTAAGCACTAGATTAAAAAGTGCTTGGTTGAATAATTTGAGTAGTAAAATGTTAAGTGTATTGTCAACTAAGGTCATTAGAAGAACCATAGGTTATGGTTAGCTGGGGCAATAAAGTCTAACCGTATGAGCCACACTTTCTAAGTTCATCCGGCTGCGTTCTTTGGAGAATGCATGTGACACTGTGTGTTATCTTGTAGCATTGTATTGTGCAGGAAGATGACACTCTGCCTTTCAAAAAGCAGCTGTTTCCCTCTTTTTTCCTGCAGCAGGAAGCCATGCATTTATGTCTGCCTATTTAAAATGCTGTTCTATGATGACATGGTTAGAAAGGTGCAGGTTCCTTACTGCTTGGTGTAGGAAAAAAGTGGCTTTGTATATATTTTCCTGTTTTCCTCTCAAAGTTTTTTCAACCACTACTAAGTGGAGGTTGCTGCCTAAATGATGGCCTTCTTTCTCCTTCTTCCAGATCTGGCTGTGCATTTCTGTAAACAAAGTTTTAGCAATGCTAATGACAATGTGGCTTGGCCATGATCTGGGTCAAGGAACTGACCCCAGCAAAAATTACTCTGTTTTAAAAAAAGGAAATGTTTTTGAAGCTGCAGCCTCAGGAGCTCTGAATTGACACCTTTCACCTTATTGGATTCAGGAATGTGCAATTTCACAGTAAGGATGATTGCTTTTCCCCTTTCACTTCTAGGCATTTATTAAATTCCAGGTATGCAAAGTGATACTAGTAGTAGTTTAATTAAAAAAAAAAATGTTGGGAGTGCCTCCAGCATAGGGGTGGACCCTCTTTATGTGAGATGAAATACCAGTGTCTGAGAAAGGAGGGAACTCCTTTCAGCAGTAGTGAATAAGAAGATGCAGTAGGTAGAATCACTGCCTACAGTACTGTATCAACTTAGGAAAAATAATATTAACATTATTACAAATCATGCTGAAGTCCCATTTGGTTCCATACTCCCACAGTTGCCTTTAAGGCAATCTCGGAGAAATAATTTAGCAATATATAATCTTATTTGTATTATTTGTTGCACACCATGCCTCATGACATTCTCCTATCTTCTTTCAATCAATGTTTGGCGCTTCTTAAGTAGTAAAGAGAATTTTATCTTCAAGTTAAATAAGCTACTTTTCCATTAATTTGTTCAATAGCATCCAATGCTTGTCTTAGACTACTGACATCTAAGCACACCATCTAAACAGGTTCTGCTACATAAACTTCTAATATGTAAAAATAAGGGGCTTTTGCTAGTTCAAACTTGCTGCCCAACTTCCCTGTGTTTCTCCTAGTTCTTATTTTATGAAAAATTGTGAGCAATCATTCTGAATTTATTTTCTCTAGACTATTTGTATGTCTGTTGAGCTCTGACAGTTCTCCCCTCAGTCATCTCTTTGCAAAGCTGAGGATTTTCATTCTGTGTAACTTTTTCCCAGACAGAAGCCACATGCCACTTCTATATCTTGTTTTCACACTGACAGTTTTGTATATGACCTAGATTGGGCAGTCTGGCTGCCATTCCAACTTCTGCTCATCACCTAACTGATGTTGTGAAGAGCTCTCAGTGGGGCCTTTTTGATTTCATCCCCAAGCAGGGACAGTGAGAGTGGATCTGGGTGCTGTGCCTGGACAGCGTGCTTTTTTTGTCCCCTGCCAGTCACGATGCATTTATGAACGCTGAATTTCACTTGTTGTTTTGCTGCCTTGTCAAGCAGTAGTTCTGTGTCACAGCTGCGCAGTGCTGAGGTACAGTTACAAAAATGCATAATTTTATTTTTAATACCATGGATAACATCAACATTAATGAGCTTGTCCACATCTGTTTTCACCATTTCTATGTAGTTTATGAACTACATAAACATATGTGAACACAGATTCCAATGCAGTCCCTGTGTGCAATCCCCATCCCTGGTAGACCCCATCTGCTATGAAACCCCTCAGCATTTACTATTCCTATTTTCCCTTCTCATTGAATTATCTTTCTCCTATGAATTTTTTTAAACCCCTGTGACAAAGAATCTGTTAAAGGGAACCTTTAGGGAATCTGTTTAGGGAACCTTTAGCAGAGTTGCTTGAGACCTGAGGGAACCCCCAGGACTGGTTGTCGCTGCCTGGCCCCTGGGCTTCCCCATTCCACCCAGGCTCTAGGGCCCCATGTCAGCCCCTGGGACCCTCAGCCCCTGCTCCAGCGATGCCAGAGCAGGGCCGATATTCAGCTCCCACAGCTGTGCCTGGCACTGCCATGGGCCCACCCACAGGGCTGTGTCCCAGCCTGGCCCCAGCCCCAGCTGCTCTCTGTCCCCTGAGGAGGTGCCTGGTTCCTGAGGGTTGGAGCTGCCCCAGCCCTGCTGGCTGCCTGGCTCCTGGCTGGAGCAGTGGGACAGACCCTGGCAGCGAGACCATGCCCCAGGGAGTCCCCAGCACTGCTCTGCCCTGACACTTGTCACTTCACAAATGTCCTGTATGACTTTCTCTTCCAAAGGCTGGGTTGACTGCTCTTACTGTATTATGTAATTATCTACAAACGCTATTCTTATTGTAAATGAGCAATTTGGCTGGTATAGGAATCGGTCTCATTTGTCTCATTTGTTGGATTTTTTTTCTCTAAAGCCTCCCACATAGTCTTGAAACAAAATCCCTAAAAAGAAAACTCCTTAAGCTTGAGGGACAAGTTGAGTGACAAAGCTATGCACTGCAACTAATAGCCAGGGTATTCATAGTTGAGATTGTTTTAGGACAGCTGGGACAGTGTTATCTGTGATTATTTTTTCTCAATTTATTTTTTTCTAAAGTTGATATTTTAATTTCAAACACTTTCTCAAACTTCCCCCTGGCAGAAACCTTGCAAACAGCTCTGTAGAAAATATTGATGCAAATCAATCATTTATCTTTTATTATACAGCTCCTTAGGCTGCTCTTGTACTTCAGACACCTCTGAACACAGAAGACTCAGTTGCTACCTGGTAGGTGTTTTTGGCAAATATACAGCTTCTATGTGTTTAAAAAACTCATTCTCAGAATCTCTTTTGACATTGCAGTATAGATTTGTGAGCCTTTTTATTATTCTCAGTTTCTGTTTCTTTCACAAACTTCTATTTTTGAAGATGTCATGATGCCTTTCATAGTTTCCTGTCCTCTCCCTTTTAATTATGCTATCTTTTCTCAAGGATTTTTACAGTCTTTTGATTGTGGTATGCATTTCTTCTAAACATCTTATTTTTATTTTATAAACTGTCTCTATGGCAACTGTAAGCATTTTTATCCTTTTAGCTGCTTCTTTTAATTTAACAAGCTTCTTAAACTTTAGTGATCTTCTTTCTTTTTCTTTTTTTTTTTTTTCCCTGGAAGTAAGCTACTACATTTACAAGATTGGAAGTTGGTGGGATTTTTTTCTGTTTGTGTTGTGTGATTATTTATTCTTTTGTTTTGTTTTGTTTTTGTTTTATTTTTTTTTTTTATTCTAGCATGAATTCTGGCTCTGACCATGCTGAATCTAAACAATAGTGAACATACTGAACACACCGAATTGTTTTGCAGAACAAAACAGAGCCTGGCCAAGATTCACTTCTAAAATATGAGTACCTTATGCTCTTGTGACATCACCCACTAGTTACTTCAATAAGCAACTGCTTACAGGATCCAAATATTTTATTTCTGCCTCATATCCTGTCATAACATCTCAAGTCTACCTCTGTTATCGCTCATCCTTCTCAGTCACTGGCATATCTCTGATGTGTATATTTCAATGTCAATATAGAACTTCTATGTAGAGGTATTCCTTATATTTCCCAGTGCATTGAATTTATTGACTTTCATCCCTTAGAATACAGCACTCTGCACAAGTGCATAGTGTTATCCTTATTATCAGTGTTGCACAGGTTGTCTTGCTTCCATTAAGTTTCTAAATGACTATTACATGGAAACAGATGTTTGAGTTAACTTTGCATTTGTTTGAAAACACTCAAATATTGTTGTGTTTTGTTTTGTTTGGGTTTTTTTCAGCTGTTGCTAATAACCAGTTAACTGCTGCAAGGACATGCTTTTAAATAATGCTGCTGTTTTGTGCACCTAACATCTTCTCTTCTTCTGTAGCTTAAAAAACACCCTCAATACTTCACCTCTTGGAACTCTGTTTCCAGGTTGTTTTGCAATCATATTTTATTTGAATCTGTGTTAAGATTCCTCACCTTTGTCCAGAGTTTCAGCATTATGTAGGTGAAGAGTTTGTGCAAAGTATCAGCACAAGTTTCCAAGTCGTTTGGCCACAGAAATACTGTTCAGTGAGGACAAACTGCACTTACCAGCCACCTCAGCTCTTGTAATAGTGCTAAGCCTCTCTCTGCCTGTTGATGACAGCTTCAGCCTAATTGCAGGCTACATTTTCTATACATTGCTATTAAACAGGGGCTAGTTCCTCTGCAGTTGCCTAGCATGTCAAATCATTTCTTTACAACTGAGCTTATCATTGTGACCCCTATACAGCTCCACTGATCATTTGTCAAAAGTCTTTTTAGCACATGTGCAGACCTAAGTCCATTCCCTGGTGTGCTGAGCACTATAATTGCTGTAGAGCAGGGGTAACTTGCTCTCTTCCATCTGCTTAGCACTCTTTGACAGGTATATCTGGCAGCTGGGTCATGGTATATGCAACTAGTGGAGGGCAGTTCCTGCGTGTTTTATTTATTTGATATTTGTGGTGGGGCATTAGAAACGGTCGAAGAAGTGACAAGGTGTCACTGTCTTCACTGTCTCAGCTGCTGCTGGGAGCTTATGCAGCTGCACAGCTGGATGTCCAGAGGATGGAATGGAAGCTGTGCTCTTGACTCCCTTCCAACTGGCTCCAAATGCACTTGAAAAACTTCCATATGATACTTAATGTAGCACCTGCTCAACAAACAAAAACCAAGTTTCCCCTTTTTCATTATACTGTACATCTGTTATTCTGCTGACATGGAAAGTAGTATAACAATCAGATTCATTAGTTGCCTTCTAAGTTGATTTCAGCTAAGCTGAAAAGACCTTAGTGTGTTTGCTCAGTGATTGTTTAGACTGTAGCACAAATTAAGAAGTTCTCCTTCCAATGAGATTTGTTCTACATTGTAACTGCACTTGCATTGTACGTTCATACTTGAGGTAAGACTGAGAGGCAACGTTTCCTTCTAGCCAAATAGAGACTGCAGCTCTCAGCAGAGACATTTTACTTTTGGAGTTCTGGTTCCACATGTCATTAGAGATCAGAGAGAGCAAATATACAAATGCCTGAAGAAGACAGGCACATCAGAAATGGCAATGCTATACACATCTAACAACCTCACCTGTCCCTTGCCCTATATGCCTTATCTGTTGGGACTTACTGGGACATTCCAAGTATCTCAGAAGTTTCAGACAGCTGCTATTAACAAAATAATCTGCCAGAGAAATGTTTCCTTTTTCTCCACAAACTTGGAATTTCTCCCTTCAGAAAAATCACACTACTTCAAGGTCAGGACAGGGAACAATAATTCTTGAAGCAGTGACAAGGTCAAAGTCCAACTCCTCTCCCACTCCTGAGCTCCCCCACAGCTGTTATTTACTACTGCCGTGTGACTTTTAATAGCCTGCACTGCAAAGACTTGCATTGTGTAGTGTTGCTCACATATGAAAGACAAAAATATGCCTAAAAGTGGAAGCTGAGTGGGTAATTACTGAAACCTACATCTCCTTCTGACCTCGCTTTAAGTCATTTCATATTTTGGTTGTATGCTTTAGACCTCCTACTCAGACTACTCCTTAGCTTTGTAATTAATGAGGATGAGATAATACTCTGAATCTAAAGTATGCTGCATTTTGTGAGATTTCGATTCCCAATGTAATCACTGTACTCTAGAAGGTACATTGTTCTGAAGCTGATATTTTGCAACAATCAAGTACAGCATGTTGGAAAAAATGCAGAGTGCAATCTGTTTGCCTTTATTTCATTCTTTTGCATTATTTGGCTTAGCTTGGTACTAAATTACCATTTTAATCTGTGTCCTTATAAGGAAATTATCACAGAAATACTTCCAGAAGGTAAGCAAACCCATTACATGACCAATTTGTTTGACATATCAAACAAAAAGAAATTCTTAAAGACTTGCGTTTCTGGAAATTAATAGAATACCTTAATCACATTTACACCAAAATGAGACCTCCTCACTAAGCATAAAAATTTTCTCATTGGAAACTCTGAATGATAGAGGAAGAGGCTGAGCAAGAACAGGTCTGTACTTTACACTAAACTTTCACTCAGATTTCAGCATTGTTTTTCTTTCTTGCCTGTTTTTGGCATGCTGCCTTGAACCAAATGCTGTAGTAAGACTTATTGCCCAGAAAACTGCCTCCATGAAACCACTTACCTAGGAGGTAAGAAAGTCTTAATGTAGTGCTAACAGCTGGCAAAAAAAGAATGGAACTGCTTCCCTGCAAGCCTTCATGTGTAATGAACCAGCTCCAGTTCATTTTGCTTTCACTTTTGTTAAAAATACTGACGCCTGGTTGTTTACAAAATTTGGGCAGCCTATTTTGACAGTTAAATTATTTTGGCTTTTTGGAAGGCAGAAATTCACGTAAAGCAAAGACAAACTTTATGTATCGTGTTTTTGTTAGAGAGGTTATGGCATGACCACAGTGGCTGTAACGCAGGTCATGTGTTGTTCTCTGCCATGGAGGGGTATGCAGCAGATGAAACAGAGGACACTATTTGGAGTAAACAGGAATGGTCCTGGGGACAAAAAGTCTGGAAGGGGCCTATCCAGGCACCTTGTGAGTAGCTGCTGAGGAAAGAATCAGTGCTTACCATCAGCTTAGGCAGACACTAGGGAATTATGCAGCTCTGTCTAATCTTCAAGGCATCAGTACAGCCTCATTGGGACAGTGAAAAATCTCTGCAAGTGTTTTAGTTAGGTCACAGCACAAACCTGCAAGTTAGTGACTCTTGCTAATTAGGATTCTGTGACATCCAGCTACTGTGTGCTTTTACACCCTCCCTACCAATAACACCAATCCATGCTAAAAGAGGAATTTGTTCCACAAAAATTTTCCTTTTGAAAGCAGGATGGTTGAAGAGGCACCCATGCCATTTGTTCACGTTGCTTACACAATGGTGTCCCACTAAGATGGAAAATTATTTTTCTTCCTATTGCTGTTTTTGCTACCAAGTGTAAAAGCAGAGCACGAGCCATCTATCTTACAGCAAGACCATGTTGGTTTTTTGGTGTTTTTTTTTTTTCCCCTGGATGTGGGGCTTAGTTATTTAAAATAAAGCAAGATACAGCTTTGCATAACTATTGAGGTTCTTTTCAGAGGTTAATTTGTTACGTCACATAGATTATCTGCTCAAATACTGTACATTCCCTTACCCTGAGGCACAGAGGTTCATTAAATGAGCTATGCAGTGAAAAAAAAAAAAAGACAGTCTTTTTCTAATACAGTTTCTAAGCCTTCTGGCAGTTCTGTGCAAAACATCCTTCCCATGCTCTCAGTTATGCACAGTCTTCCAAAGGGGACCTACTGTGCATCTGTCATAAGCTTTTTCCAGTGTCACTAGTAATAAGGATTAACCTCTCTATGCCTAGCTCCTGAGACTTGGCTTTTTATGGAGACATAAAGAATGTCTGAGGGCAGAAAGCAAAGCTATACTGGTGCAGGATCCTTGGCTCTAGCATCCACATCACCGAGTGGCTTGACAGACCCTGAATTAGTTGACCTTCAAGGTACGGTGAAAGGCCAGTCTATTTACTCGACTTTGTGCCTAAGGGAGGTAATTGTAGGAATAGGAAACATATTAAACAAAACAGTGCTCAAGGATGAGACACTATCTAAGCCGACATTTTGTCAATTAACTATGCAAATTGTCTGAAAGTTTTTCATGAGTAGAGGGACTGTGTGAGGTAGACTATGCAACACCCAAATAAACATAAATCTGTATGTTCTAATGACAGAGAAGAAAGTCAGTGAATTCCTGCTGACCTATTAAAAATGACTAGAGCAGTATCATTTATTAATAGGTAGCCCATAAAAGTGGTCTACTGCAGCTATATGATCCTAGCCTACCATGCAGTATTTCTAATGGGCAAAATTTACTGTCTTCTGGTCCACGAAGATGCACAAAAAGCTGTCAGAAACAGATGTTTCTGATGACTCAGCACCAACCCTCACAGTTTCAGCTATGATCCTTCTCAAACCAACATCTTACTCTTTTTTTTTTCCTGACTGTGCCAAAACCCCTATTCCCTGCAATGGAGAAGGGGCTCAGAAAATGCGGGAGGGTGAAGTTTACTCACTGGCGGGTTTTACAGAAGTCTCCCTTAGTAAAGATCATAGTTTGAATCCAGACCTTGTAATGTGAATGAACTTGTTCAGTTTCTGTGGGTTTTTTGTTTCTCCAAGCACTTGAACTGCCACTCTCCTGAGATGTAGTCCAGAGTGAAAGGGAGTAAGCAGCTTTTCTAAGCCACTGTAGTACCAAAGCTGGGCGTAGTTGCAAACATTTTGCTGAGACATTCTTTCTCTCCTACTTCTACAATCCTACCAGTTCCTCCAGGAGAAGTCACCTGACTGCTGTTCAGTCACACAGGACAGAGCAAGGCCAATCCCTCATCCCACTGAGCAGTTAAGAGTGAGAGGGCCAGTGAATAATGCTGCTGGCATCTTGCCTGAACATCTTTTCTGGTTTGTAATGCACCCTCGTGGGACAATCTGCTTGTTAGAGCTCAACTGTTCTTTTTAAAGTATTTTTGGTTGTATCTCTTGACAAAATATTCTTTAAGAAATGGACTACTTTGCTTTCTTGAAAAATATCAGTTATGCAAGCAGGAGTAACTAGTAACTGTGGCAGCAGAACTGTTTTTCACAAATGTGACCTAAATTTCTCTACCCTGAGGCTTTAGTTGGTTTCAATGCATAAACCTGAAGGCAAAATTAAGCTATGATGTTTTTTGTTGTTTTATGAGGTATTTTCATGTCTTTAAAATCTCATCAGAAAACTCAGGCCAAATGAATGAATCTGTAACCATGCAAAGTTAAAGAAACACAAAAGAAAATACATGGTAAATACTCAGTAAACAGTAAATTATCTCCACATAAACCCTCTGATTAAATGATTTAAAATTTAAATTATTAAACCTCTATCCTTATTTCTGATTAAAGGGTGGATGGGCTAATCAGAAGTAGGCAGGGATTTGTAGTTTGATTCAATTAGGCAGCATGCTATAAATTATGTTAATATTTTTCTGTCTTTCTGAAGGACCTGTATGAATATAGAAGTATTACTAGCCGTTGTAGTCCTCACTGGCAGCTTATTTATTACTCAAATAGATGAGTTACTGTGGGTGGAACTCTCCATTCTTTATTCTTTCTATGTTTACTGATTTATTCTTTACCTCTGCTTTGACTGTATCTATCTCATTCTCTACTCAGTGATATGCATTCATAGGAAGATATCCTCTGTGTTTTGATAAAGTTACTAAAATGAAAGCTACTTATCAAGCCTATTGAGTATCAACTGCCTGTAGATCATGAGCGAGATAGATAGTTGCATCTCCCTTGTTTTAAAGAAACACATACCCTACAGATCTGAATCCACAACCTGGGTTAATGCATACAGGAGTCTTCATTCTTATCACTACCTTACCTGAGTAAATGCCTGTTCAGCCACCACTATGTTAATGGACTGAAGGACTCCTAACGATTCTGGAATTAGTTTATGTACTGAGATGCCTGTACTTCTTTATTTACTGGAGTGGCTAGCTAACAGGCTTTGTTAGCCTGAAGGCTGTGGGCTTTTGTGCAAGCATTCGATAGACATCCACTGCAGATTCTCAAATTGCATTGACTTTCTTGCCAAGATGGCAGGCAGCTGACAATGTGGACACTAGCAAACACAGATGGAGCAAGTAATTCAGGAAGGGATGTGATATTTGACAATTCAGATTTCCAAAGGGCTTAGCAGGTCGGCAGTTACCACAGCCCCATGTTGTCTTATTCTCAGATCAGCATAACGAATTGTCCCTGGGAGACCAAGTTAATCCCTTTCAGGTTCCCTGGACTGTAGATCTTTCTGAATTTTCCTTTCTTTAGACCTTTGTTTTCCCCCTGCTTTGTACTGAAAGTTAACTACAACAGCAAGAATGTATTAGGCTACTTGGAATACTGTCTTCAATTCATCCTGTCCTGCTGGCACATGGTGCAGGCTGCACAGTGAAGAAACTCCTGCTTCACTTCTGGAATGGGGCAACAAAAGGGTTTATAACATGCAATGTCTGTGCGTGCACACATACACGCAAACTTGCACACATAAGTTAGAGTTGCTCTTGTCCTGGTTTGAGGGTAAATGTAAATCTGCTGTTTGAAGCCACCATTTGCCAAAAGGCTGCAAAATCTGCCCCTATCAATTCAAGGATGTATTAACTACTTCCCAAGTACTTTCACATCTCCAGTGTATGGCATGCAGGTGGCCTTCTCCAGCTGGTTAGATGCACCATTCATCACTTCAAAAGCAGTCACAATGACCTCTTCTCCACTCAGCCAGAAGAAAGATCCCATGCCATTCCAGGAAAATTCAGCTTGGTGCAGGCACTCTACTCCTTGTATGAACAACTCCTATTGTGTCTTATAGGAGGGGATATGAGATGTTTGAAGATTAATCCTGTCTGCACTAAGGCACATCTGTTGCCCATTAGATTAGAGAAAGGAGCCTCAAATACCCTCTGCACCTACGGCTTTTGTCTGTCAGTGCAATTCTATCCTGCAATGCAATTGGACCTGTCCTTTTCTGACCTGACTCTCTGCAGTGACTTGTCCCAGGCATGTGACTGTTAGGTGGATGTTGGGTGGCAAAATACTTCGTATATTCTCTGGTATGGTTAAGCAGCATGTGAGTAAGTTTTGATGGCTGGGTGAAATACTGACTTCATTACACCTTGGCTGTGGTGGCACAAGCCATCAGCTGACAAGGAGTGCTTCTATATAATAAATCTCCAGGCTAAGTAGGCTTGAATATCTCATCTTTAAAATAAAGAGATACAGAATTCCTAAATTAAAAACAGATTTGGATTATCCCATAAAGATTAAAGGTAATTTCAAGCCTTTTACACTTAGCATAATTTCACCTATTTACATTAGGCCTAGAATGCTCCAAAACCTCTCTATTTTTTGCCAAATTAAAATGTTCTTGTTTAGCCTGTGTTTGAATCTGGCCCGGAATATTCAATAGCCACAGAGCTCCTGCTTTTCCTAGTAAAAGAGTGGGTAGGTGTGTCTATGTTCAGAAACAGTGCTACCTACCTTTGAAGTTATTCCCAAACTGTGCCCCTGTGAGACTGTAGCTTTAGAGTATTGCCAACTATAAGGTTAAAAGTTGATGAACTCTGAGATTTTGATAACAGTGATAGCACTCCAGTGATTTTGGAAACCCTTTTTTTGATAGAAGAGGAAGCAAAATCCTTGTAAATGAAAGTAGGCCATGAGTAATTGATTTTATTGGTTCAGCAGTAGAACTTCTAAATAAAAATAAAAGTGGAACAGATCAAAGGGAATTAAAAAATTAAATTTTACTTGACAAAGCAAAACACCCAAAAATGTCACTTTGCACTGCATAGGATGTTCCATTTGACTTGAAATGAAATACTTATTTTTTTCAAGAATGTGGAAAATAATAAGCCAAGAAGGATTCATTAGAATTACAAAATGTTCCGAAAAAAACTGCCCAACTTTATTTAGAGGGTCAGATGAAATGCATCTCTAGTAGATGGCCAAAACGACAACTGAGAAAGGAGTAGGGAGCAGCCATTTAATGCTATTACACTTCGGTCCATCATTCTTTAAAACATATCCAAGCACAAGAATGGGTCTTAATATAATGGAAAGTGTCTCCCTATTGGTGTAAATTATAATTAAGAAATACATAATAATTAATAACAACTATTTTTCTATGTTGTGTTCAGTAAGACTTTCCTATCTCCAATTAGTTAGCAGGCAAAGCGGACATTTTCACTTTGCTTATGTTTCAGCTTCTCAAAGGATTTGATCATTAAAAATAGAAAAATTCTTATGTTTGAATCATCCGAAGAACCAGGTTTAGTATGAATCTGAAGCAACTTCTAATTTCACAGGGACACTGTCTGTTACGACCCTTATAGTAGAAATTTGAACAAAGCTTGAGTAAAGATTTTGTGTTTGTTAAAACACATTTCAGAACTGCAGGTCGGGAGAAAGGGAATAGTAGGCCACATCATGATTATATCCAAATGACCATACTCATAAGGTCACTCTCCTGCTATTCCTTGTTTAGCATCTTGTTTTAACACAGGAAGACATCAAGCCTCTTCAATGTTGCCTGCTGCTTAATTTTTATTTAGATATAAATTACAGAATCATAGGGAAAAAAGAGACTTCAGGAAATCCCCCAGGGAACGCCATTGGCCCCAAATGGCCCACGTTTCTGGAATAATCAGTCTGTGGTATGGGGAACAAGAGAGGCTTTGATACCACTTTTTGTGGGGTTATTTGCTATGCTCATTTAGCTGGTTAACTGGTTCCACCTCTTTTCCTCTTTTGTCTGCTAGTGGCTATGTTAGGGGAGTTGTTTGTTTTCTTTCATTGATTCTGTGCTGATCTGATCTCCCTCATTTTGACTGTGAGAATCTTTGCCTCAGATAAATATGACTATTGCCCTATGAATGTTCTTGCGATTATTGGACTAGATTCGTTACTAGGTGTTTGCAGGGGAAAAGCTAAATGGTTCGTAATGACTAAACCATACGTATGTGTAATCTATAGACAAAATCCATTCTGGCATAAAAAAATTTTAAATTATTCAATCCACTTGCAAACGAGTGTGTTTTAAAGTCTGAGATGATGTCAAAGTGGACAGGCTGAAGCACAGTATACTATACCTGAAGTTAGTGACTGGTTTTGCTACAGTGACTATATACCAGAAATCATGGGTGAATACAGTCCAACATTCCTTTCATGACTCAGGCCTTCCATTTGGTAGAAGTAGTAAATTGGGAAATGTAGTAATAAAAAAACCCCACCTGGGTAGCGGTAAGTTGAGAATGTTGTCATGTTTCTTTCAAAAACTTTTCAGACATGGCTATATACTGTAAAGAGGTTACTTGTGACTACGGTGAATAACTCAGTGTCAGCAGAATGAAGGGAAATAGTTCTGTATTCATTCTCATCAGGTTTTGTCCTTTCTTAATGTTATAAAAATGGTAAAAATGAGAGAAATTGTAGATTTGGAAGTTTGTCTGTCACATAATTTATTTTTCTTCTTTATAAAAAGGAAACGAAAGATGAATATATCAAATTGACAGCACTATCATTGTACTTTTCCATTGTGCTAGATTTTTGAGAGCTTTATTTTCAAATGTGAGAAGAGTTTACTACTGTTTCTAGTTCACTTTCAAGCTCACTTCACATGGGTTTTGAAAGAGTTTAGCCCTTTTTCCATATTGCCTTAGTCAAGCTATTTACATTTGTTTAGACAGATTTCTTCTGAGATCGCTCTTTACTCATACACCGAGCAGAAAACTCATTCTCACATAGTCTTAATTATGCTCCATGTCAAGCTTGTAACACAAAACTGATTTCAAAGTGAAATGTAACCACTGTTTAATAAAGCTTTGAAGTATATCACTGCATTGCACAGAATTGTTAATGGCAGAAGGGTTCTTTTTAGATCACCTAGGCCACCACCCTCCTCGAGCAAGATCATCTACAATAGGTTGCCCAGATCTTGTATACACCCAAGAATGGAGATTTCACAATGTCTCTTTGACAGTGTTTGAGCATAGAACAGTAAAAAAAGTGTTTGCTTACATTTAGAAAGAATTGCATGTGTTTCAGTTTGTGCCCATTGCCTCTCATATTTTCACTGGGCACCACTAAGATGGATCTGTCTTCTGCTTCTTCATATGCAGCGTATTAACTAAAGGTGGGGTCCATCTCAACTAAGTCAAAGAACTGAAAAGTAGGAATATAACCTATTTTTCTCAGTGTTCCCTCTTATCCTAGGACAGGTGTCTAAGTGATATGATAATGATGGCCATTTTTATATGAGTTTTTTCTTTCACTGGCTATCAAGGGATATTATGGCAGTAAGTATAGATAAATGTGATTAATTTCTAAGGAGGTGAAGATAATAAATTCTCTCTCATTGCTTGTGTTTGCTTGAGCTTTGCATGATGATGACCTCATATATATATATAAGTAGGGTATGTTTAGGGTATTTAGGGTATTTACAACTATTTTCTACCTTCTTATAACACAGTGGATTGGTTACAAAGAGTTGGTTATTCCTCCTTCAAGTTATAGCACCTAGTTGTGATTCAGAAAATTAAATACATGCATTGTTACACTCCCTGAGTTACAGTTTAAAGTGATTCCAGCACAAATAATTGAATATATAAAGAAAAATGACAAATCTTGTGAGTATTGGAACTGAACTTCTGGAAACAGGATGGAATTTATCTGAGAGAACCAAAAAATGGACAATGGCCCCTGAAGACAGGCTTTGAGAGTGGGCGTGGAACAAAGCAAGTAAGTTTTGACCATGCTACTCACTTCATTGACACTACATGAATTCTAGGAGAAGCAAACCAACAGAAGAATCACATTGGCTGTGAGAATTATAAATGTCTTCCTGTCAGGTTTGAGTGAGGAACCCTATTTCTTTTCATCCATTTCTGAGTGAGAGTACATGCATATTTGTGCAAAAATGTAAAAAAGAAGGAGATGGTAGTGCTAAAAGTATCATGATGGAAATGTTCATTTTACTTAAATTTGTAATAGACTTCCTGAAATTTCTGTGTTCTGCCAATGGTAAACTCTCTATAAAAAGTTACAGGAGCTGGCATTATATATTCAAATATAAATGCTGTTTTAAATATGGAAAAGATTCTACAAAAACAAAAATAGTCTTTGATTTGCATGTGTTGTGAAATATATCTTTGAATTAGGAAGAAGGTAGCCAGCTATCATCTCTATCAGTCTTCACTTCCAAGATAATAATTCACTTATCATTCACAGCTGAATATACATGGTTTACATTTATTTGAATGATGGCTTCCATTTATATCTCTAACATATAGTATGTAGGTCATGTAATGGAGTTGTCTGGTTCTTACAGGACATTTTGTCAAGAGAGAGAAAATGCTACTTTGCTGAAATGTAATCACTTCGTGAGAAGGGTTATGAAGATGTGCAAAGTTTAGTAGAAAAGATGAATTATGGCTATCTTTTCAGATGGGTTTGAATGAATGGGCTTCAATGAACAGTTTCAAGCCTACAGTTAGCAGTATATAAGTTGTGTAAAGATAAAATCAAGCTGTGAGCAAAATATTACATGGGCCAAAAATAGGTTACATTTGAATATTTTCTAAAGACCTTATCAAAGTCACTCATTTCCAAGGATGTGGAAAAATTATTTGGTTGTGTGCAGCTTGCCATAGTCAAACAATGCTGATTTCTAGTGGTGTGTAACAAACAACATTGTTAACTCCTAGAAGAAAGATAGAAGTAGAATTCTAAAATTATATTAAAAACTGAATTTATATTATATGGTGTTGAATGTTTCAAGACTGTTTGGGAGATGTCTATGAAGAAAGAATAGTTGTTAAAAGCTGTTTGTGCAGTGCAAGTACTAACAGACAAATGAAACATGCTGCAGAAGGTGCTAGGTGGATTTTACATTTAGGCACTTTTTTTAAGCCAAAATTCACCTGAGGGACAGCAGAAGCTTCCTCCATGTACACTTCCTCTCTCTGGGCAGCAATGGCAGATTATAAGTATAGGCTAATGTTGCACATGCCATTTCCCAGTCATAATTGTCAGATGGAAGTGACAAAAGACAACACTATCACTGGGATTGTTTCTTATTGGTGGTGTTTTTCCTGAACTGGAGATGAATATGAACTGCTGCATGGCTTTAAGAAAGAAGAGCGGGCATTCTGGAAACCCTGAACCTTTGCATGATCCTGTAGATCTGTTTAGAGCTCCAGATCTCTTGTTCTTCACCCCTGGCTCTTTCCTGGTAGTTTCTTAGGAATTCTTATTTTGCCCAGTGATACTGCATTAAATGGGCCACATCAGTTTGAAAGAGATAAATTAAACAGCACTTGCAGATACAAAATCTATTTCCTGTATTTGCAAAATTCATCGCAACTCATTCATTTGAATAATGCCATTCATGGATTAGATACTCTCCAAGATGAATAGTGATGACTTAGAGCTGCTGTATTTCTGGGCTGTGATTAGTTTCACTTCACTCTAAGAAGCAGTGTCTTTCCTCATTGATCCAATCTTTCTGATTTTTCATCTGTGACAACTGAAAGGTATGGAGTATGGATCATCCTTCACAGTAAATGGCCTGGATTGGATTTTCCATTTCTGTTTTTAAGAAGCCATCTTCCAGTCAGCACCATGCCTGGCTCTCAGCTTCATCCGGTTGATTGGTAGCCTTGGATGCAACAACCTACTCTTTAGATCCTCATTTTTCTGCCATCTCAGACAAGCTTTTCTGATTACTGTTTGAAGAATTACCTTACTCGGTAAAACAAAAGTTAATTTAAGTCTACAAATACCCAATTATTGGGAGAATAGTCTGGTTTAGACATGATAGGTGGTATAGTAACAGTTAGAGCTTTATCCTTGGACTCAAGTTAGAGCTCTATCCTTGTTTTGTGCTGACCTTTGAGATACAAGCTATAGTTTCTTCAAAGCCTACCTTGGAGACCTGTAAATGATTAATTCAGCAATCATAGCTAAATGTTGTCTGCAAAGGACACACCTGAATAGGTACACAATACATGTAACTGAATGGAAAGTAGGTGGAAAGTTGCAATGCTATTGAATTAAGAAAGACCATAGTTTTCATAATATAGAATAATAGGATCATTGAGGTTGAAAATGACCTCCAAGATGACAAAGTCCAATCTTTGACCAAACACCTCTATACCACCTAAAGCATACCACTAAGTGCCATATCCATTTGTTTCCAATGCTTAACCACCCGTTCAACAAAGAAATATGTCTTTATATTCAACCCAAATGTCTCTTAGAGCAGCTTGAAGCCATTTCCTCTTGTCTTGTCATGAGTTGTTTGTGAGAAGAGACTGACTCCCACATTGCTACAACTTCCTTTCATGTAGTTGTAGAGAGCAGTAAGGTCTCCCTCTAGTCTCCTTTTCTCCAGGCTAAACAACCCTGCCTCCCTTCTATCCAAAAATGTCAGATGACTTGATGATAAACAAATATAAAACATAGATTAGGTTCCTAATATTGGAGTTCTAATAAAAACACATAACTTTTCTGATGAAGATCCTGACTGTGGTTTTAACTCATGACAGGAATTCTGATAGAGACGGCAAGTGAGGTTAGTATGAGTCATGCTCTATAGGGATTTTGTTCATAAGCCTTAAGGAAACAAGCGTGAGAGCTGTAGCTCTATCATACTTTGAAATGCTCCTAGGCTTATTTAGATTTGCTGTCTGAAGTAGTGGTGAAGACACTAGTCTTACAATTTCTTCCACACAGGACTGTTTATGGTCCCTTGGGTTTTTCACTGCCTCTCCTGCAGTGAAAGAGAAACAAACCACATCTCTCTGCTTTTTCATAAAACTTGTATCTGAGGTTAAGGCATTTGGCCTTCCGTAGAGGGGGAGCTGTCTGAATCTTGATGGGAAACCCTACTTTTGGATATAACTTTTTTTTTTTAAACTATTTTCAGAAATTAGTTTAAGGTAAAAAAATACTTTCTTTTCTCTTTCACTCCCAAAAGCACTTGGATTACCCCGGGAAGATTATCAACTGCCCAAACTAAAATTACAACCAGAGTATCAGAAAAATCTTTTTCATAATTAAATATAGAGAGCACTCATCATGTCACATATATCAGAATGAGTCATTAAAGTTCAAAGCCTGGAGAAAGCATAGCTAAGGCCTAGTAAATGGTAGCATGCTTACAGTGGCGTTATGGAGAGCAAATAATTTACATGCCTTAAATGCATCCAGGCTAGGAACTGAGCTGAACAGGGATGAGGCTGAAAGCCGTATGGTTAGGCAAGAGGCAGCAATCCAACTCTAGCAGCTGGATTAAAAGACCAACATGTTTTGCTTTTCGGTCATCCAAAGTTCATCTTGCAATTCACTGGTGCAGCCACTGCCAGCAGGAATTTCTTTGACAAGGAGCTAGAAGGGGCTTTCTAATGGGGGTGTTCCCAGGGACAGCTGAGGGCCAGCCACCTGCTCTCCAGGAACGTGCTCTGCCCTTGATGAGTGAGGCAATCCATCAATGCATATTTCTTCTGTATCATATAATGCAAGTGTGTGGGGAAATAGCAATTTCATTAAAGTACATAGGTGACATTATTCACACTACTAATAAGCACAGGTCATTTTACCTGTGAGGAGATAATTGCTCTAAATCAAACATCCTGTATATCCCCTAAGTTCTTTCATCATCTCATAATTGGATCTCAAACTGTTTTGAAGCATCTCTCATAACCAAACACTTGTGCCAGCTGGATGTTCATCCTGTGGGGTAATAGAGTGCTTGCGCTGGAGATCCTGCTCCAGTCATCAGAATAATGTGGAGACCAGTTTTGACTGTAACACCTGTGAGTTAAATTCTGCTCCCTGTCAGAAAGCAGAGCTGGATTAGATGAATAAATCCCCACCTCCACTTTCCTCTCCTTGTGGACACTTAGATAATTCAACTCCAGTAATTACCCAATGCAAACAACAGCTCATAGCTGCCAAAAAATCCTGAAGACAAGAAGTGAACATGCAGAGCAAGCATATTAGACCAAAGAGAATTATACCCCGAGCAGGGAGAAGAACCTGAGTGTATGAGGCTGTGGTTTAATGCAGGCAAAAATACAGACTGTATTTAAAAGGAGTGGGGTTTTTTCTCATCCTTTCTTCCTTCTTGGTTTCCCAAGGCTCTAAACTTATGTTCGGGCCTGTTGTGGGTTCACCAAAACTACTACAGGGCCATACCCTTTCCTCTGCAACTAGTATATGTGAGGGCATCCAGAATGTTGGATGTGAAGAAAAGGATTCAGCTGATGAAAAACCCCAAACATTTCTTTTTGAAACATTATCTTTTTGGTCTCTAAATTAGACAATTTTGAAGTGTCAAGTGAGAGAGCCATATTCCAAATTTCAAAATAACATACATCTGGAACATTTTTCTTTTTCTTCCTGCATACTCTGGTCTCTAGCTACAATGCAGTGCTGCAACAATCACTACTGCAATGCCATATCTTGTTTTATCTTAAACAGTGTCTAATTTAAATGTCCCAGATGCTGAATGAAAGGACAGTGCAAGTGCCAAAAAGAAGGTCTAATGCCTTGTGTCTGGTACTAAAATTCTTGTCTTTTAAACTATGACATCAGTTCTGAAGAAGAAAACCCAGCCTTGCATCCTCTCTTCTCTGAGGAGTGAATCCTGGGATCCACTTTTGCAGTTCATAGGGGTGTCTTAATCAAAAGACTACAGGCACAATGCACAATGCATCTTTCCACAAATGGCAACATGAAATGCAGATCTGCAATGCTTAAGGTGCACAGTCTAGTTCTTTCTGACACTGCCAAAAGCATCTGATAAACCCATCCTCAATTATGAAGCTTTAACTGATAACTCTTTAGACATATCTCTGCACTTGCAAAACCTGTACTGTGCCTCAACAGCTCACAGAAAACCTACAAACCTAGTAATTCTGAGAGAAAATTTAAATAACTCCAACTATATCTTTGTTGGCAACCCCACACCACTTAAAAGAGTTGTAAGCTATGAACAACATATAAAAACAGCAAAGGGACAGAAGACTGGTTTCCGTTGTCCTAATTTCTCAAATTTGCCTTCCCTTTGAGACACAATTGGACTTTCTATCACTTTATGGTTCTATTCTATTCTATTCTATTCTACATAGTACTAGTGAAGTGGCACTTTGTCTTCCCTATTGGTTACTGAGCTACATTTTGAGATATGACATGAAAAAAGAGGACCTACATTGGGCATTTTGCTGCTGGGAAAAAAGTCATGGTGGATTTGGCATTGTTATTTGGGCAGCTATGAAGGTGATGTTGCCATTGTCTGGTGAAAATATTTAAAACAACAGGACAAAATTAGATTTATTCAACCTAAAAAGGAACCTCACATTTTAGTAGTGAAAGTTATGAAAGATTTGCTGAAATTTTTCCAGTAAATTTAAGGACTCTGTATTACTTAGGTTTCAAAATTTACAGGTAAAATATACGTTATGCAAGAATTGCAAAGTGACATTCTGTGGCCTGTGTCACCTATGCCCGTGATGACTGCTGTCCCTTATTGTTTCCATAATTAGGAGTTAGTGCTGTTCCAGGCTAAAGAAAATCTACACCTGATGTATTTTTTGTGGTTATTGGGATTCACTTCAAAATTTTGTAGTAAGAAGGGGAGAGCAAAAAATTATGTCCACTCTCTGTACTTACAGACCATTCAATTTTCATGTATGTTGTTCTTTCTGTAGCTACACTGGGTTTCCTGGATTCCTCTCCCATAGTCATGTGTTTCCAAACCTGTATTCCAGTTTACTGTCTGTTCAGTTGTACTGATTTTGTTCATGCGGAATGATCTGGATTAAAGACCCACCTGTAAAATGGTAGAGATGGGCATTGGTGGCTGGAGGCCAGGAACAATGCAAAGTCCTTATTAGGCTACCAGAAGATTGTGTTGGATTGTACCCATGTGTTTGCTCACCCTGCTTTGTGTTAAACAAGCCATCAGCAGCCAAAAATTTTTTGTAAACACAAATGTGTCTTATAAAAAGGTGATGAATAAACAGGGAATTTGAGCACAATCATGGAGCAAGCAAATTTGAGAAGAGAATCTAGGTGGGCGAGGTATAGGTATATACAGACTAATGATAAGCTATTATAATGCAAAAATAAGTAATTACCTGGAAAGAATTAAGGAAAAAAAAGAAGGAAAACATTTCTACAGCTCACAAGGTAGAGAAAAGAGGGGGGGTTTTTTGTTTTGAGTAGAAAAAGAGTTAAAAAAAATTAAACCAGTGACTTTTTAAACTCTTAAAACTTCTTCAGATGAGTTATGCTCCACCAGCCTTTCAGTCAAACTTAAGTCTTCTAATCCTTTCTGTCTGACAAAATCTCAGAAAGTGTCTCTACTTAGTGGATTTAAAACTGCTGATGTTAAGTCGAATGCTGGAAATTTGCATAGAAATGCAGTTACAAAACAAATGCAAATTATTTCAGAGCTTTACAAAGTCTAGCATCAGGCCGCTGTCATTGTCTGACACAGCCCAAAAGTTGTGGGAAGATAGTCAGTTGCTGTCCCGAACAAGAAAAACACCTTTCTTATAAAAATAGAACTAGTATTTTCTTTCTGTAAATAATATCCTAAATATACAGCCTCCTTTAACCACGATGTTATTAAATCTGGGATTGATGCCATAAACACTTGGTAGGACTGTTAATTTTATGAGGTACCTTTAAACTACTTTAGACTACCATTTTAAGGATCTCTTTTTATGTATTGACATAACACAGAAATATTAAGGCCCGAATTTATGTTCTACTGATTGTTCTCCTTGGTAATTTTTGATGTGTATATTTTTCTCACACAATTATTAGATACAAACGGGCATACCTCCTGATGGTGAGGGACAAACACTGAGTGGAACAATTTTGGTTTCCTTTCCTGACAGCGGCCTGTGGTAGGAGGAAAACATGCACGCAGGTTTTAAAGGATTTTATAATGATGTTAGACTTTGTGGCTGGTCTGTTCTGAAGCTATTCACAGAGCACAGCAAATATATAGACATGAATGTTTTATTTAAGGAATGAGTTCTAATATATCCTTAAACTGAGGATAAAAGTAATCTTATAAACTCATTGAGAACTTAAACAATGTACCCTCTACTCAGTCTGATTCAAGTCACAGTAGTCATTTTGGAATAAATAGGTTTTCTGGATGACAAAGGGTAAATTTCAAATTACATATAAACATCTCTGTAAATCACAGGAATTAGAAAAAGGAAACTTTTTAGGTCATATCATGTGTCCTAATGCCAGTGCAGCTTTGTTTATTGTATTATACATCCAAAATACTTTAAAAATAATTTTAAAAATAAATGCAAATTTGGCAATGAATAATCATGTAAAGATTTAGTTCTTACTGTTGCTCTCCATACCATGAAACACCCAAAAGTTATATCTGATTCCTTGTTTTTCAGAGTTTAAAATAGAAATATTAAAAAGGAATTGAGTTCTCCTGAAACAGAGCTAATTGTCAGGGCCTGACATTCAGGACCCAAAGCACACACACTCACATCCAGCTCAGGAACTCTGCACTTTCCCCTAAATAGTAGGTGTAGGGTCCTAGAACTGTGCTTTGGCAACAGAAACCCTGACCTGTTGTTGTATATTGTTGCAGCTAAAAATATTAGAATATGTGAATTTTGTTTTGGAGGTGTATAGTGATCTTAAAACCTCATACTGGCCCTCTGAGCAATACAAATGGTGCTGTGTTTTGGCAATGTAATGCCTAAACTGCAATCATCAAATAACAATATCTTGCCCTTAGTAAGCACATACATTTGCAATATCCTTTAAAATAAGTCAAATCCAGCCAAAACTACAACCTTTTTTCTGTTCAGGTTAAAATTATTGCAAATAATTTTTCAAAACCCAAACCTTGACCAGTTGTTATCCCTAATCTTAACACAGGAACATCCAGAACCTGAAAATTTCTGTCTCTCGGTGGCAAATGTGGATGCTGGGTACTTTAATAAAAGATCAATTTTCTCTGGGAAATTTTATATATTTTTAAATCTTAAGGAACCAAACTAATCTGATACTTTTGTGCTTGTATATGTAGTTTAAAATTTGATCACCCTTTAAGAGGCAATTTTATTCATCTTTTTTTTTATAAGGACATCTCCTCAATTTACAGTAAAGAGATTTTAACCTTACTTAGATAGGAACAAAATATGTGGATCCTATGGCTCTGGTTTTCCCCATTTACCAGCACAACTGTTTTTCAATCCACTTCCAATGAATGGTTTTCATATCTACTTCTCCCTGTGTACTTTCGAATTAATGATATAAAGGAGCTGCTCCCATTCTTCTTTGACATTGTTTATGAGAGAGAAAAATTTTTCAGAATCTAATAAAAACCCCAAACCCTATATCAGTCTGTTAAAAATCAATTGTGTTGGAACAACAAACAGTTCTTAAAATGAGTGTTTTGATAGGTGAAATGAATAATACTTGAAAAACTAGCTGCTGTTAGAGCTTGTGCTGGTTTTTAGGGTGTCCTTGAACTTTGTTCTGCAGATGAACTTCATTTATAAGAGTTAAATAAACCCCTCCTTGGATATGTGATGCTGGCAGCATCCCATTCATTACACACCTGAACAGGTAACTCCTAAATTATTCCTTTCATGCCTGTTTCCCAAACACTGATAAGAAATTAAATTGAGATAGCCAATATTTTGGGAAGTGATTGAAGAAACAATACCTTACTTTAATATGTAGTGTGGTATTCTGTAAAATGATTTTTTCTTAGGTACAAATGAATTCCCTAATATTACCTTCCAGTTATATAAGTCATAAGTAGGTCTGCACTTCAGAAGTGATAAGAGTACAGAATTTTATGTCTCCTTTTTGGCTTCTCAGAATGTAAATCTTTAAAGCATCTTTAAATTCACTGGCTATGCGCCAGCATCAGATTCGTCCTATGCATGTGTATGAAAATTTCAGTCCATTCTGTGAGTTTAAGAAGCTTATATAGTTCCTAATGATTTCTGTGACAGCTAAATGAAGTTTTGGTGTCAGGCCCTTATATAAATTTTTATCTCAGTTCTGAATTTGACTTCATAATATTCCTCAGCAATATTGAAAACAATAATGTAGCAAAAATATTGAAAACAAAATGATATAAGAGGGAAGTCCTATTTTCCTCTTTTCACCTCTAAAAATTCCAATGTCCATTGAAGCACCTTGAATGAGAAGAGATGGCTTTGGAAGCATTTCACTTTTTTTTACTTGTTGAAAGTCATAGCTAAACACTCTACTTAAATATGCACAATTAAAGCAATTATCCCATTGGATATTTCTCCCATTGTTTCATCTGCTGAAATCATCAGGAAATTCTGTGTGCAGCAGTAGTTTATTTTCAAAAATAATTTAAATATCTCCATTATAAAAAAAAATTCATTGATGTTCATCTGTTTCTCTTTTCAGTTCCCTGTCACTTTCTCTGGCAAATGCTATTACAATTTTCTGGGCACTCACTGTGCCACCAATGGTTTAAAAGGTAAAATATTTGACCTTTAAAGTACACTATTTATTAAGTAGTGGAAAAAAATGCAAAGTCAAACATACAATTAGTAGATTGTTCAAGCTTTCCTTTTCCCACATTTGTTAAAGAAATATCTCTTTTATGATAATGCACAGTCTCTCTCTGCCACTTCTCGCTGAGCACCCCTATCCAGGGCTGGCCTCTGTGGACCCATCTCAGTTGATCATTCTCCACCCAGGAGAAACGGGGCCAACAGAATAAGGTACTAAAGGTACAGTACTGGGCACCTGATTGCCACTGATCTGCACTTAGCTGTCTCATACATAATAGAAATAAAACTCCCTCAAAATAGATCTTAATTGGAGAGGAATTTTTATACTCAAACTCTGTAATAAATTTTATTATCTGCACTGTAAGCTGCTCAGGAACATTTTCAATTGCAGGCGCTCCAGGTAACAAAGCTAATGCTTTAAAAGGTACAGGAAATTCGGGGAAACCAGACCAATCTTTACTAAATTAGGCTTTAACTTTTGTAGATTTTATTGTCCATATACCTGATAGATTCAGAGGTTAAGTACTAACATATGGGCTTGAGCAAACACACAGATGTACATAAAAATATGTTCTTGAGGAAAGCATATTAAAAGGATTTGGTTCCATTTTCACAGCTGTAATTTATAGACTACTCAGGGCATTTTTAATGGGTTGTATCAGACATCACCAGGCTGTTATATGTGGCCAGATTCAGGTCTCAATTCCACCAGGAGAACTGCTACCCAAAGGTTTCTGGTTTTCATTCACCTTTGTCTCCAGAACATGGGAGTTAAAGGGACAGTGGCAGTCCTTATCAGTCCTGCTATATTGCTGAAACATTGAAATGACTTGACAAAAAAAGAGAGGAAGGAACACATTATCTGTACACTAGTTTGCATTTTATTTCTGCATTTCTCTATTTTTCGAGCTGCACTCCTCCGTAACCCAGTCTCTACTGAAGATGGTTTTGGGTCAGATTTCCATATTTTTGCAGAAAGTGAGTGGTATCTACTCCTTGGGTAACCTAACTGGAATCCAGCAATCATGACACGCTTCTCTTTTGAACTGCAAATGCTCATTTAACAGTGAGGTAAAGACAGTCAAATGGGGCCCTGTTTGAATTACCTCCCCAGCGCAGAGCTCTTTAAGCTCAAGGTGTTTTGTTATTCACTGCTTTTTGCTCTCTAGAAAGACTTAAGACATACAGAAATACCAGGAATCTCTGTCACTGAGCGCACTGGGAGCTGAAATCAGGCTGAAAATGCATTGCTTAAAGCATTTCAGACACAACTTTAAACAAACAAACCTGCTCCACTTGTCCACTTCAGCATTTCATGACTTGGCTCAGTGAGGTCCAGATGGCATCTCCAAGGCAAATGACAATGGCCTGACCCCACTACTGCCTTTTCCAGAGGAGAGGGAGGCTGATGTCCAGGGTGTGAAAGGTCTTCAGGCTGCCCAGCATGTCAGCCTTCATGAAGGGAGGCAAACCCCACGGAAACGCTGCAGGGCCTAAGCCGTGTCACTAACCAGATGGGAAGTTAAAGATATGTGGCTTCCTGTAATGGTGGCAATAATAATTAACCTATGTTATTTTGGTGTCAATTTTTCCACAAGCAGAGCTGTTAATTAGGCTAAAGTTTTCTCATGTCTCTAGACCTTTACTTTTCTCCCCAGGAGAGAAATCTCATTGTCATTGCTGACCCTGAACTTTTTATTCCACCAACATCTCCCTCTGGCTTATCTCTGTGGTTGGACTCTTGCCAGTATTTGCCCTCATCTCAATGTTGTCTTTGATAAAATACTTGTTTATACCTTGCGCAGTTCTCTGCTCAGCTAATGCAATCTCCTTCTTTAAAATCCCTCCTGAATGGTCTCCTTGAGTTGTCTGGATTTAATTCAGTGTTGCTAGGAGAGCACTGGATGCATACTCCTGTTGTAATAAGCTTATTTGGTACTGGGTAGAGTGGCAAACTGTGGATATGGGATTACAATACACACACCCACACCCCCCCCCCCCCCCCCCCCATCATGCTGTTGTTTCTGCTGCCACAGCCTTGTTTGGGCAAATTGTTATTGAATGTGCCTGAGGTTCCAGGGACCCAGACAGATGCAGGACCTGAAGCTTGGCTGCTGTAAGAGGAGGAAGGCAGGTAGGCAGGCTAGCTTAGCAACAACAGCTTGGGAAAAAAGGGGCAGGGATTGCTGGTGACTGCTGGGGCTGAGGGGCTGTCAGCTTGTGCAGCTAATTCAGAGACATGTAAGCTCAATGCTGGGGACTGTTTGGAGGAGGCATTTTAAGAGGCACTGCAAGAGGAGCCTGTCCTCAGAAGTTTTTGCCTGCAGAGTGGTAGTAAGAGAGAGGAAGGAGTGAACTGGAGTAGATGGGTATTTACACTGGAAGCTTTCTGGGACAGTTAAGAGACATTATATTACTCACAGAAGTGTGCTTTTGAGGATGTTACATCTTAAGTACAAAAAGAGCAAACAATTTTAAGTTTAATTTGCTTCCATGAATAAGTCCAGCTCTGAGGTGAAAAAAAGAAGGGAGAGGATTACTGAGGTGAAAAGGAAAGAGTAAGCAGGAATGAGTTTGGAAAAATGAGAAGAAAGTTTGAAGACATGAAGAATGAATAAAGACTGATTTTGGGACAGTGCTTATGGAATTGGGTAACTGTGAGATCTAGGAAGGAAGGGCCAGGGAAATGAAAACTGCTTTTCAGAAGGGAAATAGAAGAAAGCCAGAGGTATGAGGCCTTCTGCCCTAGAAAAAACTGCTTCTTTGCAGCAGTAATCATATCTAATTAGATTAGAAGTATCTATTCGAACTTCTGTCCAACCCACAATTAGTTTGGAGGTCTCTGTAAAATGCTGTCTTTGTTCTTATCTTAGCTACAATTAGAGACTGCCAGTGAAAAGGGTCTTGGAAAGGGACTTGGTGCTTTTTCAAGCCCCTTTTTTATGACAAGACTGTTTCAGAGACCAAGTGTAAATTAAAATATTCCTAGAGATGCTAAAATGAGAGAGTACATCTCCTTTATCACCCAGCTGTCCTATTGACTCCAGCATGCTCTACACAGCTTACTTTTTAATTCCTCTATTAGGACCTCATTTCTGATTTAATCCAGTCTACAACTCCTTGAGCTGAGCTTTTCTAGGAGGAGAATACTAGATAAGATCAATGTCTGAAGACAGTGCCTTGGCTTTAGAGTTCAACAAAAATCTTAATTCAAACAGTTGCAGTTTATAGGATCAGATCTCAGTTCCTAAGTATCTGTCATCTCAGGCTATGTTTAGATCTACTATCCTTGATGTTTTAGTACCAGAAAAGTCTTTGCCTAGATATTTTTCTTATTTCAGTATACAAAGAAAATTATGAGATACTGGTTTGGACAGTCATACATTTTAATCTTTGTATAACTTAAAGCTTCTTCAGAAGGACCCCAGAACCTACAATGAGACAGGAAGACTGTTGTTATAAAATCATGTTTCAGAGCTGTCCTAGATTACTAATAATTGGGGTATATCTTGTTCGTGCTCTTTTTTTTTCTGTAATAAAATTTAAGTTCTAATTGTATTTATAGTGTACAAATATGTAAATAATTAAAGCCCCCAGTGAAGCTACTGTCAATTACTCTTCTTAACTGTGTTGGCAGAAATTACAAGGTCTTTGCTGTGTTTCTTCTGTTGCATAGTGGAGCACACAGTTGCCATGAGCTATCAGTCAGACTTGTTTAAAAAAAAATAATTTAAGTTTTCCTCCTGTAACATCAAAGTAATCAAAGAAGCCTTTAAAATCTGTAAATGAATTGTACTGCTTTGATTCTTTGTGTTTCAAATCCAAGCTATATCTTAGAACATTTGGGCTCTTTAGTTCCTTGTAATCCACAAAAGTAAAAATAATATGGCCTCTTTCTACTGAATAAAGGGATGCTCTTATAAATATTAACAGTCTTACAGCAGGCAATCAGTATCATCCATGCATAAAGTGTTCTAGGATTGAAAAATTTTATTCCCCAATTTCAAAGTCTGTCTTGGACTTTTTGATCTTCATCACGTGACATGACATTTATGTAGCTTTTTCTTCATTGTAAAAATGCATTGCTGTGAATTATTTTAAAGTCTAAGGCCATGAACTTCATGCATTACGTGTAACTCTTCTTATTTGAAAAAATCTTTTATCTCTGAGGGAGTTTTACTGAGTGAATTATTCTCACCGATAAAGAGTGAAAATTGTCCCCACATGTTTGGAATCAATTCTTGATATGTGAACATTAAAATAGCTGAAAAAAATGTAGATCAGAAGTCCATACTAATTACAGCTGTAAAAATCCACAAACAAAACCAAGTTCAGAACACAGCTTAATATGTTTCTGTGATTTCAGTTAATTTCTGGAAATTTAAGTTAATTGTGGGAACTTCATCAGGGATGTGATCTGATAGAAAAATATATTTAGATATATTGAAATTGCTGTTTGTAATAGACTAGCCATGAGTGGGTACCATATCTAGTTACTACTTTAACCTCATTTCAGTTTTGCCCTCTGAAATAATGACCCAATTTAACATCTTTGACCTAACTTTTTAGTCTTTTGAAAAAATTACAATCATATTCTGGATCTGACATTTAAATTCCACAGCAATTTTGCTTTGACTTTAAATGTAGACCAAATGAAATAATTTACAACTTCAAATTACATTCAAAGAGTTAAGTGTTGCCACCTATTGTCTTTAATCCATCCCTCACAATCTAATGCTAAAGGAACACCCCTATAGCTACAATCCTGCACTGAAAACAAACAAGGAAGTGCATACGCATTCATTTAATGAAGTTCTGTCCACCTCCTGTTTTTTCCCCCACCTTGTTAAGACTCTTGTATTTTACCTTGTTTTAAATATTGTGCAAACATTATTTGACCTTTCTATCACCATTTCATGTAAGCCTATCTGAAAATGTGTGTTCACATTGCACATACATTCACATGGGGAAATTTTGGCTAGCAAGATTTTTAAGTTTAAAAGCACGTAAAAATAAAGTAGAAAATGCTTTTTAAAAGCGTTAAAATATGCTAAATGGGCAAATATATACATGATATTTTAGGTCTTCTGCTCTCCAACTCAACTTCTACTGAATGGTAGGAACACACAGTAAAACCAATACTTTTTTCTATGGTAGCTCCTTGAAAAGTTAAAATTTTGCACCACAGAATACAAGAAACACTTGAGGTTTGCAAAGTCAAATTTTCAGTTCAGTGTCCTTCAGCCTAAGCTTTTCAGGTTCTGCTAAGCCTGATGTGGCAAATGGGCTTTTCCAGCAGAGCACAACATAGGAACAGTGTCTGTTTCCCCTCAGATTGAGATTGCAAGGGGAGCGATCATGACAGTGGCCTTGTTTACCTAGTGCTCAGCAGCTGACATCCTTAATCTAGTGCGAGTTGAATTTCTTCTCTTACCTGATGTAATCAAACTGCAATCTTCCACAGAGTTACCTCTTGAACTTCTCTTTGATGTGCTAAAATCTGTTCCCATCTCACATCAGAACTCCCAGAACTGACTCAAGCTCTTTGAGAGTAAGATAAAGGTTCACAAGTGAATGAAGGAAAATCTGAAACCATACTGGAATTTCTTGTAAATTCTGGTATTCATAATCCTGTAGAGTGAGCTCATGTTGGTAACAATAACAACAATATGCCCTTAATCACGTATTAGTAAACAAGTATTAACTAGCATAGTAACTTTTTGATATAAATGCAGCCATTGCCAGTAGGTACCAATGTGCTTTGAATGCCATTGGACATAGTCAAAGCTCAGCTTGACAAGGCACAATGCAACATGATCTCACTTTGAAGTTGTCCCTGCTTTGAAAGAGGAGTTGGACTCTTCGATCTCCAGAGGTGCCCTCAAAACTAAATTGTTCTATGATTTTATAACTGGTAGATTGCATTAAATCTATAATCACTGATTCCACGCTGAGATTTTACTTGGTGCCCATGGATTTATTCCTGATTGATTAGCACTTAACTCCAAAAGCAAGCAGTCTGGCTCATGACATCTACTTCTCTGGGTGAATTTTAACCTATCTAGTCTGTGAGTTAAGCTATGAGACACTCTAAGGTTGTACAGAAAAGCAGTGTCTGTTCTGGATGATAACCGATTGCTGTCCCTAAGCCAAGGCATTGCCCACAGCTGAGCTGGCAGATGGATAAAGGGATGCAGAGTTTACTTAGTTCAGCCTACAAGCAGATAGTCCCTTTCAAGGAAGACTTGTCCAGTCCCCCACTAGACATTGCTAGGGCTAGAAATATGTTAAATCAACCTTGCACATGCCAATTTATGATATTAATCAGCAACATATCCATGAACTCTGAATTCCATCTCTCTCTCTTAAACATAATATACATTACTTTACAGAGTAAAGCATACAACTAAGAGTTAATCCAATGGCCTAAAAGGACCCCTTTATCTGCTTCACAAAGTGTTGGCTACTATATAGCACACCTGAAAGGTTTCTACGCTAATGTAGACAGCATGAATAGCAAACAAGAGGAGCTCAAAGCTTTGGCTCAGTCCCTGAGATTTGACATCACTAACATAAGTGAAACCTGGTGGGATTAGTCCTGTGACTGGACTGCCCTGCTGGACAGTTCCAGGCTCTTCAGGAGTGATAGGCAGGCCACAAGAGGTGGAGGGGATGCACTGTATGTAATAGAAGGGTAAGAATGTATGGAACTCACAGTTGGCAATGGCACAGTTGAAAGTCTCTGGGTAAGAATCAAAGACCAAACAAATAATATGGGTGTCATTGTGGGAGTCTACTATAGACCTCCCAATCAGGACGATGGCACCAATGAATTACACTTTGAGGAACTAAGGGACATTTCCAAATAAACTGCACTTGTCCTTATGGGGTACTTCAATTTGCCAGAAATTAACTGGGAGCATCACATAGCTGGTACAACCCAGGCCAGAAGACTCATAAAAAACTTGGATGACAACTTTATGGAACACATCCTAAGGGAGCTGATTCAGAAAGATGCTCTCCTTTATCTGCTGCTTGTCAATAGAGTGGATCTCAAGAGCAGAGATTGGTAGGCATCTTAGCCACAGCGACCACATAGCAATCGAGTTTGGAATCTCTGTTGACAGGAGGAAAAGTACCAACAAAACTTTAACTCTCGAAATTGGGAGATAAGACTTCAGGCTTCTCAGGAAAGTAGTAAGTAAGGTCCCCTGGGAAAAATGTTTTTGCAGGCGCTGGGGTCCATCAATGCTGGCCACTTTTCGATCACCACCCCCTAAGGGCACAGGAGCAGGCAATTCCTAAATGCTGGAAGTCAAGCAGGCAAGACAGAAGGCCAGCTTGAATGAACAGGAATCTTCTCTTGCAAAGGCAGAAAAGAAAGGTGTATAGCCAGTGGAAGCAAGATCAAGTGACACATGAAGAATACAGAGATGCTGCCTGCCACTGTAGAGAGAAAACTTGTGCACCCAAAGGTCAGCTGGAGTTGAAGATGCCCAGAAATATGAGGGACAATAAAAAGAATTTTTTGAAATACATTAATGGCAATAGGCAGTAGAAAAATATCATCAGTTAATTACAGGATGGAGTTGGTCATCTCAAAAACAGGGACAGAGACAAGGCAGAGGTGTTTAATGTTTCTTTTCCTCTGTGTTCAACATGGATGACAGACCAAGGGGATCTCAGTGCTCTGATCAGGAGGACCATGGCTGTAAGGATGATCAACTCCTGGTCAACCATGAAATACTGCAGGAACTGCTGCTCCAGCTGGATCCCTACAAATCTATGGGGCCTGATGGGATTCATCCCAGAATTCTCAAAGAGCCTTTTGATGTCATTGCAAACCTCTCTTGATGATATTTGAGTGATCTTGGAATCAGGGGAGGTCCTAGCTGACAGAAAGCTGGTGAATATTGTCCCAGTTTTCAAGAAGGGAAGAAGGACAACCCTGGAAACTATAGGCCTGTCAGTCTCACGTCAGTGCCTGGTAAAGTTATGGAGAATATTGTTCTGGGAAGCATTGCAAATCACCTGAAAGACAATGCATGGTTTCATGAGAGGAAAGTCCTGCTTATCCAACCTGCGTTCCTTGTATGACAAGGTAATCCACCTGGTTGATCAAAGGAAGCCAGTTGATGTAATCTTTTGGATTTCAGTAAAGCTTTCGATACTATTTCTCACAGGATCCTTCTGGACAAGCTGTCTAGCACAGAGCTGGATAAACACATCATGTAGTGGGTGAGCAATTGACTCATGAGTTAATCACAGAGAGTAATAGCGAATGGGGTAATATCAGACTGGTGACCTGTCACTAGTCGGGTTCCATAGGGCTCCATCTTGGGTCTTGCACTCTTCAACAACTTCATAAATGACTTGGACACAGGACTGGAAGGGATACTAATCAGGTTTGTAGTTGACACGAAATTGGGAGAAGCTGTTGACTCTCTTAAGGGCAGGGAGGCCCTGCAGAGAGACCTCAACAAATTAGAGGGCCGGTCAGTCACCAACTATGTGAAGTTTAACAGGGGAATTCTATGGATTCTGCACTTGCGATGGGGCAACCCTGGATGTGCATACAGACTGTGGAAGGAGATGTTGGAAAGCAATGCAGGGGAAAGTGACCTAGAAATTCTCGTTGATGGCAAGTTGAATATGAGTTAGCAGTCCTGGGGGGCATCAGGCACAGCATTGCCAGGCTGTTGAGGAAGGGGATTTCCCTGCTCTGCTCTGCATTGGAGCGGCCTCAGCTTGAATATTGTGTGCAGTTTTGGATGCTGCAATATAGAAAAGATACTAATTAGGTGTCCAAAGGAAGGCAGTGAAGATGGTGAAGAGCCTTGAGGGGAAGCCGTTTGAGGAGCAGCTGAGAGTACTTGGTCTATTTAGGGTGGAGTTGAGAAGACTGAGGGGAGTCCTCATTGCAGTCTATAACTTCCTTGTGAGGGGAAGAGGAGGGGCAGGCAGGGATCTCTTCTCTCTGGTGACCAGAGACAGGACCCAAGGGAACAGCCTGAAGTTGTGTCAGGAGAGGGCTAGGTTGGATATTAGAAAAAGGTTCTTCACCCAGAGGGTGGTTTGGTACTGGAAGAGGCTCCCCAGGAAAGTGAACACATCATCAAGCCTGGCAGAGTTCAAGAAGTCTCTGGATGATTCCCTCAGGCACATGATATGACTCTTGGGCTTGATCCTGTACAGGGCTAAGAGTTGGACTCGATGATCCTTGTGAGTCCCTTTCAACTGAGCTCATTTTTTGGTTATGTGTTTCTGTGATTTTGTGATGTTTTCAGTATGCGTTTATAGGAACCAGCACAAGTGCAATCCTGTACAGTATGTGTAACCCCTTGTGCTGATGGTCTTGGAGATGTTTCCAGCTCTGGAATATCTAATATGGGATATCTTTCTACTTTTTCACACCATCCAGTGGATCTACAAGATCCATTGAGTGGATTGTAGAATCATAGAATGGTTTGGGTTGGAAGAGACCTTATGTTGGGGGCACCAGAACTGTATGCAGAATTCCAGGTGGAGTCTCACTAGAGCAGAGTAGATGGGGAAGAATCATCTCCTTGAGTTGACAGTGCAGGAGGTGCGAAGGAAAATGAGTGTTCAGGGTCCTAATTTCCTACTTCCCTGCCCAAGGTTGTGTCTTGACATGCGAGACTTCCAGAATAAAACTTCTTAAGGTGCCATGCTGTTGGTGATTGAAAGAGCAACCACTGGGCATCCTAATGACTCATTTGAGGGAATCCCCTGTATTACTGGACTTTTCCAGACTACTTGTCTAACCATCCTTGAAAGGAGTAGGCCTATTTATTACTTCTATCTGAGAACAGTTTCAGGATTTAGACCAACTCATAGGCTTGCAAGATCTATTGTCAAAACATATCTTAAGTTGAGTCATACAGTGACAATCACCCTCTTAATTACCAATGAGCTTGAGGAACATGTCCTTATCTGTCTCAGAGTTTCAATTTCCACAGAAGTGATAGTGAACAAATATTTCAAGAAAATGTCTTCTTGAAGAGTTCCTCTGTATAATTCTACAGATTTCTCCAAGTTGTCCCAAATTGTAGATTGACTGAGGAAAGGCTGTATAATCTGACCCTTGCAAAAAGTATAAAAAAAAAGGACATAACAAAAACAGCCCTAAAAACTTTCCAAAAGAGATGTGCTGGAAAAAAAAAAAAAGTCAGTCACCATATTTTATTCTACCACTTCACCCTACATTAGTTATAGCTTTTCTATCTTTAGTTTATGCACATTTTTGTGCACATTGTATAAAGGCATGGGGCCATGATACCGTCAAAAGTTTTTATGATCCGATGATATAAAGTTCAAGTCTTTCAAGTCCTACACTCTACAGACCTCAAATTAGTCTCAGATGGCTTGATGTGCTCTAATACTGTGCTTGTATGTTTGTGAAGGCTCAGCAAATTGGTTATTATTTATGCTTGGTTAATATCAATGTGGACAGAATTGACCTGTTTAAAACAAACTATGGTTTGAGCAATTTTTGATGTTTTGGGGTTTATTTGCAGCCAGTGTTTAGGAAGTTCTTCAGCAGGAAGATTGATTTTCTTTTTGCCATTATAAGGGGGGGTGGGGGTGGGGTGGGGTGTTGCCTTTTGATTTTTTTTCCTTTTTCAACCTCTTCTTTTGGTTCTTTTAGGCCTGGGGGTTGGTAGGCTAGTTGTTTACCTTAGCTCTGGTCATTCTGAATGCCTATTCTTCCACTCTTCCTCTTATCTCTCCAGTGGTATCCTCTCCATCTGTTCAGTAAGCACTAACAATTTTCAGCCTTACCTTTTAAGATCATCTTCAGAAGCAGTTTTGCAGTTGTTTTCTAAAAAGGCCTTGGCACTTAGAAAGTCTGTGTACAACACCATTTAAATGAGATTTCAGGGGACAGCATAGAGAAATGAACAAACCTACTGTTGCTATTTGTTTTCATTGTGTCATTCATTTATTCCTCTTGGTATTTTAACTGAGCTTTAATCCCCTTACAAAAAGACAACATGTATTTATATGCACTTCAAGGTATGTAAGCAGAACACTATTACAGGAGGCTTACATGATCTTTAATATGAATATCTTTAAAAGTGGCAGATGTAACATATAATAAATATATAATAAAGATGGAAGAACATAGTTTTTCTTTCCCATTTTCAAATGAAACCCTGAAATTGGATTGACCTCTGTGACTATTTTGTTTTCTGAGTATGCTTTCAAGCAGGCTAAGCCCACCAACATAATGTAGGTTTTCTATGTAAAGCTATTAATATACTGCAATTAACATACAGCATAATCATTCATTTGGTTTATTGCTGGGTATCTTACATATTTTGACTTGTCTGAAGGAAGGAGACTGTAACAGTAAAGGACACTGTTATCCAGATCACCATCTTTATGGTGACAGGTATAAATTATAGGAAAGAGTAGAAACAAGAGCTGATCAAAATTCCCCTAAATCTTGTGAAAATTATGGCATTTCCAAGTGTGTCTGTAGCCTAAATTGACATGAAGAAAGTTTTAAAGTGCCATTTAAATGAGTAATATGTCAGTTTAGATAAATTTCTAAGACAGTTGCTCACCAAAGTCCCCTAAAGAAGTGGCAATGGGAAAGTTTCTCATATTAATAAAATTGGTTAACATAAAGGAAATTCAGAGTAGAAATATATAGTCCATTTTAAGTGGAATGCATTCACTACTGAAATTTCATGATGATCTCTGCTTGGGCTTGTGTTGCTCAAGAAAGCAATAAATGATTAGAGAAATGGGATGGATAACTGGTGAAGAAGCAAAGTACTCTGGTGGTGCTGGTAATTCAGGACAGAACCCCAAAAATTTAACTTCAGAATATTTCACAAGCACATCATGGTATCAATTGACTGGGAAATAAAATAGCAGATTATACCCAATGTATCTAAATGCAAAAAGATGCTCATGGGAAAAAAATCCTGTTCTGTTGCAAACTGATGGTCTCTGAGGTGATTATTACTAAAGAATTAAATCTTAAGCCTAAACAGCAAATGTCATAAGAAAATCATCTCCAGAGGTAGTCCTGGTCAAAAAGTCAAATTAAACATTTCAAAGTACTTGGGAAAGTGGGGACAGCAGAAGATCCACTACACTGCTCTTTGAATCCATCTGGGGCTCTGAACGTGACAGCAAGAGAGAAGGCAGCAGCTGACCACAAAGACCCTCCCAGCCACCCGACATTCTTCTGAAATGTCATTTGTCTTCAGCCACTGACATTTGTAAACAACTTGTTACATTCAGGAGAACAATCACAAGATTTAAAACATTTTTCTTATTCACACAAAGGAGTTAAAGTCTATACTGATCCAGGAAAAATCATACTGAAAAGTAAACAAGCAAACAAGCGTAGAGAGGCCCTGAAGAGAGACCTGGACAAATTAGAGGGCTGGACAATCAACAAGCATATGAAGCTTCATGAACTCAAACACACTTGGGATGGGGCAACCCCGGTTGTGTGTAAAGACTAGGGAACAAGAGGCTGGAGTGCAGTGTCACAGAAAGGGACCTTGGAGTCCTGGTTGATGGCAAGTTGAATGTGAGTCAGCAGTGCCCTGGCAGGCAGGAGGGCCAACTGTGTCCTGGGGGACATCAGGCACATCATCGCCAGCCCATTGAGGGAGGGGATTGTCCTACTCTGCTCCGCACTGATGCAGCCTCACCTTGCATATTGTGTGCAGTTTTGGGCACTGCATTATAAGAAAGATATTCAGCTGTTAGAGTGTCCAAAGGAAGGCAACAAAGATAGTGAAGGGTCTAGAGGGGAAGCCTTACAAGTGATTGAAGTCACTTTGTCCAGCCTGGAGAAAAGGAAACTGACTGGAGACCTCATCACCATTTACAGCTTCCTCATGAAGTCAAGCTGAGGGGCAGGCACTGATCTATTCTCTGTGGTGACCAGCAACATAGCCCTAGGAAACAGCATGAAGTTCTGTCAAGGAAGATTTAGGCTGAGTACTAGGATAAAGGTCTTCACCCAGAAGATGATTGTAAACTGGAACAGGCTCCCATGGAAGTGGTCACAGCACCAAGCCTGACAGAGTTCAAAAAGCTCCCGGGCAGACAATGTGATTCCTGTGTAGAACTAGGAGCTGGACTTCAGTGCTGTGGGTTCTGTCAAAATTAGAATATTCTATGACTCTATGAAACCCCTCCCCCATTAAACATTTAATGAGGGCAGTACAAATTAAGGGTGCGAATCACCAAAATTTCAAAACATATCCTTTTTCCTTGGAACACTTGTAGTGATCCATAGAAGAAAAAAATGACTAAGTTGTTTATATACAGAGATGCTGTGTGTTCAAATAATTGTAAGAACAATCCGCTGTTTAATAAAAACTTTAAAATTCTCAGTGTAAAGATATTGTATGGCTAGGCTTCATAAATGAAGATTTGGGAAGGACTCTACTCACACGGGTGTGTCCTTCGAGCCTGTGCAGTGGATTTTTTTAGGTGAGGCACAGCATGCGCGGAACTGGCCCCACCGTTTAACTCCTAAGGTTCATCTGCCATGGCCAACTGAGCTTGGATGGTGACAGTGAAGTCCTCAGGACTAGAACCTACAGCCCCTGGTATTCCCAGGAGGTCTCCCATCCAAGTACTAACTGGCGCTGACCCTACTTGGCTTCTGAGATGCGACAGAATCAGGTGTCAGGGTGGCACTTAACTGCCTGTGTAGATATCACTGATGCAAGTTAGCCTGGACAAGATTTGGCCTGGAGGTTGGTATATTTTATAACTCTGCCTCAGATTCACACATTGGACTATTTGAAAGCTTTCTTTTTGTTTGTTTGTTTGTTTGTTTGTTTTTAAATATATAGTGTGAGCAATTGGCTTTTGTGAATTAGTGAAGAAGGAATTAGAAAGGTTTTCCTTCCATATATTAGGTTGTCATTAACATAAAGCACACCAGGAAGTCTTGCATAGTAGGAAATGTGGGGACAGAGCAAACTACGTCTCACAAAACTAGTAAAGTAGAGGAAGCAAAAAAAATGTTCAACACCAAGGACAAAATATCCATTAGAATTATTGCAATGCTTATTCTGTTTCTTATTGAAGGAGTCAACAGAAATGCTGATGTCCTGTGTGAAGAACTGTAAAAGCATGATTGGAATGTTATTTTTGGGATAAAAATAGGTGCCTTCTTATTTGCAGCTATTCTACAAAGGCCTATCTGCTTGATACCATGAACTACCATGGATGTGTAGCAAATTGACAGAAGCAGACGTAGTATTCTCCTATTTCTGTTATCTATTTACAAAGTTCTATTATTTTTGGATGATTCTGTGTAAAATTTATACAATAATTCCACCAGTGAGTCATAGAGAAATGTCAAAAAGAGCAAAAGCAGCACTTAGGAAGACTCTCTCAATCTTCATAGTGGTTACAGAATATGGAATGCATAAGAATATTATTATTATATAAAAACATAAATTAAGGAGAAATTCCTGTCCGTCATTAATTTGAAGAGGGGCAGGAATTAAACATCATGCTGTCAGGTGATGTTGAAAACTGTTGACTTTCTTGTAGAATCCTTTTTGCTAGGCCATATAATGGAGTTTAGGGCAATAACTCAGGTAAGAGAAAACCTGAGGATCTCTTTTACCTTGTCCCCATTTACTGTTCTTTGATTTGCATTACAGGGAGGTTTTCATGCCCAAACCATATTCAATTTAGATAAAATTGATAGTTGTACTCCTAATGCACTGCAACCATGGAAGGTCAGCTGACATAAGTGAACTAGATCTATTCTAAAATCCTCCCACTTAACAAAACCAGCAACTCCCTCCCATCCATATGTCATGAATATCAGTTCTTCAGCACCAACTTTTTGGCTTTGCAGGTCTTTCCTCTTGTGCTGTGTCATGTACTACCAGTGCAGACACAGCTTCACCCTTTGTAGAGAGGGTAAGCTTGGAGTGGACTAGGAGCTTTTAACTTCTGGTTTCACTTATCAGCATTCTGGAAGGGATCAGTGCTCTAAGGAAGAGATATCCCATATAAAAACCAGTAATTTCTTTATCCCAAGAAGTTATTTCTACAGAGCCCACACAGATATTCAAAAAGCTATGAGCCAGGCCATCTAAACCAGTAATGCTTTAACAATAGAGATTGTGATATTAAATCCTTATTTTTCAGTTGGATTTAGACTCTCCTTGATGTATCCTAAACTAAAAAATACAAACAACCTAACCCAAACAAACAAAACCCTTCTCACCCCCCCAAAATTAAAAAGTCCTATTATTAATGCATTTCTAGCACACAATTTTCAAATTATTGTGAGGTTTGTGACTAAATCTCAAGATCTATCGGTGCTATTTGAAAAGAAAAAAGGCAAGCACATAGAACAAATAAAGAAAAGTGCTCAGAGATATAAGTTTGTAAGAGAGTACATACTAGTGAGAAGTTATGGTATCTAGAGTGAGTAATCATTTCCCCCCATCCTGTTGTCAGCATTAAAAGAGCACTGAAGTCAATGGCTACTGTCTCTGAAAAATGGACCTTGAAGAGTCAGAATATTTTTTCTGAGTTTGCCTCATCTATGTTCTCCACCAATCTGGACAATGCTGCAACACACACACACACACACACAGACACACACACAGACACACACACACACAGACACACACACACACACACACAGACATGCGATAAGAAAACAGGACTAACTATCATTATCTATCTTCCAGTAACAAATATGTGCTAACTTTTACCTTTAACTTAACTATATGTTTCTTACTCTCCAGTCTAGTAAGGTAAGATTGTAATCACATACACAGCACCTGAGTCTAACAAGTTTACTGGGTACTGACCAGAGGAATTCAAAGCAGATGTTACTGACACTGATTATATTGTTCTAACAGTGTGATGTGAAAAAGACCTGATTATTTGGATGTGTATCCATATCCTCAGATGTGCTCTTAGATGTTTAAAATCTGTAGTACTCTAAAAGCTTCCCTTAAGTAAAAGACAGATTGTAAAAAAGGAGTAAAAAACCATATTGCTTCCTTATGTTGTAAGGGAACACCATTTAACTGATATAATCTTTGATTCTGCTGTCCTTCCTCTCTCCTGGGAAAAGAAACAAATTTTTATTTCTACCCCATGGGTTTTTTCAGTTGCCTGTATTGTCAGCAAGTATTTGCTTTGCCCGTAAACAGACTGTACTTTGGTCTCAGTCAGTTTTTAGGCTATTTTTCCAACATAAACACTTAGGGGATGACTCTTTGTTGTACTCTGTGTATTGTTTATTGACTCATTTGCACTTAAAATATGTTCTTGGAGAGACTTCTTTTTTGATATATTAGTTCAAAACTGCTCCTTGACAGATTGTTTTAACATGAGCAGTAAATAGTGTGTGTGTTCAAAGACAGGCAGTGAGGATTTTCTTTTATATTGATGTAAGTTCACTGAGTAAATTAGTACAAGCCACATGGCTTCCCAGGATTTCTTTTTTTTTTTTTTTACTTTATCCATCTCCTCTTGTTGATCCCATATAGGTGCAAATTTTTATAGAAGAATGATAGAGTATACCTCTGTTAAGACATGTAGAGTCGATTTGCAAAAGAGAAAAGATTCAATGATTTAGCAATAACATGATATTTCTGTTGCTTCCCTAACAAAACTCTTCATCCCTCATAACTGTTCAGAGAAGAGCTGCCTCATTTTCCAAGACCTACAAAGTAAGAGTAGACATTAGACATATGCCCAGACGTCATGTCTGTAACTCTGCCTGCAGAGAAGCATCTTTAAAAACAAGACTGTTTAGTGTTGAGAAATATTTCTAAAAGGCTATTTGTTTTTCTGAAGTTTTCTTTTTAAGCATGAATCACTGAAGACCAGTCAGATAACAGAAGAGAGCCTTTTCCTCTCTAGGAAACTCTTCAAAGAGGTGGGTGGGAATTTAGCCACATGATGGGTTTTATTGAAGGAACACATACAATCAGATCTATGTATTATTTAACCAGTGGCTTTTGACTGTCTGTGAAGCTGTAAACATTTTCTGTGGAAGATACAGTCTCTTTAGAAATTTCACTAATGTGGATAGTTCCATGTATATACAATGGTGTTTTCCATCATCAACTTTCCTATTTGCATTAGAAACTGTATGTGAGCCACTTTAGTCATCTACATGCCATTCTCTGGAGGAATTTCATGAACATTTTCTCTGTATCATAGTTCTGTGCAGCCTATAAATATAAAAGTGAAAAAATGTCTTGCTAACTTAGCCCTAGATGTCAGTTTTCTGTAACACTTAGCAAGTATGTGTTATAAGCAAGGCAGAACATTTTTTTTTCTACATAACTCAAGGCTTGTGTAGGAGAAGAACCTGTAGGGCCTCATCCAAAATCTAAGGAAACATCTGGAATATGTTCTGTCAATAACAACTTTCTTGGTCCTCATGCTGACATTGAATAAAAAGAAAATACTTCTTTTTGCCCAAATTTACTTTTCTTGAATATGTTGTCTATCCTCTGGCTACAGATGCTACTGCTATAATGACTGTACCCTCTATGCTCACCATGACAATTAGACTTCATGAAAATCTTTCAGACATCAAGGAGGTCTTGTAACCACAAGAGGAGAGCAATAATATTTACTCAGGACTCCTTGGGAATTTTGCTTCTTGAATGACTCCATTAGGCAGCTTTCCTGATTAATCAGCACTTTAGGTACCTTAACTCATTCTGGCTTCCCAGCAAAGAGGGGATTTCAGAGATACTTGTTCTACCACAGAATTCTGCAGACTTGTCTGTCACATCTCACTTCTACCCTTCCTGTAAGGGCTGATATAACCCAGAGCTGAATTGGTTGTGTAGTTGGCAAAATGCATTGGCAGTCTTCTCCATGAAACTTGTTCTCCAATAGCAGCCCTAGCTGCTGTACATAATTTTTTTTTTCCTGCTTACTTTCATTAGAATAACTTATCTAGTTGGAAGTAAAGAAACAATAAATTTAGGTCATTCACAATGCTCAGGCTGACATTTGGCCAGGACATGAGAGTTAGGAACACGGAACTCAAGAAACATGTTAGTGTTGTTCATTTATTTTCTTTCATTGTTATAAAAATAGTGCTGTTTCAGTAGTGGCTGCTGTAGGTGACTGCACATCTGACATTTCTCTGATGATGCAATATAGCTTTGTATTTCTGCATTACTAGGGAGGAGACAGGTCACTCTTTTTTTATCACTGTTTGAAGAAGTTTAAACTGTGGATAGGCTATAGTCAAAGGTAAGAAAAGAGAGATTACTGGAATAAGACCTCCAGCTGTGATGAAGAAAAGAACTGTCAAATGAATTATAGTTATTTCATGTATGGATGGGTTTCCTTTGGAGTGGCAGGACTTAGACATTTATCTGCACATAGCTAAGCATAACGTGAATTTAGAGGTGAAGTCCGTCCATACCACTGCCTGCGAGCATGCTCACTTTGAAAAAGGAAACACTGAAAATCTGAGTATTACAATGCTTTAGATGCTAATATTTGAAAGACCTAAATTCTGTCTTCTACTAGAAGCTCCTTGTGTGACTGTATGCAAAGCACATTAAAACCTGAAGATGTTGATTTTGGACAGGAGCCACGTACCTAAAAGTGAGTTACTGTGCCATGGAATTATTGCAGTACTCAAGCATGATTTGTAGACTTGAACCTCAATGTGTCTGTTCCTTAATGTCTGGTGCTTGCAAAAATGTAAGTAGTCCCTACCTACAAAGGAAGTGTGGTGAGAGCAGGTACCACAGGACAAAAGAGGCAGTCTGGTACCTATATTTGAGACAGTGGATAAAAACAATGGTTCAAATAGAGAATCTGTTTAGTGCTGTGGACATTCTGTAATAACCGTGAAGTATGTTTTATGCTTTCTGGTAGGTGATCTGCATACAGGATGAAAACCCGGGCCAGCGTCCAGCAAAAAGGATGACATCTGACTAGTTCGACTCAGCTGGCTGACAATGTAAGTTGTCCTGTCTAAACTGTAGATTCTGTATAGTCAGGAGGCAGTTCATACCATCCTGAAATGGATGCCTAAGGCAGAGGGGGCTGAGTACAATCCTTTTTGAGGACTCTCTCTTTTCACAAGCTAATGAGGAGGGTGTTGGCAGGTCAAGCTCAGCCAAGGCACTCTACCTGTTTGATGGCTATGTAAAATTAAATTAAACACACTGTAGTCTCCCTCAAGATGACAGAAGACACTTGAGGAAGTTCAAGTGTTTAATCTCTCCTCATGATCCACAGGGTACAGTGATACTAAAAAAATATATCCGTAGCAAATTCTTCTTATAAAACATTCTTACTAGGTGGTCTATGATTAATCTTTACTCCTTAGTTCTTGGAATTGTTTCTTTACATGCCCTAAATAGAATGAATTCTGATAAAACTCTAGCCACTATAAAAGAGAGGCTAATGTAGTTGAACTTTCTTCATGTCCATGGTCAGTGACAAATCACAGTGCTCCTGTGTCAGCTAAATAATTAAAGTCTGATTTGTGAAATGTTTCTTACCTGAAATGAGTCATTTGTGGTTAAGAGAGAAAATAACACCAATAAGAAGGCAATGCATGGCTTAATTGGAAACTTGACTCTTTTTGCCTAAGCCAAAGCAAAATCAAATGAAGCCACTGTAATGCAGACTCTCTGCAGTTCCAGAACCAAGCATACAGCCTTACATTGTCACTTCTGCTAATAGCCAAAGCCAGGAAAGCATCATGTTGATGCTGAACTCCTCAGGAGAATAAGTCTTGATCATTTGTCTCAATTTTCATGCTGTAACAAATCTTCAACTCTGGGAAACCAAGACAGGTTTCTCCAAAGCAAAAATCTTAAACTGTATGCAACAGCTTCAATGGCCTGAAGGACAACTTTATACAGACCATAATTTGAACAGTTCATGAAGACTTATTTTTCATGATTGGAATGGAGCATATCCAATGCTGTGAATCCAACTGTGAGAGAAATACTGCACTTGCAGTGTATGCTGTGGCAGAAAGACTGGGATGTATTTTACACACACTGCTACTCTTCCCTGTATTTTGTAACCTTTGCAGGCTTCTGTTGAAAATATATATAAAATAAACATCTCATATTTAATGTAAATCTAATTAATTACTTTACTATCACAATAAAATTAATCACAGACAAGGGCATCTGTAGATCATTAGAAAATGGAAAATGATGCATGAAGTTCCTCACCTTTTCAGGCCTTCTTTTCCATATTCTCTATTGCTCCTTAAATCAGTGAATATATGTTTCTACTCTGGGGACATCTTGATCTCTGTAAATGCAAGATGTGTGAAGCTTTTATCTATATTCCTTGAAGGGTAAAAAAAAAAGAGGGGGGGACGGGGGGGAGAGGGGGAAGTGGTGCAGATGGATCAATATAAACATGTATGACAGTAGCTTGGAGCTGCATGCAGTAGCATAAGTAAACAGAGTGACAGGATGACTTTTCAAAACAAGCTTGTCATGTTTATGCTTGTTATCAGCTTTTCTGACAACGATTTTCCCATCAGCTAACTACTGACTTAATTAGGGCATTAACACAGTCCTGCCCCCACACCTCCTGCCTTTCCCTAGCTAAGTACTGGGTCATTACTGGAATGAGAGAACATAAGCAACGAAAGAAAAAAAAGGAAGCAAGAGAGGAAGAGGAGAGAAATAAGAAATAGATGAAAATGAGTAAGGAATGGAGGAACAAAAACAAAGCATAATTTTGATTACATTGCACAGCGTGGAACAAGCAGTGCCTTTCCATGTTTTGTAGCAGACTTTGCAAGACAGGCCAGACCACTCCACTGAGAGAAGTGAGACCAATTTATGTGATTTCCACTTGTAAATGCTTACAAGTGCAAGAAATGTGAACTCCTTCAAGTGTTTGTTAAGGAACATCCCTCATCCTCGCACAGGGCAGCTACTCTGTATAAAAAAAGATCCTTCCTATGCACAAGATCCTACATAGCAAGTCATTAGATGCTTTTGGCAAGCTGTTGCTTTTGGGAGATAGAGATGCTAATTGTTCACATGGAGCTTGTAAAATGGCTTCACATCAATTAAAAATTCTGTGGTGTATTTTGCAGTATCCAGTCCCTGTGGATAGTTCCCATGTCTGACACCCGGAGTAGAGCTCCATGGAAGACACTAATAGTGACTGGAGTAACCTTGAGCATTTTCATCACAATGTTATTATTCATAATGACAGATTTTCATATACTACTAGGTTCAAACATTTGTGATTTTGCAACTAGCAAAAGACTTGTATTTCCTGGTTTTCTCTATTATTTCAACATTTTCTTGGCATTTATCATCTCCGGTATGTGTGGTAGATCGTGTCCTGGTGGCGGGGAATTTTGCCTTGCAAGTCGTTCCCCCATTCACTGACATAAGATGTTTCCAGTTAAGCCAATTAATTGTAGCTTATTGGTTTTAACCTGCTAGAATTACGTAGTTAGTGCAAGTACTCATCAATTCAGAGCTTTCCTTCAGTTGTATTACTGAAGTGCACAGGTGAAGCCCAATGATATGGCAACCTATTGGATGTGGTGCCAGCAGAAGCCCAGAGATGGTGGTACTCAAACTGAACTATAGCACAGATGTCTCTGCAATGAGCACAAGCAAATGTTATATTTACTGGGTGGTATACAGGCAAATAAATAAAATGGTTTCCATTTCAGTAACCTGAAGGTGTTAAGGAGTAGCTATTAGAAACACAGGAGATTTTAAATCCATTTCTCCCTCAGGAGATGTTACAGGAGCTCTTGGAATAGCTGTTTATATTTGGTGTCACTCTGGAAAAGACATATGAATCAGCTGAGGAAGAAGTGTGAAACTCTTAAAAAAAGTAAAGAAGACATCTATGGTGCTGTAGATATTTGTCAGTCTGGGATACAGAAATTGAATGGACAGTCTGAATCACCAATAAGAAGGAGGTAATGGAGAATAAATAAACTAGTACCAACCAACACATGGAACATGGATAATAAAGCTTATTGTTACTGCTTAAGATAACTCATTTTATAACGATAATAGCATTGATGTGATAGATTTCTGTAAAATGTTTGACTGATCTTGCACTTCTCTTTGATTTAAAACCTAGATAAAATAAAATCAGTATTACAGGAACTAAAATTTGGAGGGATATCAAATCTCAAAATATAACTGTAGACAGGGAACCATCAATGAACAGATGCAGAGTTCTGAAGAGATCACTGTTTTTCCTGCATTATTTAATGTTTTTATAAAGGACCTGGAAGGAAAAAAAACCAATTACTGGCTAAGCTTACAAAAGTACAAAAATTAAGGGAAGAGTGACAAAAGTGAAAAAAGAATCAGACACTTTTGCAGAAAAATAAGCCAGTACATGATTTAGCTAGGTCAAATAGGGGAAAAAAAATGGTAGAGAGAAAGCTGATACATTACTCAAACTCACAGAGTATTCTGAGTTGGAAGGGACCCACAGGGATCATCAAGTCCAACTCTTAAGTCAATGGCTGACACAGGGGATTGAACCCATGCCCTTGGCATTATTACAATCAAGTTTTAACCAACTGAGCTAACCTCAGGGTATCTATAAGAAGAACCTGAAAAGAACAAGAAGGTTATGAGGAGCAGAATTTTTTTGCTTTTGCTAGTATTATGGTTATAACTTCTGTTTACTATAGTGCCTAGGAGCACCTGCCTTAAGCAAAGACTATGTGATTCTGTAGAGATACAGAAAAAAAGTGCAATTTCTGTATATCGAAAGCTGTCAATGAAGTTTTGCATCTAAAAGATATGTGCTGTTTCTGAATGTATAAACAGGATGTTTTTGCTTTGGAGTGAGGAAGCACCAACTGCATTCTAGAGTGATAGTTGTATGGAGATGCATTGAAGCCATGGGTAAGATTAAAGACTGGAAAAACTGCCTTATATGAATTGCTCATGGGTTCAACCCAAGCAGAATGTCTAAGACAGTCTTTGAGTATCTTCCTATATTTTGTAAATTTTGAATGGTTGAAAAGCTGATAGTAGGGAGCTTTTCCAGTCTTTAAAACAAGTTAAATACAGTTAGATTTGATAAAGGCCCCTCTTTTAACAGCTTTGATACAACTAAAGGGTAAACCAAGTCTAGCTGGTTTTTTAACTATATGCTCTAGTAAAAAAAATGGTTAATTCAGAGAAATCATCTGGCCTATGTTGCTCTAGGAGGTCAGACCACATAATTTTTGGCTTAATTGATCTATGAACCTGGGAAATCCATTATCATATTCTTTTCATTTGAGTCTCCCTCTCTTTGCTAGAAGACCCAGAGAAGAGCAACAACCTAAAGTCATTGTTATACTTAGGGAATCAAAATTTTCATGGGCTTTGATCTAAGTATTTTAAATCTTGGGGTAAATTATATACTCACCATGACAAAAGAAATTATAGTATCCTGGTCTGTTTGCTCTTATTGGTTGCAGATACTTAAGACAAAAATATCGGAGGTAATTTAACCACATTCTTCCTACAGTGTATCTCAGAAGGACTCTGGGTACCAGATATTTTTGATTGTTGTCATCGGCTTTCACAATACTGTTCCAGCTGAGAAGACCCCAGTGAAATTATATGGTCTTTTAAGATGGGTCACTTAGCTAAAAGAAGGCTGAAAATACCACATGGAGTTTCAGCTGCATAATTTCCAGTGATTATTGTGGGACCCTGTGTTCCAGGGCCTTGGGCAAGGCTTTGAAAATGAAGGGGCTATTGCCCAATCTTTATATCTTTGAAAGGAGATAAAATTAGAGCAGTTTTTAAAGTAAGCCCTGCAGGTTCACTGAACAGCTGCCTTCAAAGGAAATTTCCTTGTCTCAGTAAACAAGAAAACAGAAGCACCTGGGTCTGGATGCATTAGTCTTATTTTTGGGAATAATACCTTTTAAAAATCAGATTGCTGAAAACAAGAAAGTGTTATAGTCAGGAAGAAGATACTGTATATCTGTATGTGCTTTGTCCTATGGTGATATTTAGTAGTTCTTCTTATATAATCCCATTAGCCCAGAGTAAAAGCATTAAGATTTTATGAGTGGCTGAGTTACCTTGGACAAAGCATCTTAGTTGGACAAAGTACCTTAGTTTACAGCTCTGCTTTTGACTCTGTTTGTGGATGTTCCAAAGACACTAAGCTCCCTGAAAATGACTCTTTTTTTTTTTTTTGTAATGCTTTGAGAAATTCTCAGTAACTAGGATGAACAATACTGTAATCATAATTTATATACAATTTACTTGAAAATCTTGCATAGGTTGATTTTGTTCGAACATAGTGTACATAGTCTCTACCATACAACAGAGGCTATTACAGTGGAAGTAACTGTCAAATCTTTTTCAGGAGTAATTAAATTACAGGTAATGTAGACTAATCTAACAGAGTATGGTATATCAGCTGAGCCAATATAAAAGTACATTTTTTTTGTTGATTCTAATGCTTTTCTGTCACTCTAAAATTAGTATGCATTGTGTTTCTGAATGCAAGGTCTTGGTTTTTCTATTGCAAATCAACCTAAGAAGGCCAGGTTTATATTTGGATAGGATTTCAATTGTGGAAATGTAAAAGTTCCTTTCAAAAATTTTATCCCCTGGAGTGGTTTCACAAATGTCAATTGGGGTATAAAAGATCAGGTTCTTATGTGGATAGATCTTCTCTGGGCAGAATAATGGCCAGTTTGTAATTATTTTAATAGTGTCAGTCAGCACCTTTAAGTGTCCTTTCCTGGTCATGCTGAGAATTCTTCGCAAGTCTGAAGCCACAGGCAAATTAAACAAATTGCTCATTAGTTGCAGTACACGAACTTGAATATTCCTTTGCTCTTGACATAACTAGCTTTCTGATTAATGAGTAATTCCTCTGATTTTATTTAAGGAGTACTTACTGCCAGGAGCCTAGTGGGAATAGAGAGAGTTAGGATAGAAGACTGTAGTGAGATTTCAGTACATAGATACAAGAAAGTGTCCATGGGTGCCCATCTCTTAATATTAGGAATAAGAAAGTCTAAGTCAGAAGAAATGAGTCAAGCCGTTTATCATGCAGGTTGATACTTAAAATCTGAAACATCCACATCACATTTTGTTTCTCTCCTTTACGCTGTGGTTTTGGAGATGAAGTGCTACAGCTAGCCAGTTTTAACACTAAATTCCTCTGAATTACCACATTAAATATCTAACAGCTGACATGATGTGGAGAAATCAGCTATATTCATATGTAAGCAGTCTTAGAAAACATCAGAGACTTTTACTCTTCATGATCTGGTCACCTGGAAAGTACTAAATGGAGCAGCAAGAAAGTATTTTTAGGAGGCATAGGAAAAGTATTTCAGCACTTCCAGCAGCAGACTGAAGTCTGTTGTTCAATGTGGTCCTCATGGCTTTATCAGTGCCACATAGTGATGCTGATTTCTATCATCTGAAACATGTCTGGAGGGACAGAAATCACCTCACCAACACTATCTCTCAAAAAAAAAGGAGTGATAATATCTCAGTAAAATTTCTGTGAATGCTTGTTTTTTGCTCTCTTTATAGAAAGGACAAACATGAGGAGTCAAAGTAAGCCAATGGCCACAGAGAATTAACGCTAAAAGCTAACCCCAGCTGACAATTACTTTTCTCCTCTTTATCACTCTCCTTCAGTGGCAGTGAGTTTTCATGTATCACTGTCTTTTACCTTGAACAGAACTGGCCTGGGAATCAGGATTGTTAGTCTGCTGATTTATTGTAGCTTTGCAATGCCATTGAGCTAAAATTTCAAAAGTGTCTTGTGTGTATGGTGCTGCCTTAGCTATTGCAGAGGCCCCTGACCCTATTCTGAAAGCACCTGCTCTCAAGGATGCAGAGGGAATCTTAACAGCATCTGCTAACAAAGATTTCATGGGAGCTACTCCTCTCTGTTGAAGGTAAATCCTCTCCTGCTTTCTGTGTGTGGGTCAGGGGGATGAGGAGGGAGGTACATCCTGACCTGCGCCTTTCTCCCTTGCTGACTCTTACAGCCTTGTTGGAAGTCTCGGATCTGTAAAGCAATATCCTCTGAGACTGCCACTAGGTGCTGTGATTTAAAAGTGATACCTAGTCTCTCTCTAGCTCTCCAGACTGGAATTATTTGTCATGTCCCACACCTGACAGCCACAGTGTTACTGTGATTTCATCTCAAAACACAGGGACATAAATGACAATCAATATAGAAATTATAACTATAATAAAATTGAAATAATAACAGCAGTACAAGTAGTAATAGTAGTGTCTCAGAGTCACACAGTGAATAATTTTGCAATATTTAAACTAGCTGTCTCCTCTCCCACCTCTTCCAGTGTTCCTGACCACCTCAGCACAGATGCGTCAGGTTGACTGCTCAACCCAGCACTGCATTACCCCAGCCACTAATAACCTGCCAGCATCTGAGCAACCTGTGTGGTACCTGTGCTGCCAGTGGGAGTTCAGCCTGGGGTTCTGGGAAGGCTGTCTTCAGGGGCCTAAGGAAACGAAAACACGCATCTGATTATTTAGGCAAGCTTATTTCTTGTTCAGAGGTGAGACATGAATGAGTTCTAAGAGATAACTAGCTCTACAGTATTTTCAGAAATTCATACTTCCTTAACCCTGAATGTATGAGAGCCTTACCAATAAATGATATTCAGTCTTGTCTGCAAGTGACAAGTGGGTGATGCCAGGACTGCCCTAGTGCCTTCTTGTAAAATCATCTCTGCAATATTTCAGCAGTGACTTCAAAATGCATTCCAATCACAGCACAAATGTTTCTATCTCCATATAAGTTGATTGCTAAATTACAAAGAACTGTAGTTTGAGGATGTCTTTTCCAAATTACCTCAAAGCTAATTTGTCTTCCTTGGTGGCTGAGTGGCTGAATCAACCCTGCTGTGGTTAGTACCCAGATCTGTTCAGTGCAGGGGTAAGTAAACAGTGTTTTATCAAGAGGTCTGTCTTGCAAATGATATAATCAAGTGATTGCTACGATGAGTAATAAGGTTATATTCTACCAAAAGCTCCTACTGCCTTTATTCAAGTAAGTTAATTCCTTTGATAAATGCTGAGGATAAGTAAAAAGAAAATATAATTGCAAAGAAAAGTCTAACATTTTGGAATGTGCAACTGCAAAAGAGTTATGACCTTAAACTGAATCAGGCTAATCTCTACTTTAGAAATTATTATGTTTGCAAATAGTAACATCAGATGCTGGTGATAAATCGTCTACATTTTAACCTCTCAGCAGAAGGGATGTTGTTAGCAGTTACTTAACTTAAGAGGAGAAACAATCTGCCATCTCCACCCCCATTAGCTAAAATGAATTAGGCCCAATTTTTTCCAAGTATTAACTAGGTATGTGCCTTTTCTCTCTTAGGGAAAACTCACTTTTCTAAGTGCCTGTGAAGAACAGTTTTAGCCCTGTCTTCCTTCTGCATCTAAAAATTTGGCATAACTGGTTATTTGGTGCTGTGAAGATAGTTTATTGCTGCAAGCCAACCAGTAGCTATGCTGATAACCTAACAGCTTGCTTCTGCCACAGGAGAAAGTCTCGCTCCCTCCTCCTCCCCACTCTGTGCTTTCCTTTTTCTCCTCTTTCAGAATCCTGTCTCCACTACTTTGTCTTACTCTTTCCTTGAGTCAATTCTCAACCAGTTAACTCAGAGAATTATCCACTTTCTTGTTATTTTCTTCCAATTCAGGGAGATGAATTGACTTATGGTGGCATCTGAAGAACACTGTGGTCAGCAAACAGTGAATGGCAGTACCACATAGGCAGGAACATACATGGAAAACATGTGTGGAAGGAGGTGGGATCTATGCATTCTTTAACAATGATCTATTAGATCCATCCACCACATCCTGTAGAAGTGAGGCATGGATTATGTTGGGTCTGATTGTTTGCTGCCAGTGAAATGTACATGGTTGTACAAAAACATGTGAAAAAGTGCCAACAAGTTATTCCAGCAACGTTTTACTTACTTGTTTGGATTCCCGCTATCTCTTTGTACAAGCAGTGCAGGTCAGACCAAATATACCTACTCTTCTGGACAGTTGACTCCATTTGACAATGTTAGGTGGTGCTTGCAGGGATAAGTAATTTCAGGAGAAGACTAGAAATGGTAAATATATGAGCAAATATTCCTATCCAAGGTTTGAGGTTTTTAAGTTTGGATGCACATCAAAAGTACAACAAATAAGTAATCCATCATCAACTGAAGAGATAAACACCTCAAATAAAAATGTCAAAGATGTTCAATGTATCTGAGTATAATCAACGAGATCTTCTAAATGTTTTACACCAGTTGAACTGGATAGAAAGTGGGATTCAACTTTTAGCTGTTTGTTTTGACTTTACTGGAACTGAAGTTCTATTTGCTGTTCTCCCAGATTTGCTAGAGTTTCTTGTTGTAAAACAAACTAATGAAACCCCCATAATTAAAAGAAAAGCCTTTGTTGTTTTCACTTGGCATTTATTAATTAAGAGAATGATGCAAAATATATCAAAACCATAAATGATTTTGCTCATGCATTTTCTAAAAACTAGTGTATCATGCCTTATAACCATCTTTACACAAAAGACTACAAAGAATATTTCTTGCAGTCTCTAACAGGAGCAGCCAAGTTATATTACAGAAATTTTAGCATCCTTGATGATGCATAGAAGTTATATATCTGAGGTGCTAGTTTGATTTCACCCGTTGTCACTGTGCAATGGTGTGTTCCTGTTTATCCTCCATCTTGGGCCCTGCGCTCTTAATATCTTCATAAATGACTTGGACATAGTACTGGAAGGGATACTAAGCAAATCTGCAGATGACACAAAACTGGGTGAAGCTGTTGCCTCCCTTGAGGGCAGGGAGGCCCTGCAGAGAGACCTCAACTAATTAGAGGGCTGATCAATCACCACCAACCATACGAAGTTTAACAGGGGAAACTGCGGGATTCTGCACTTGCAATGAGGCAACGTTGGATGTTTGTACAGGCTGGGGAAGGAGATGTTGGAAAGAAGTGCCGTGAAAAAGGACTTGGGGATCTTGGCCAATGGGAAGTCGAATATGAGTCAGCAGTGCCCTGGCTGCCAGGAGGGTCAGTCGTGTCCTTGGGGGGCATCAGGCACAGCATCACCAGTCGGTCAAGGGAGGGGATTGTCCTGCTCTGCTCTGCACTGGGGCAACCTCAGGTTGAATATTGTGTGCAGTTTGGGGCACTGCAATACAGGAAAGATATTAAGGTACTAGAGAGTGTCCAAAGGAGGGCAACAACGATAGAGAAGGGCCTAGAGGAGAAGCCTTATGACAAATGGCAGAAGTCACTTGATCTGTTCAGCCTGGATTTGAGGAGACTGAGGGAAGACCTCATTGCAGTCTATAACTTGTGAGGGGAAGAGAAAGGGCAGGCAATGATCTCTCTTATGTGGTGACCAGTGACAGGATTCAAAGAGCAGCCTGAAGTTGTGTCAGGGGAAGTTGGAGTTGGGTATTAGAAAAACATTCTTCACCCATTCTTGGGTACTGGAAGAGGCTCCCCAGAAAAGTGGTCACAGCACCAAGGCTGGCAGAGTTCAAGAAGCATCTGGATGGTACTCTCAGGCACATGATATGGCTCCTGGGCTTGGACCTGTACAGGGCTAAGAGTTGGACTCAATGATCCTTGTAGCTCCCTTCCAACTTAGCATATTCTGTGATTCTGTGTTTCTGTGATTTCAAACTACTCTCTTTGGTGCCTCTCAGATTGAGATGGATTGAAACTACCAAGAATGCCTTTACTGACCCAACATTTGAGGACAGAAATAAGCTTGGAAATGAAAGACTGGATTTGGATCTAAGAACTCAAAATTATATTCAATGTACAGTTTATTGCTATAGTGCTTATTTTAAGAGTGCTTTTTAGCTCAATTCTATTAACATCAAGTCTACAGACTTAGGTCCATGCATAAAGTCTAGTGGAATAAAAAAAAAAGAAAGTTCTCGATATGTGCCTTATTCTGTAATTTTCAGGTATTTTTGCGATGTTCTTTGACTAGACAGCATGTGAAGGAATGAAATGCTTATTCTCTCTGTTTTCCTTACTATACTTCATTTTTGAACTTTCTTTTTAATGTATGTGCTCTTTGAAAGAAACCACATTATAGATTTTTATGGTGTCTTTTGTAAGAAATCAGCAAACAATTTGTAAATATCATACAGAACTGAACTAGCTAAAACCATTGTTGATTCCTAAAATAGACTGCAGCAGCTGCATGAAAGGGCATAAAAACGCTAGTAAGCAATTTAAATTTAGTACTAAGTAATACTTTTGAAGCTAAGGGAACATTTAATTAGGAATTTTATAATTACCTTATTTGGAAACTGGCCAGGACACTACGGTTGATATTACATGTCTTATGAAATACTCCAAGAGACTTTGTTTATGTCACAAGTGAAAAAGGCTTTGTTCCTTCCTAAGATTCCAATTTGGTTTTGTCTGTGTTTTTCAAACCTGTTCCTTCTGCTGCTTAACCCTAAACCTTCTACTTTGAACAAACATCTAAGGACACTTACCTTCACCAAGGACCCATGTTCTGAAATACTGCTTAGTTCTATCATAGACCAATGTCCTGGCAGCCCTTGGGAAATGTCTTTCAATTTGGAGGAAGGCTAGTAAACCCTATAATGTGGACAAAAATATAGGATGTGTCATCTTTGAAACCACAGCTACATAACCTGTTTCCATTCCTCTGCAGGAGAGAATTCTGCCTTTCTTTGCTTCCTATTCTTATCTTTGGTTTGCCAGCACTGGGAACTCTGTTTGTAAAATGAAGCCTACTCTTGACAGTAGAATTGGATTAGCCACAAGGAAGAGTGCATAAAACTCCTGGCTATATCACCAGCCCATGTGACTGTGGTGAGGGAAGATCTCCTTTCAACACCAAAGACTGTTTTCTTTTTTTGAGGCACTAGTTCCCAGCCTCATCAGGCTGGAAAAACTCATACTCAGCACAGAAACCCATGTCTCCATAACAAGGAGACGGGTAATCCCATGCAGCTTCTGTCTGGAGCCATAGTGTTAGCACTGTTTTTAGGTAGGCATGTCTTCACTCCTGGGGGTGCCCTGTGTGGCACAGGGATCTCTGTTGATGAAGTTTTGGCTGAGTTGCCTGCTGAAACCTTTGTTGTCCTGGAAGAAGCCTCGAGCCCTGATGAAGATGGAAAGAAAAAAGGGGACAAAGACACCTCTGGACTGGTTTTTGTCTTTTCTGTGGTGATCATACTAAGCTTGCCAGAACAGAATGAAACACTGACTTCATGATTCATGAAACAGAGTTGCCTATGGGTATGCTCTGATGCTTTGCTTGTCTCACCACAGACTGAGTGATGCACAACGCATACAATTTTATCCACTGCTACTTTAAAGCTGTGTCAGGTTTTTTTGGAGACCCACTCACCTCTCTGCCAAAGTTGAAGACATTAAGCATATTCTTACAAATGGATTAATGTGTGCTTTTTGCAATATGCTTTATCGTTTTATTCGGTTTTTCTCCTCACAAGTATTCTTGTGAGTAGAATAGAGTTGATCTTATTGTATACAGATGAAACATTGACATGTGCTCTGTAAAAAAGAATAGGGAGTTTCATTAGAAAATGCAGACTTACCATTTGTAGTGTATGGCAGCACCAGAGATTTTGTCCAGTGCTACTTCTTTTGCCAGGGAAATAATACAGGGAAAGGTCAAAATTCTCCTTGGCACTTTCACAAAAATGCTCTGTGAATTTCCCTTTTTTTGAATTTTCCACCTCTTGCATTCTGTGCGTTCTTCTGGATAGTTAGGTCTGAAAGCTGACGGTCTTTGTCACCCTTACTCTTTAGTATTCGGCTGTCTCACAGATGCTTTCATGCTTGGGCTATTAGATCAACTGAAGCTGGTTCTAAGAATTCTCTGTCCATCCTACAATGAACGGTTTGTTTTCATTCAAACTAGTAGAAATAAGTATTCGAGGACATGGGAAGATTTTTTTACTGGACTGGATTTTTCAGTTTAATTAACTGTTGCATACATATGGACAGGCTTTGGAAGAAAAATACACTTGGCCAAGAGGAGATGTATTTAAAAGGAAAGGAAATAGACTTTGGCTACATGAGGTTGTCTAAGTATCTGTAATACAGAAGTTAAAGAAAGCTACATTTGAGTTGAGTTTGCTAAGAGTTTTAGATATCTCTTTTGCTATTGACAGGATTCTGTGCTCTTACTGATGGTAAACTGCCAGTTTTTTCTACTTTATTGTCAAAAACAGATCAGAACAACTCTCTAATGAAATAAACTAAAATAAAACATACAGTTTGGGGATTCTTCCTGTAAAAAAGAGAGGTTAACTGTCTCTGCGCTAGTAAATAAAACAGGTCAGAGATTGTTCTTCTGTTTTGAAGTCAATTGGCTTGGCACATTTCACATTACCATAGATAATCTCTCCCAGCTCTCCAAACCAGGGTGATTGCATTCAAACTGCCTGTTGGGAATGGTCCTGGCCTGTGTTATCTCTTGCTTCTCTACAAAGAGTGATCTGTGAGTGTTGTAGTTGACTCTGATCAAAACTATGGGCAGGGATTGTGCTAGTGATTTAAAAGCTCATGTATTAGTGGTTGGCCTGTGTCCTGACCATGCTTGGTTAGCTAGTAGAGATTTAGGCTAGGGGTTTTTTGTCCTCAGTCAAATGTAGTCACACACAGCCAGAATTACTCTGACTTTCAGCAGAGCTTGTAAACTAAGAGAAAACTGTTCCTTTTGTAGCTATTTTCTTATAGAGTCCATTTAATTGTTTAATGAAATGGAAACAGGATAGGAAGCTCATGCTCATTTAACCGGTTCAATTTTCCTGTTATCAGTCTGTAGCTTCAAATGCACATGTGATTCATCCAGACTGTGAGTGACTACTGGGGATTTTGTCTGAGATATTAAAGCAACTTTACCTGTCACAGTTGGTGGCTGTGCTTTGGTACATGAAGTTTGACAGATGACTCTACCTCTTCAGAGACAGGAAGGGAGAACAGGGTAATTACTAGCATATTTTAAAAGAAAAAGACATTCTAAATAGTACTGATACAAACTGTTGGTGACACTATGTAATGTACTCTCAATTTGTTTATTGTTGAAATAAAGATGAGGTTGTAAATAGGAAGTGTTTTTGGAAACAGCTGCTTTGGGCAAATATTGCATCACAGTAGATAGGGTAGATAGAAGGTTTTGCAAACATCAATTTAAGTTACTTTACTGATTGATTTGAATCTGTCTCTGTGCATGTACTTTTTATCTGTTTCCCTTTGATCAGATGATCTGCATGTTCTGCAGAGTTTGTTGAAGACTAAAGAATTACATAATGTCTCTTTCAAAAATTTGCAGAAAGGAATATTCTACAGGAAATGCAAGAAATCCAGAGTACTTCCCTAAAACTCCTGGTTTATAGGGGGCTAACTAGATTTTCCATTGAAGGAATAACATAGTAATCCTTCCCCCCCCCAAAAAAAAAAAGAAATAAAAATTTAGACATAAACTTATCAGTCACTGGGGTGGTCACAACCATTGTTGGTTTTAGACTAGAGAATTTTAAATGTACTTGGGTTTTGAAGTGCAAACACAGGCAGTGTAATCTTAACGTGCAATCTGTTATGGAAAAGACTAACTGAGAAGCACAGGAATCTTCCAAGTGATGTTGTAAAGATGTAGTGTGAAGGAAGATGTCTGAGTGGGAGAACTTCAGTGAGGCTACAACTAATAAATAGCTCAGGTGATAATAATTTCTATGTATTTTATGTGTGTCTTTTCAAAGCATTTTAAGGTCTGTTCAAAATTAATGAAATGCAAAATAAAGAAAGATAAATAAAAATGGAAATGAAAACCTGTATGTATGGCAGGGTTTAAAAGGTAAGTAATACTTGGTACATGACTGAAATCCTGCAGATCTTCTTCAGTGATGTCTCCCTCAGACTTTTGCTTGATCTATGAAGGCCTGATCCAGTTACATACAGACAGCTAACAGATACTGCATCAAGCCTTGAGCAAATACTGATGAAAGAAGCAAGAGTTTTTATGAAGGATGTTACAGTTCTTCATTCTGAGAACAAAATTAGAGAGCTAAGGCTAAAAAAAAAAAAAAAGAAAAGAAAAGAAAAGAAAAGAAAAGAAAAGCGGTTTGGTATTCCTGTTGCACTTCCCTATAATACATAAAAGAGAGACAAATATTGCCTCTTAACAATCTGAAAACTCAAACAGTAAAAATTGTTTCTGATGGAATATGTCTTATATGATGACCTCAAAGCCATTAGACATATAGGAAATATTTTTCTTTCTGAGAGAGTTATCTGAATTTGTGAAGGTTCCTTAACTTCAAAGTAGCGCATGTGTGCGGTGCTGAAGTACATTATTTTACACTATTGAAAGGCCTCACCCTTCTTAACTCCTGGCTGTTGTTTTCTGTCTCTATTCTGGCTATATTCACTTCAGCAAATAGTGCATCTAACATACCTAATCTGTAGGGCAAGGCAGGTGGTAATGAGTATCCTATGTCCATTGTATGTATGCTTTGGAGGATTTATTTTGGACCAACTCTTGTCTTCTCTAGTGGACTGAAAACTCTTTCTAGTTGGAGGGTTTTATTTGATCTTCTGAAACACAACTTTTGGTTTAGTTATATTTGAGAGGAATCCATTTGTTATGCTCAGAGACCATTGCATGGTGTGAACTGTGGGACAGCAACTGAGCTGACTGCTGCAAATGAATTAATATCAGAAGTGTACTACTGGTTCCTAGAGCAACAATTAAGAGATAGGAAGTTTCTTTTCCATGTATGTGCTCATCTTACCAGCCCCAAGGCATTTTGGTAGATTTTTGGTAACCAGGAAAAAAAAAACATTGTTTGGGAATGCTGGAAGAACTACCATCGTATGGATATGTGCAGAAATGACTGCAGCTTACTGTGTTCTGCTGGAACAGGAAAACTTCATGATCTTCAGTCTCCTGGGTGATCTTTTTCCAGGCAATGCTCTAGAAGAGATATTAAGGGTGATGACAGGTCTTTTCTGAAGAAATATTCTAAGAAATGCTGAGTGTGGGACATACCAGGGGTCTGGGGTAAGTTCGCCTGATTGGCAAAGTAGGGATTTGGGATATTTTGCTGTCTAGAGTAGCCTATATCTGAAGTTTGTCCCATGATGAGACCACTTACAAGAGCTCCTCTGGGAGACTTCTGATGGTGGATGAGGTGTATGCTCATGCTTCTTGTCAGCCAGGGCATCTATGAAAGACATACTTCTGCACACACAGAGTCTGCCTGAACAACCCTGTCTTTTCATGGTAAATATAATTAAGCACCATCCAGGATGGAGGATCACTGCCTCCTGAAGATTGTGCTCTATGGTGAACTCGCCACCGGCTGCCGCAAGAGAGGAGCCCCGAAGAGGAGATACAAGGACTCCCTGAAACAACACCTCAGCCTTGGCCATATTGACTGCCATCAATGGTCCACTCTGGCCTCCAATCAGGATTCATGGAGACACACCATTCACGACGCTGCTGCTTCCTTTGAGAATGCACGCAGAGTCAGTCTTGAAGAAAAAAGACAATGCAGAAAGAACCGTTCCTCACCAATATCACCTAAAGAGACGTTCCGTTGTGCCGTTTGTGACTGGACCTGCCTATCCCGTATTGGCCTTTTTAGCCACCAGCGTGCTTGCAGCAAGCGTGGGTAGTGCCCTTCCCAAATCTTCGTTCACGAAGCCTAGCCATGATGATAATTAAGCACCATCCTGCTCTCATACAAAATGTTTAAAACTTTTTCAAAAGGATATGAAAAATTAGGCCATTTTTATCACTGCACTAAGAACCCATATTAAATATATTTTAAGGAAATAATTTATGTGAAGGCATTCCTCTACTTGCATTTTGGGTTAAGGTTGTTGTTTAGGTAGTGCAACTAAACTAGCTTCTCTTAGCTTTCTAAACAAAGATGCACTGTTAAGCTTTTTGATTGTCCATAAAATTACCAAAAAAATAAGCGTATGTGAAAGGAAGTGTCTTGGAAATGGTAGTTTTGTGAAATTTGACTGTAAGTGGTAGTAGACCAAGGTACTTTGCAGAAGAGTTGGCTGTCTTAGTCAGCTGACATGTGGGACAAGCATAGGTCATAGGTCTTTCCTCCAACACATTTGCAACCTGTCACCTTCTCTCAGGTGATGGAGAAAGGCAGTATCCGTCTTCTGGGGTTGGACTCTGCTTCACAAGGAGTGTGCCAGCTTCTGATGTTCCTCAGCTGCCTAACTCCATGTGGACCTGACCACCAAAAAACTAGCGTAATTTCTGCCTCTGTTTTGGATCTTACCTTCAAATAGCATCAGAATTTGACAACAGTAATCATTTGCTCATTGTTTTCCTCTTTTGTCTCATTGTATTGAGACATGATTCTTGTCCATGGTGTAATCTTGTTGACTGGTGAAATTATGAGAATATGAGCCATATGAACTTTGTAATTAATTATACTTTTTCTTTAGAAGTACTTTTTTTTAAAAAAAAAATGGTTTTGCTTACCATGGTATGACTTTTCTTCGCATAATCATTTCCAAAAGTTTGCTTTTCTTCATTAAAAAAGCGTGAAGAATTTGCTCTAATTAGTTTCTAATGGCAAACAACATCTTGACCTCATTTGTCAGAAAATGCAGAGCTGAACTGTATTATTTAACAAGGGAATACCACACATGTATGATTAATGTATGGCACTTTCCATGACCCTACTTGACTTCCTTTGTGAATATTTAATATATTTAGCATTGTATTTTCAATCTCAGATGGTGAAAAAGTCAAGAGCTCATAGTACACAGTGCTTCATCTTATCAAATGAGCAATACCATATGACAAACAGATCTTTGAGGTATTTTTATAATAACTACAAAACACAAAATAGAATCAAAGCCTGTAGAAAAGATGTGTATTACATTTCTCTCTGTTCCTCTTAAATCTAAACAGAAATGTCCTGAGGCAAAGGTACAGTGGGGATGCAGAGAGAAATGCATACAAAAAAAGCTGACAGGCTATCCAGATTTTAGACTGGGGAGCTAAGGCACAGGACAACACACCAAAATCCCATCAGATGGCAGATTGGGATGCCCTATTAAACTAGCCATAATAGATAGGTTGACTTGACTAAGCAAATGTCATTTATGTCCTCAAATCTATTACTAATTTTTATGCATATAGACGAGGGGTGCAGCTTCTCCAGAACACAAATCCCTCTGTTGATGGAACAACATGATTACCATATGATTCTTTTGTCTTCTACAGCATACACCACTCTGCAGGAGGATGATATCACTTCGAAGTCTTCACCTTTGTGCTCCCCATCCTTCTTGGAACAATGCCGTGCGTGCTAATCAGACAAAACTCCCATTGAAAGCCCTGGAATTTTGCTTGAGTCTAACATTAAGAAGCAGCTCTTGTTTTGTCTCAAGGGCAAAAGGACAAGGAGAATTCCTACTGGTTTTTATTTAACTTGTGGCCATATTATAATGCTCAGAACTTTTCATGTCTTTCTCTAAGCTGCAGGAAAACAAGGAAATCTGTGGATATTTTTTGAGGTTTAGTTTTCTCTCACTGTGAGCCAGTACTATTCAAATGGCATACACACCTTTATAATCAAATAAATAATAGTAAGGCTGTTGGAGATTTTTGTATGAGCAAAGTGGTGTTTATATTGTAACTTCAGATTTTCTTTCGAATTTTCTTATTCTACTCCCTTAATTTGCTTGCATGGATCGCAGCTTCATACAGTATGATTTTATGCCATCTTAATTCATTATGGTTCAAATATGTGAGCTCACGATGCTCAGTCTCAGGTGTGGCTGAAGATTGCACTGTGCTACTGTGTCAGTGTAATTTGCTGCTAGTCAGTAATTTGTGACTCCAGCAGTACGGTTTGTCATTTTGTACTCATATAAATTGGCTCAAAGTTACTAGTAAATGATATGTATACATGGTACTTGCTAAAATATTAGGTATACTTGGCTTATATTTATATTCTAGTTTTGATGAATACCATGGCAGAAAGAAACAGTACTAAGAAGTGGAATTTTGGTTTTGTGGGTGTAAATAAAAAAATTCTCAATGTTTATAGTAAGAATCATTTTTTTCCTTATATGTAAATTTAGTAAGAATGTGTGTTTGTGACATTAAGGTCTACAGATGTGTCTTACTTTATATCTGACTTTTTATATTTTCTCATTCATATCAGATAGTCTGAGTATACTCCTAAAATATAGGTTTATTTAAATTAAGTACAATAGAAACATATGGATCAGAAAAAGTAATCAGCTAAAATAATAAATCTAATGGTTTGAAAAGGCCATATAATAGCCATAGATTTTATTAATGGTCATTTTAACAATGTGATATTCTTGTGGCATAACATGTTATTAATCGCATAGAAGAAAAACTAGCTGGATGCATACATGGCAAAATGTGAAAGTACTATTGTAGGCTCATTTTCAGCAGTAGTTTGTTACATTTCCACAGTTGATTTTCTATGAGTCATATTCTGTATTTGAGGTGTGAAATGTGGATTACAGATGCACTGAGAGACTGAATGATCCGTAAATAAGCCCAGTGCAATTGGATCCTCATGGCCTTCAGCTGAATTCGGGGCACAGGGCCCCTGGAGAGTAGTGTGAACAATTAGGTTCAGGTTACCTAACAACTTTTACTATAAAATGTATTTTGGGTGGGGCCATGATGATCCTATAGGCCCTGGTTCTGGGCAGATATAATAAATTCCTTGTTAGAAAATATATGGCAAAAAAAAAAAAATTGAAGAAACAGCATCAGTGGGCTTTCAAGGTGATAGTGACACTTAAGTCTTTTAAGCCAGCTGTTGCCAAACTGATGCCTTTCATTCTACCTACACTCATCATTCAAAGCTATTCCAAAATTTTTTTCTTAGTCCTACACAGTAACTTACAGTTGCTTATAAGTAGTGTTACTGCTGCCTCAGAGTTTGTTATAGAAATGTAATTTGTGTAATATGCTGTAATTTCCGTAATATAAATTGACAGTAAAGTAACTGCTCCCATGTAGACCCACCATCTAACAGAGATCACCTTAACAGAAATGAGTAGCCCAGAGAATTCCTATTTTTCAAGACTTCTGATCAGTCTGAGTTTAAATGGTTACAAGTCTGATTTGTGTTACACTGCAGGAATAACTCCCCAGACACTTTCCTCTCAAATAACCTTTTTTTTCATGTTTGGACAATGTCAAGTGACAATTTTTGTTATAGATGAGAAAAATATGCCTGATCTTTACCGACATACTGCCAGGTCAATCTTCAGCTTTAGCCAAGTCTTCTTGGGTGATTAATAGACATTTCAATTATATATATACTTGAATGATACCAGTGAAGCCCTAGAGTGACAACACTTTGTTGTTAAAGACACATTGCTCCAAAGTATTAAATGACTAACACTTAACACAATATTTATTCACTTGTTGGCTATCGTTCCTAAAATGTTTCAGGTAATATCTTGACATTCAAGCATCTTGCAAGAGATTAGTATTTTTATGAGTTTTCTCACTGAAAGTGTTCATACCTTTGATTCCAGCTCTCTGGAGGTCATTGCATAGGCTACACAAGACCTCTATGAGTATGTAAAAAGCTTCATGTTGTCTTTCTGCTCCTGTGATCCCATTATCTCTCACAGGAGTGCATTTGGATGCAGACCCCAATGATAATAATTATTGTGCTCAATGGCATGGTGTCATTCCACTCTACAACATCGTTTAATATGATACTGTCTTCATAATACTAATACTAAAGCAACTGAGAATTTCTGGAGTCTAATAGAGTTTTTGATTATTGCTTTGAAGTAGCGCCAGAGGTGCTAATAAAAAAGTTATGGTCACATCTCATGCTGTTACTCTGTCTATGTAATGTGGCCTTGGTCATACTTCTGTTTACAGTTCTCCTGAACAAAAATAACACCAGCAATACAGTGTAGTATTATTAGCTCTACTTGCCTGTTTTTGTTTTCCCTTGAAGATGGTGCTGAGAGCCCTGAGGCCCTCAGCTTTTTGTATCTGAGGGCTGTTGTGTAAGGTTATCTTGCTTTGAAGCATGAGTTTGATAGTTTTAGCTGTCTTACATCCATACCACCTTCAATGGCAAGCATTTGGGCAGATATGATCACAGGACATGGCTGTCTGCTATTAGCTATAAACTACCTATAAAGCTAATTATCTAGTTTTCTTTTAGTTTTCAAAATGCCTATGTCTGCTATTATTATTGTCATTGTCTTTTTTGTATTTCAGTACTAAAAGATCTGGATTATTTCAAATTATCAAGACTTCTCTAAGTACTCATGTCCATAGTATGGCAGTATCACCTACAGAAAGCTGGTTCTGGAATGGAGATGAAGATGTAGGAGTGCAAAATAGACAGCAAAATGTACACAGACAAATCTTCCTGAAAAGCAGTCCAGGGATTCCTACTGCTTGGGGTTTTAGCATGATGTGGCACTTAACTTTGGATTTTGTATTCTTTGAGAGTGCTATCATGAAACAGATACCATTGGCAAGACACCAAAAACAAGTTTGGAAGAATGCTAAATGAGGACGCTCTTCAATAGATATGTCTCACCATATGAATAGACTCAAAAGAATAACAGGATCAGCTGTGTTGGGATTCCTTAGTGGGTTCCACTAGCACGACCATGATGGAGTATAGTCTATAGCATTGTGTATAATAACTGCTAAGCATGGAATTTAGGATACCTGCCACAGAATCATAGAATCATAGAATCATAGAATTGATTGGGTTGGAAAACACCTCCGAGATCATCAAGTCCAACCCTGGGTCCAACTCCAGTCCATTTACCAGATCATGGCACTCAGTGCCACATCCAATCTGCATTTAAAAATCTCCAGGGATGGTGAATCCACCACCTCTCTGGGCAGCCCATTCCAATGCCTGATGACTCTCTCTGTAAAGAATTTTTTTCTGATATCCATGAGTAAAATAATTTGATTGTTCTGAAGTTTTTGCATAGCATGAAAGCAAAACTTTATTATCAGTGTTGTGGTGGTTTTTAATATGCTAATATGCAGGATTTTCAAACACAACATTGACAGTATGTTAAGATAGTTAAAGGTCACTTCCATTTTACTAGAGCATTTTTTTTAGCACTGTGTGCTGCAGAGATGCCTTAAAGAGCATCACATGTCATTACTGGATATCTGGAAGAAAATAATTGTATCTGAAGATAGTCTTGTGAAGAATGGTTGATTTTATCAACCATTATTTTCAGAGAGAATTTTATTTGAATGTAATTGTATGAGTTCTTATCCTTTCTTAATTGTACTTTCTACTGTAGATAAAAGCAAAGTCAGAATTTCCAGGCCAAATGACATTTTGCAGAAAATCCGTTAACCATAACTGTTCACGTTTTTGCTAAGGAGCTTCAGCGTGATTTTGGATTTAGAACCAAACAGGAAGTCAGGTGAGTTTCATTTGTGGATTTAGTGTGAGCATTCTCAAGCCTCTTCAAAAACCCTTGTTCTGGTACAATGTCACATACATAATGTCATCATCATGGCTAGGCTTCATGAACAAAGATTTGGGAAGGGCACTACTCACACTTGCTGCAAGCGTGCTGGTGGCTAAAAAGGCTGATGTGGGATAGGCAAATCCGGTTGCAAAAGGCACAGTGGAAATTCTCCTTAGGCAATATTGGCGAGGAAGGGTTCTTTCTGCATTGTCTTTTCTCCTCAAGACTGACTCTTGTGTGCATTCTCAAAGGAAACAGCAGCGCCATGAATGGTGTCTCCATGAAATCCAATTGGAGACCAGAGTGGACCATTGGTGGCAGTCAATATGGCCAAGGCTGAGGTGTTGTTTCAGGGAGTCCTTGTATCTCCTCTTCAGGGCTCCTCTCTTGTGGCTGCCGGTGGTGAGTTCGCCACAGAGCACAATCTTCAGGAGGTGATCCTCCATCCTGGAGACGTGCCCTGCCCAGTGCAGCTGCGTTCTCATCAGCATGGCCTCTATACCGGTGACCCCTGCCTGTTCAAGAACAAACACATTAGTCACATTATCAGGCAAGTGGATATTTAGGATTGAACAGAGGCAGCGCTGATGAAAGCCTTCAAGGAGCCGCAGG
>VWZD01010848.1:140528-167418 GCA_013396695.1 Sakesphorus luctuosus | reverse complement strand
GTTTAAGTTACCAAGGATTATGATCTTATCATCTGCAGGAACCTTTTGTGTGAGGTGGCGCAGGTCTGTGTAGAATTTGTTTTTTTCAACTGGATCAGCTTGGAGAGTTTGGGCATATATGCTAAAAAGAACAACATGTTGCTTGTTGTGTAGTGGGAGGGGTAAAGAAATAATGCGATTGGAATGACCTGTCAGCAAATTTTCAAGTTTGGAGGTGATAGAGTTTTTAATCATGAAGCCAACTCCTGAAAGGTGACTTTTGATTTTGGGTTTGCCTGACCAATAGACTGTGTAGCCAGCACCATGTTCTTTAAGGCTGCCTTCCTCATGAAGATGAACTTCACTGACAGCAGCAATGTCGATGTTGAGTCATGACAGTTCATGGGCAATTAGAGCAGAACGACGCTCAGGACATCCACTATCCCCAGTATTAAGCATGGTTCTGATGTTCCATGTGAGTGTCAATTTAAACACCCGTTTGGAGACAGGTGTATGCCTTTGTAATAGGATGGTTGCTGAGGGGCTAGCGAGCCCATCCTGCCCGTGGACACACCTTGTCTAGTCCTTCAGCTGAGACCTGTCTGGCATGGGAGACTCTACTGGAGGCACATACCACTGCCCTTGTAGCACAGAACCTCATGAAGGCATGCAAGCTTCTCCGCTGCGACAAGGGGGTGTCCATGAAGAAGATACATAATATAATATCTTAACAATATGCAATGCCAGCTGCGTGTTGTCATATTTTGGATCAAATGTAATGTAAACACTATTATGTAAATGTAATAGAAACACCAAATACTAGAGATAATGAAAACACCTCAAGGCATTTTTTTAATTGTATCAGAATTGTTGTTTTGTTTTGTCTCTAGTAGTTAACCAAATCTTGCATTTTTTCAGTTTTTTCTCTCAAAAGTAAAATTAATAGTGGAACTAGACCCTGCTGGTGGAGATGTATTTGCATGCTTCTCCAGCTACAGGACATCACAAGCATGATGCTTCTTGGCCCACACTCTCACAGGCATCTAAGAGCACATCTAGGTGGTGCCTTCAGGACATTCCCACAGCCCAGTCCTTCTCCATCTTCTGGGTTGGCTTTTATACTCTTTTCTCCTTTATTTTACAGACAGTCAAACATATATAAAAGTAGTTGCAACAAAAGATCTGCTCTCATGTTGTCTTCCTTTAGGGCAGTGGTCCATTCCTGTCTCTTAGGGAGGGCTTGTGATTGTTTTAGCCAATTTTTTCTCCAAAAGAATTTCAGTAGGTTCACACATTTATTCCTAAAAAGCATGGCAAGATTACCCACTGCCATCAACATATTTTAACTCGAAACATGGCAGTAGTAATCTTGCTTTCTTAAGGGACTGATCTAACAGTTCTTAGATGAGTAACTCTTCCAAAATATCGGTCTGTCTCATTAGTTTCTACCCACATAAACACCCTTCTAATTTCATTTAGCTCAGTGGCATATTTGACTTCCTGTCCTAAACTATCAGACTGTGAACTGTAAACAGTGGCAGGGTTTCCACCTAAGAAACTTCTGCAGTGGGTGATGTGTAGAGACAGTTTAGGCAGAGCATGCTGGAAGGCTTTGCAGTGCCAAAGGTAAGGTAGAATGAAGGAGAGGGATCAAATTAACTTCAAAAGTCCTGCAAAATCTTTTTTACACAAAACATTAAAATAAGATTGTCACCCATCGCAGACAGATAGTCATTCTGATTAAGGAGCATATTTCTCTGTTATTTTTACAATACAGTCAAGGCAGATATTTCATCCCCTTACGTATTTGATTGCAGCCACTCTTTCTCTCTCTTTGTGATATGTTTCCTGGAGACCGCTTCTCTCCCTGGACCACTGTCACAGGCCACTAGTCTGTGACAAAGCTCAGTCTCAATCTCCCACAAAACTGAAAAAGGGAAAGTCACAAAAGAGCCCTTTTTGCTTTCTTTTGAGTTTTGCCTTTTTCCCCACCCAGAGAAACAGGGGCTGTACACTGCACAGGGATAGCTTACAGGGAGGCATGTCAGCAGCAGGAGCCGGTAGCAAAGCCCCTGCTCATGGAGCACAGGCTGAATGTCTCACATCAGAGGTACTGCTGCTGTCTCTGCCTTTGCCATTCCTTCCCCAGTCACCTTTGCCTGCATTGCTGCCAGGTCTTCCCCTACTTGCACTGTTTTTTCATTGATCCACATACTTTCTGAAAAATGTTAAGCATTTTTTCCTTCTTCACACTTACGGGAATAATTCAGAATTATGAGAATAACTTTCAGTCAAGAAAGCAAGGCTCAAGAGTCCACGTATTTTGGGATAATTCATTTAAACAGAAGTAACATTCTTGTTCTATTTTTAGAACTGTATAAATTATTTGAAATTTTGTTTACAGGAATAATTTACTGAATATTACAAAATTTTAGGCAGCTATTTTTAGTGGATTAGGAGTTCAAAGGTACACTGATGTCACCATCAGAGCTTAAAGCTGGCTAAAGATAATTAATTACTACTAATGACATAACCTGAACTTCACAGAGCACTGTGATAGAGTAAAAAATCCAATTGAGAATCTGGTGCTGGGGTTGTAGCTCACACTGACCTTCAAGTTCCTCAAAAACTATTGCTTAGTGATTGAAAGTTTCACGAGACATATTTAGATTGCTTATTATACATCTGTTGATACAGAATTTCTCTGCAGTGAAGACACAGCCTAGACAAAGTCAGTTCTATGACCCAAAGAATCAGAGGCTTCCAAGCATCCTCATCTCTTCTCCTTTCTCCTGTGAAATATCCACTGATTCTTCACTGTTAGGGAGATAGAACTGAATAGTTAAGGTAGAATCCAGTTGTGAATGAGAATGACTCGAGTTTTAGGCATCTCTATAGTTTAGTTCTGCAAGTGGATTTGCTACACTTGCTAGGAACTGCCTCTCCCAGAGTGCCGGATCAGTAATACCAGTCTCATGTTTGCATCCTGCCACATTCTCCTCCTGAGCTTTGCTGTGGAGCTCTTTCTGTCAAACATTTATAGAAACCATCCTCTAACAAGGAGAGATGGTCACAAGCTTCAAATGATATTTGCACATTTGTTCCCCTTTTCTCAATTCAGTGTTATGTTGCAGTTGGAACAGACAACAAGGAAGCAGCTAGTGGGAAACTGAGGCAAAATTCCTTCTTTGATGGTCAGAGAGAGCATAGTATTGACATAAATTCAAATCATAAGATAGAATACCTTCTTCAGTTGGGTACTGCTGTTTACATTCCATACTCTTCATGACAATCATCTTGAGACTTCTGGCCTAGGACACCTCAGTGCATTTAAGCAGCTCAGTGTTGAAGATATTCATTCTGATANAGAAGGATAAAAATGCTTTATTGCTTCATTCAATGAATGAGAGAGAAGGCAGAGAGCAGAATGGGAGAAAGACAAATTTTATTCCAATTGATGTGTTTGGCTGGGGAAAGCTGGAATCTCAAGTTCTATTCTGCAAACAAAGAATCTTCTCCAATGACTGTTTCATTCAAACGTCAAGGACAGCTAGACACAGACATAAAGTATATCTGTCTTTCATCAAGGTTTGATTATTATAGTTTGATTATTACCAATCTAATTTCTTTATAAGGCACCACTAAAATATAAATAAAATATCTATCTATATGATCGATATAGTTAGCTTATGTTTAGAAGCTTCAAATGTGATTCGTTGTCCGGTTGTTCTTTGTATGTATTTACTTCTGTGCTACAATGTATGAGGAAAACACAATCTGGATGCACTATAATCTTAATCTAACCCAAACATTTTTTTTAATTAAGTTCTGTTATCACTCCAGTTCACATGGCAGACAATGCGGCTTCACTAACCCTTTTTTTCTTCGTAGTTTTACAGAGTCAGCTGAAGTTAGTTCTGGAGTAGCTCCATTAAATCTAATTAAATTCTTCTAGTGGAATTTATCCCTACCAATGCCAGCAAGGTTGGAACTAGATGAACTTTAAGGCTCCTTCCAACCCAAACCATTCTGGGATTCTATGATTCAATAAACTTCAGTATTGGTTTGGCCCAGTGTGTTTGTATGTTTCTATTTTGGAGTGATAAATTGTCCATAAGAAGCACAGTCTTTCACTTTGTATGTGGTTAATTTCACAAGAATGGGAACCATCATTTCTGAGGCTAAACATCTTTGAAAGTATCCTGGGAATCATGCTGAGAATGAAAAATATTATGTATACATAGCATCAAAGGACCAACATAAAGCTATAGTTTAAAAAGTCAGCATTCCTGTGGTATTGCAAGGAATTAATCTGAGGAAATGACAGAAATCATTCCTTTGAGAGGAGCAACACTGAGGAAATATATGCATGTCAAAAATGTGTAAATCCTTTACTATTGTCTGTAATTGAATTAGGTTCCCAGTGAATGAAGGGAAGTAAGACTGTTAGGAAAAGAGCAGTCAATCATACTAGTCGATATAAGATCAAAGAGGGAATGTGACAAACTGTTGGAACTGTGGCCCTCCTTTACCTGAAAATAACAAGACACTGATCATGTTCAAATAAAGTCATCAAAGAAAATTTCTTCAGAATAACATCCAAGGCATTTTCACACGTACAAATCATAGAATTCCAACAATCATAGAATACCTCAAGTTGGAAGGGTTCAATAAGAATAACTGAGTCCAACTCTGCTCCTCACAGAACTACCTACATCTAAACCACATGACCAAGAGCACTGTCCACACACACCTTGAACTCCAGTAGGCTTGGTGCTGTGCTTGCTCTTGTGGGGAGCCTGTTCCGGTGACTAACCACCCTAATGCACACCCTGACCATAGAGATGCACAAATACATCTTTGATATGGAATTCTCTTTGCTACTGGTGAGGGGAATGATATGAATTACCTCAACTCATACCAATTCCTTATGTAACAGGCAATTATATTTAGGAATCAGAACATACAATGAGATTCCTAATGACTAAATTCAATTAATAATTAAAATGTTTTAATGAATGCTTCTGTTTACTGAATGAGCCATGATTTCCAGCTCTGTTCTCAACACTCTTTCAAATCAAGAAAATAAGGCACAGAGCTGTTAAGCCCCTATGTCTCCCATTGAACTACCACAATGTAGGCCTTAGAACTTAGATACTGTAATAAACTCATCTTGAAATTAGCCTGCTCAAGTGACAGCATTGTTTCACTTCGTAAAATTCTTCAAAATCCAAATGAAGAGCAACAAATCTGAAAGTAATAGTGGGCTAGTTTATTTTCTGGGAAGATGTAACACCTGTGTTTCTGAGGTAGAAAATGCACTTATTGAAAATCTAAAACTAACAGAAGAAATTAGAGCAAAAAATTCCTAAGCCTGAATGCTAAGACACTTTCCTAAGAGAAAAATTAATGAATTAAACCCAGATGCCATAAACCGTCTCCTACAGTGGCTTTCTGAGTCAAGGCACTTTATTTTTTTAGCTGTATGCAGTGTATTATCTTAGTTGAAAAGGTGAATGAAACATTTATTACAGAAACAAACTTTTTTTTATTCTTTCCAAACAGCATTATCTTATGATTCAGTTTTCCTGAGATAAATGAGTTTAAAATCTTTTCTTCATATGTTCCCATTCCAGACAAAATTGTTTGATCACAAAATAATTTAGGTCATAATTGACCTCTGGAGGCCACCTAGAATAATCTCCTGCATGAAGCAGGACTGACTTCAAAGTTATGTCAGGGAGCTGAGGCCTTAGGTTAGCTCAATATATAATTGTTAGAAAAGACTATTAATTCTTGTTTTCTTTATTCAAATATTTTGGGTTGATATGGGATAAAAAGCTGTAGTGATAAGACAATCTGACTTAAACATCAGGTATAAAGGACAATTTTAGCTTGAAAAGGCTCAGTTGTCTATACAATGAAGGAATAAGATGTATTGTCTGTCTTGTGTTTTAGCAACTCCACCAGCTGCTCTGGGTCATCTTCTGAAGGAGACTCCCTCTGAGGTCCCAAAAACTTTCCTAGATTTGGGTTATCCTTTGATCTTCCATATTTGCAGAATGTTCTTCAAAACAAGCTTGCAGGAAAAATCTCATTTCATTATTCTGAGGTGTTTTTATTGTATTTATCCTAATACAGGAGTGCTTGTATGACTTCACCACATGGGTTCATTTTATGCTTACTATGTAAATTAAGACTCATTTTGATTTTGAGCCAGGCAAGTCACTGTTTATTTGTGTGTCACCATATATTTGTATGTGCTTCCAGAACTTACAGTGTAATCAGTTCCATTATTTATTTTGAAGTTCATTCTTCATTCGTTTGTTTGAATCACTAAGAAAAAACAAAACCAAAATCCAACAAATTTTATAGACTCCTGTGNATTGCTGTCTTTGCAGTTTATTTATCCTTGCATTCAGTCTTTTCTGACCTTGCTTCCACTTTGTATCAGATACATCTGTCCTTTAACTATTTGCAAGCACTTTGGTTTCCAGTTCTATTTCACTGAAAGCATTCACTCATGTTTTTTAAAAATGAGGTCAATTTCACTCAGTGACATTCCCTTTGACATTGCTGCTGCCCCCAAAATATCTCTAATTAAGCTTCCTGTTAACCATTTTATTCACACTGCTTAGTTCAATTGCTTAGATTTGCAATGTAATGGCCAACAGTAGCAGCTTCCTGATTTCTGCTTTCAACAAAAATGTGTCTTTACTTTTTGATCTGCTATTTTCCTCCTTTCCTAGTACTGTGCACCATAGNGAAAAATCTCATTTCATTATTCTGAGGTGTTTTTATTGTATTTATCCTAATACAGGAGTGCTTGTATGACTTCACCACATGGGTTCATTTTATGCTTACTATGTAAATTAAGACTCATTTTGATTTTGAGCCAGGCAAGTCACTGTTTATTTGTGTGTCACCATATATTTGTATGTGCTTCCAGAACTTACAGTGTAATCAGTTCCATTATTTATTTTGAAGTTCATTCTTCATTCGTTTGTTTGAATCACTAAGAAAAAACAAAACCAAAATCCAACAAATTTTATAGACTCCTGTGAACATTTATCAAGAGAATTAAGTAAGACAGTGGATTATCTCTGCCTCACAATCAGAGCTATATTCTCCAGTTTCTGTTCTTGGACAAATTCTGATTTCTGCAGAAAATCACATGGATTCTGCAAGACATTTGCTTTCTTTACAAGACATGAAGCCCCACAGTCTGATGCCCTTNTTTCTGCTTTCAACAAAAATGTGTCTTTACTTTTTGATCTGCTATTTTCCTCCTTTCCTAGTACTGTGCACCATAGACATGAAGTCTTTCTCAAAATTTGCTGTTATCTTTTCTGGCCAGGGGGATACTTCTTCAATCTTCTTGAAGTTCCTGGTTTGAGCAGTTGGGTTATGCTCCACATGATTTCTTCACTGTCCCTTGAATCAGGCTAAACTGCAGATATAATTTTTCTAGAGATTCTTAGTTATTGACTGCCATTCAAACTCAGAGACCCATCCTAAAGACATCAAAACTTTCAGCTATGCCTTCTATTTGACTTCTCATAGATTCCATGTAAATTCTTTTTAGGTTATCTCACATGCTATTTAAGCTCTTTGTCTTCCCATAATACCTTACTTTTAATTGCATTGCTTGTATTCAATCTTATTTTATGTATTTCTCTTTTACTCTGTGACCAGTTCTTAAGTCTACATAGAATAATATACTTTTATTGTCTAAATTTTCTATACCTTGGTCTTTCCCAGAGTATGGCTCCTGTCAACAAAACGCAGAACAAAACGCAGAACTTCTCTTTACCTTCTCTGGACTGTTTATGCCTGCTGGTTTTTTGTTTGCTACTTGATTAATGAATTCAACTGATTAAATAAGCTGAGAAAAATTATTTTTACATCCTGACTTTCTTTGGCTGTCTTAATTTTAATTGACATCCTGAATTACCAAAAAAATACTAGATCCAGGGAAAAGGAAGTGGCAGAGAACAGTGGCAAATGTGTGAGTCTGCCTCTGTAAAAGTGGGGAATCACTGGGAAGGATCAAATGTCCTCATGAAACTGCAACATCCATAGCTTTCTAAAGATAGGCACTCTGCCTAGGAAAACATAACAAGCTTTCCTGCTCTGTACCTTAATTTCTTCCTTTATAAAATTTATTACCTGTTATCTAAGATTTCCAGATTGTCCCAGTCATAACATGTTGATATCTATGATGACCATTATATAGATCTTCAAATTTCATTCAAACTTGTGCATTTGATTTTATACACATTGTCCAAAATCTGCACTTCTTGATATTTCTTAACACAGTATTAGTGAACTTTAAATCTACAGCAGATTATCAAAAATCAATTTAATATTTGACAAGCTCTTCTCTTTGAGCTTTTTCAGATCTGTTTTTCCTTCTTTAATTTAGTTTCTCATCTTTGGGTTAGGTCATTCCTTTCTTTCTGTGAATAAATATTCAAGAGAAGAATTAATGGTTCTTGGTATGTTGTTTTTCTTGACCATTTTGACTATATTCCATCTACTGTCACTGTATGAGTCTCCCACAGATAAAACCTCTCTCTGAAGATTGACTGTGCTTTCATTTGTTTTTGTTACTGTCTCATTAAATCACTCCATAATTATAATCTAAGACACAAAAAGCCTTATTTTTATCCTTTCTTGCTGTCAATCTGATATCTTTTTTCCATGTAGTTGTCTTTCAAGCATTTTCAATTATTAAAGCTTTTATCTCCTCTACCATAACATATGAATACTGTCTTTCTGTTTTAAGAGTCTTTTGGCTCTTTTCTTTTGTTTGTTTAATCAAGTCTCTCAATAGAAAATGAACTTAAATTCTGAAGGCGTCTGGTCTTTTATGCTTGTTCAGTCTGGGTCACTTTCCTACCCTATTGATCACATCACATTGTGAATGATATTTATGGTCTCTTCATCAGCTCTCCTTATCTTAACTCTGATAGTCATCTCTCTGGTTTTAACACAATCTTTTAAAGTTTCAATCTCTTCCACCAGCCTTTATTTTGGCTGTCTTTGATATCCTATGTTATAACTGACTCATGCCTCTTTTGTGTCATTATTCATGTTGCAATTCTTGCTTTCTTGCACCTTCTTGCTTTTGTGAAAGAGTGGCTGAAGTCAGAGCTGGCTTTTGGTAGTCAGATGTTACTTCTATCTCTTAAATCAATAAATACACAGGGCTGAGTGTAGTACTTTCATTATTTTCAGTGGTTTTTCTTTAATGTCGTCAGATCTCCAGTAAGCTTGTTGACTCCACCTTCTGATCAATGAAATGTGCATCCAGGAAATTCTGGAAGTGTTACAGACATCTCTACCACACTCCACCACATTCCTCTCTCACAAGACTGTCAGAGATTTTTCCTGATGACTGTTCTCTTTAGAGGTTTAGTTTTCTTAGGCACAACAGCCATGATGAAAAAGGCTATTGCTAGGAGACAGTTCTGTGTTTCTTGGCCATGCTCACCTGACATGTGCCAATAAGATTACCAAATGTCATATTCCCTCATCATATGACAGGAGTCAGTATCCGTTTGAAACAAATGGCTACTAGCTGAATGTAGCTCTTGGCAACTTTTTATTTTGTAAGTGGAAAACCATTCCTTTTTCTTTTGTAATTTATTGTAGTAACATAGAAGATGAAGAGGGTTTTATTTCCTTTTGACATCCATTGAAGTTTTATGGAAGTCATTGCAATTTAGTATTAATTAATATCCACTTATAACAAAATTGTTGACAATAAATTTTCAAAATTGTCAATTTGACATTTAGCAACATAATTTAAGAGAGCAAGAGGAGCTTTCCAAACTATAGTTGAAAGTAAATTAACTGTGATATAAATGTTTATAACTTTAGTCACTTACTGAGTAGCTAAGAAAGTTTGTTTTACAGCTGGAGACTTCCACATGGGTGATATGAGATACTTCCTCTGAAGTGACCTTGCAAGAGATTATGTTTTGCCCCAAGTATTTCTATTTAAAATGCTCATTATTTTATCTTACACAGTTCAAACTAAAATTCTGCATACCAGGGCTAGTGTGCTTTAGTGATTTCTTATTTCAAATGCTTTAACAACAGGCTACTGCTTTAATTCATAGTCTTTGAAGGGTTTCAAACAAGAGGTTTGGGGAAACTGGAAATCATGCTTAAGTAGGAGGTATCAACCTCCATCAGACTTTGTTCCTTTATTAAGTCAAAAGGATTAACATAAAAGCTGTCATACCCTTAATTTACATATTTAGCCAATGGCTGAATTAGTTGGTTTTTAATATACTCACAGAGAACCCTCTAGACTATTTCCTGAAGAGTCTGTTGATATGGCATTTGCTTGAGCTGTGAAGAGCAATAAAGTTTCTTCAGAATTTTCTTTTTTGGAGAAGAGATTCTGACTGAGGTAATGGTCTTCCCCTAACACTTTTGGGGAGACAAGTCTGCCTCAGATGTTTATCTTTTTACACCCCCACCAGTATTTGAAGAGGTATGAGACAATAATTTCTCTGTTAAGGCATATCCTGATGTCAGTAAACAAGAGAAGAATTCATAGTTACACTAAGTGATGAAGTGGGAAGCTGCCAACACCTGTTTGTGTTGCTTGTGTAAGGTCATTTTGAGGCAATATATGTTGTACAGATGGGCAGTCATGAACTTCAATCTGGAAAGTATTGATGTGTGTGCTTGCATCCATCCTAGAGGGATTAATTTAAAAAAGTAGTAAAAAGTAACCTCCTTTTTATTTCATTCTGGACAACAAAAGGTGGAGGAATGCTATATGTACTAACTGACAGGGAGATGAACTCCAAAATTTCCCTGTACATTACAAAAGTTTTGAGTTTCTGCTTTTCTTTCATTTAAGAAGAGCACATATATGCCACTGCTGTGATGATGATGATGATCTTTTAGGGTACAAGATGCATTTTTTCACCAGCACCTGAGTACCGCTAAATGTGTTATCAGTAGACACATTTACACAAGTCCAACCTGTATTTTAAAGAAAGCCTGAATAAAAGTAGTTATTTAGCCATCTAGATCTCTCCCTCTCTCCCTCCTCCCCTCCCCTTCCTTCCTTCCTTCCTGCCTTCCTTCCTGCCTGACTGCCTTGCCTGCCTTGCCTGCCTTCCTGCTGCCTTCCTGCCTTCCTGCCTGCCTGTCTTCCTGCCTTGCTTCCTTGCTTTTCTTCCTCATTTGAAAACATTTTTCAAATTATAAAGTAAGAAAAAAAAATCAGTTAAAATAAATTTTTATCAGATATCCTCTTCTGCAGCCCTCTGTCACTCAACACCCACTCCACCCTGCCCAGAGAAGGGAGCGTGACAAAAGCATGTCAGGTACTTCAGAGCTTTCCATATGTGGCAGAGTTAATTAGCTCTTTTCTGTGAACTGCCTGTTTGTCCACGTGTAAGAAAACGACCCCTTATCATCAACTCATGGCCCTTTAGCAGTGGAATGTGCAAACGGACTCTGCAACAGGGGATTTATCTGGCAGTGCTACTTCCATGGAATGTTTCTTTTCTGCCTATAAAGCAGTTCCTCCCTCCCCACACCCTGCTATCCCTCAACTCGGTACATGTCTGTGTAGTCCCCTGAGTCTGTGATTTACTACCTCTTTTGGAAATAAAAAGACTAAAGCTATTTTCAAGTATAAAATTATATTCATGTCAGTTAGGAAATTATCTTTTTTTTTTTTACCAAATCTTTTTGTTTTCCTCTGATTTATGTGCAGATTTTCATAGACTTGCTGCTATAGGTAAGATACCTTCAGAACATATATGATCAAAATCAAATGACAAATTTTATGCTGGGTTATGCAGTTCTGGTATCAAAAGGAAGTTACAACCCTCTTACTTCATGTCTGTCCAAGTAAGTCTCCAAGACAGCGTAGTCTCTGTGCCTGTCATTCTGTAGCTGACTATTAGGTATCAGTGGCATGAAAAGAATTTTATCAAAAAAATAGCAGATCTTTATATCACTAGGGGTATCTCTAAATGAGTCTATTCTAGTGGTCATTACACAGAAACATTATATGCAGAATGCTTCACCAATGATGAATTTGACTGTCCTCTATGATGAAGTGGTATTTGTTTGCTTTACAGAGACAATGCCTGATAGACAAATATTTCTTTCATTTGGCTGTATCAGATGATTTATCAGAACTATTTAAGTATCACTGAATAATTAAGGATAAGAATGCTGAAGGGTTAAAGAGAAGTTGCCGTGGAGATTAGAGAAGAGATGAACTATTTGTGATAGATGAAATGAGTCAAACTCTTTTTAATATAAAAGTCTTCATTATTGCTAAGAAAAGTGAATTTGTGGGTGACTCCCAAGAGAGAAGACCATCCTTGAACCTCTCTTGATATTTTTTTCAATTTTCTCTTTTACTTTCTTTGACTTTCCTCTTGAAATAATGTCACATTGCTTGTGTATAATGTGCATGTCAACCTCCAGCATTTGCAAGCTATTTATGTGTGCTGCTGTTTAGTAGAATGGGCAGTTGCCCAGTATGTTTGCATAATGCTAGCAGTTCTGTATGAGGAAATGACAGATTTTGCTTTCGTTACAAACTGACATTTGATATATGGTCCTTACATGTTTCATCTTGGTTTTTTTCAGACATCCATAAAGGGGTGCACACAAGCCATGCTTATGGCATGTCTAAGAGCTTGCAGACACACACTAGTCCGTAGTCTGTGCTGATTAGTTCTTCTGCTCATGTTTTTAGGGGTGTTTCTCACATGGGGGTGTCAGGCAGCTCTCTCTGGCTAGCAGCTTCTTGTCAGATGCAGTTCAAGGCATTGACCACCAGCTGTATACCTTGTACAGGAGCTGAAATGCCATCCCCGATAAAAGTATGTATCGTTAATTTTTTTCAAGAGAAATATTATTGATTTTAACTGTTTAGTTAACTGACTAATCTCTAGTATCTTCTCTATCTTTGAATGCTGACCTTGTCATTGTTTACTCCTGGCCTAATTTTTAAAGTTATTCCTAACCCATTTAAATCTTGGTCATCCATGTTAAAATGTGGGACTTGGAGGGCAGGAACTTCATTGTCATATGTGATTTGTCTAAGGACACTGACTCAGAGGCTCCAAGTTATGTTGTCCCTTGTACTTCCTCTGCCCTCATGCTCACTGGAAATGAGTAAAAAGTCATGAAATAGTATGAGAAATGTGACCATGAATCAAACCAAACAGTACTGACAGATGCTTTCTCCGGTGCAGTTTTCTCAAGTGGGAATGTCTAGTATCTTGTGGTTGTGAGAGGTAAAGGTCATCTGTCCAATAATGTCCTAAATATTAATCAAAAGGTGCACATTTAATTTTTGATCATTTCATTAACATCTCTACCTAGTGTTATGACATCCTTATGCCAGATTTTTACACAAGACACATAGAAAATGAGGTATGACAGTGACATGTTTGGCATTCAGTATACCAGACTTTTGGCGTGTATGGGATAAGAACTATTCAGCATGCCGTGTGTCAAGTAGGCTCTTGGGGAGCTTCAGACCCACGGTGTGCTTGTTATAGGGCCAATCATTGCACACACAGTGAATCCAGTGTAGCCTGGCAACTCTAGGCTTGTTCTGTATGCACTGAAAGCTGATGTATCACTGTGCAGAGGGCGTATCCAGAATCTCTGCTATATAACCAGGAATCCCAGGCAAATACATCAAAATCTTCCTGGCATAATTTCTAAACATAAGAAAGAAAAAGGCAGGAAAAAACAATGACATAGTAGCCCTCATACTCAAAAGAGTTACCCAGCTCATCATGTAGAAGTACGCTTTTCCTGCATTCTGTGTAACTCTCCGTTATGGGTCATTTTGCATCCTCCCTTGGGCAAGGACCATGTCTGTGTGCACGGCTAAACTCTGAGCCTGTGTAGTTCCACCAGCATCAGAGGGGGGTAGGCTGGTATACTGCTGCTCCTGATTTGGCCCCATTCTCTGGCTTTTTATTAATTGATTGTTGCTGAGGGTTTTTTCCCAACTTTTTTTTTTAACAGTTGCAGAATAGTAAATGATAATAATAGATTGCTGCATGGATGGGTGTATCAGCATATGTTTATAGGGGGATGTGAGAGACTGAACCGTGGGACGACCTCCCTGACATTCTCTGAAGCCTTCTTTCTTTTCCCAGGCTTTTTGGGAGGGCGTTTGTCTGAGGGGGGGAATTCATTAGATATGCTGGAGATTTCTTATGTTTGCTTGCAGATCTTTATAGCCTTCAGGGAGTGGGATGCACAGTTCCCATAAATATGTGATAATGATCATTTGGAGTGTGAATGTTAATTTGTGTAATGGGTTCCCAAAATATGGGCCATGTGCCTGCTGAGTATGTCTTATTTTAAAATAAATGTGCATGCATAATACACACACAGACACATGCTGCCTGCATATGCATCCATAATTTAAAATCTAAAATTATAATTTGTTTTTGAAGGAGAAAAGCAACAGCTCCCTCAGTATACCCATGACCGTTGAACAGGAGCCCAGACGTCAGGATGGTTTTGTGAGCCCTGCTGGAGATCACAGTTCCACACGGACAGCTGCAGCTACAAAGCACCCCAGTGACCTAGATTCAGCTCTAGATTACTGTCTGCTTTGGCCTCTGCCTCCCATCACTGCACCAGGAGTCTGATTTTGTTGCACAAGCTAACTTGCTTACTGCTCTGACCCATTTTACCATAGCAACTGGTTTGCTGTACCAGAGGCTAGAAAAAGCACACAGGCGACTTTTTCAGGATTCCAAGATTAAGTTCACTCTCTGCTCTTTTTTTTGTTTCTCCCCCTTTCTCCTCCCCAAGAATGTGCTTAGCAGACATGACGAAGAAGAGCTGATGCTTTCCAACAGCACTGGAAGCCAGGAAAAGATTTAGGCGAGGTATTACTTATATACTTCTAATACATTGCTTATCCTGATGAATGTTTTTGGCTTATTTTTCTTTTCTTGGAAAAATTAACCAGATGCTTCCCTTGCCCCAAATGTCTCATTCCAGATTTTCTCTCATCCATCCCCAATGCCCTACTCCAATATCCTGCCCATTTTGCTGCCATAAATATATTTCATCATGTCCTATGTTTTTGATTTTTTGATAACACATCAGTAAGTGCATTCAGATGTTCAGAAATAAAGCTGCTTTCACTGTAGTATGCTAGCTGTTGTCCACACATTTGTATGTTTACATGAGTATATGTGTTAGAAACAGGAAGAGGTGGTTTAGAGGCAGCTCTTCTCAGACATTAAATTAGTTTTTTATAGATGTTATAATCTGGGGTGCATCAGGCAAAACATCACCAGCCACTTGAGGGAGGGGATTGTCCTCTGCTCTGCACTTGTGTGGCCTCACCTTGAATATTGTGTGCAGTTTTGGGTGCTGCAATACAGGAAAGATATTAAGCTACTAGAGAGCATCCAAAGGAGGGCAACAAAGATGGGGAAGGGCCTTGAGGGGAAGCCATATGAGGAACAGCTGAGGTCACTTGGTCTGTTCAGTCTGGAGAAGACGAGACTGAGAGGAGACCTCACTGCAGTTACAACTTCCTCATGAGGGGAAGAGGAGGGGAGGCACTGATCTCCTCTTTGTGGTAACCAGAGACAGGATCCAAGGGAATGGCCTGAAGGGAGGCACTGATCTCCTCTTTGTGGTAACCAGAGACAGGATCCAAGGGAATGGCCTGAAGTTGTGTCAGATGAGATTTGGGATGGATATTAGAAAAAGATTATTCACCCAGAGGATGGCTGGGCACTGGAAGAGTCTCCTGAAGGAAGTGGTCACACTATCAAGACTACCAGAGTGCAAGAAGCACAATGCTCTCAGGGACATAGTGTGACTCTTGCGGTTGTCCCATGCAGGGCTAAGAGTTGAACTCGATGATCCTTGTGGGTACCTTCCAACTCAGAATATTCTGTCATTTAGTGATTCTGATTATGACTGAGAAAAAAATAGAAAAGATAACCCAAACCGCTATGAATAATGGTGGTGAGATTTGAGAAAGTCAGATGTTAATGATTTTTCAAGACTTTGTCCTTTTTTTTAATGTTTTTGAGGAAACACTTCATGTTTCCTAAGCTTGAGGATGTGCTTGTAGATGTAGGAATATGCAATAATGCACAAAATCACAAGAAAGTTAAAAGTGTTATGAAAGAAATTGGCTTTTCCCTCCATATTTCACATATTTTTAAAATGCTGTTAAGCACCTGAGCATTTTTACTAGCCAGCCAGAGGAACTGTGTTCAACACCTCTCAAGCCCATCTGTGACTGTTCCTGCTCTCATGGATGCTGGGAAAGGCATAGACAGGCTTTTAGGCTGACAGACATCAGGGATGCATTTCATTTTGCAAAATAATTTGGGAATTTGTTTTGCCACTCACACAGAGAGTCCCTGATAATCACAAGTCACAAAATTCTTGAGTTTGCTTTTGGCTTGGCTTTGGGTTAGGTTTATTTCTGCTGTAGACAGACAGCTCCTGGTTGTGCTGTTCCATTTATCTGTAGTTTCAAAAAAGTGGTATGTGGATTCGTCATTTGGTAATCAGCATTTGTATTGTATAAGCCTCAAATTCCATCTCTCTCCTAGCTGGCTGGTAAAACAAGGTATGAAAGTGGTGCTATGTAAGGCTCTCAAAATACAGTGCAAGGTGCCGAAATGAAATTGAAAAATGCATGTCTCAACATTCTTCCTTCAGAAGAACTGCCCTTATCTCCAGGAACGTAGATATTTGAGCTGTTTGAACAGAGCACCTTTTGTCATGTTTCTTATACAGCTGATGGCCAATGCCTTGAACTGCATCTGACAAGAAGCTGGTAGTCAGAGGGAGCCATTTCACCCGTGGTGTAAGAAACATGTCCAAGGATGTGGGCAGAAAACCAAATCAGCACAGACTAAGGAATAGTGTGTGTTTATAAGGTCTTAGATATGCCATGAACCCCATACTTGTGTGCATGCCTCTACTCCACTGTGAATGGAAAGCAGTGCAGCAGTCCTGCCAATGCAGCCTTGCCAGTGAGTTATAACATCCTATCTGGTCTTACCTCAGAGCAGTGTGTTGTCCCATATCCTCAGAATGGGACAGTTTTGTTCTGTGTAAATACATTTCTTAAGAGGTTTCAAATTTTAATAGCAAGCAGGTTGTGCCTGAGAAAACCCCTCTGCAGAGGGGAGAGAGACAAAGAGGAATGCATCAAGGTCTGTTACGTTCAGAAAGTTGCAGGCTCCTTGTCAAAAGATTTTTAATAAATCACATCACTGGTGTCTTTTAGCCCTGTAAAAACATCCAACCACCTCATATCTTATACTTTTTTGACAATCCCTCCCCAGAGAAAACAAAAAATTAAGTTTAAAAAAATCTTACTCACCTCAGCATCTGGATATTTGGCATGATTTCCACTCCTTTGGACTGAAAGTCATCTAATAGTCCTTATGTAGAAGATGCAGATCTGGCTTTTGGTGCAGACAGGTCTGACAGCTACCAGGGCTAGCAAACAGTTGTTGTTGGGCAGCAATCCTATCATTTATGACTAGACTGGAGCTACACATTCCTCCTCTTCCATACCCATTGACAGACCTCACTGTGAGCAGCCCTGCCACAATACATAGCTTCTCAAAGGTTTCAAAGACCAAAAAAACAGTATTTATCTTGATGAATTCTATTTTCTAAACATTGGGCCTGAGCATACTTTCCTGGGCTTCTCGAAGGATTAAAAAGCTGTTATGTATAAAGTGAGAGATAGTCTTTCTCACACATCCACTGCCATAAGCCCTTTAGTTACTTTATAGACTGCACAGGATTTATTAACTAGTCTTGTGGATAGACTTACCTCAGTGAACTAATCATTTCTTTACTGCTTCCTCAGACCCTAATGTTCTTAATCATGGAAACTTTTAGACTGCTTACAAGATGAAGAACCATCAAAAGTGCAATTTTCCAAATGTGAGTTTTAAAGAAAGAAAAAGTATATTGCCTGAATCAAATTTCAATGTTCCTTAGCATTGTAGGGTTTGTTGCTGTGCAGTACCTTGAAAACCACACAAAAAAATCCGAGTTCTACAGGCCTAAGTGTTGTCTTTTCTATCATTTCTCAGGTAACGTGGTTACCAGCTGACCAAAGGGGTATTCCATACCATATAACATTGTGCTTAGTACATAAAGTAGGAGGAATAAGCAGGAAGGGGAGAATGTTTGGAGTGATGGTGTTTGTCTTCCTAAGTAACTGTTACATATGATGGGGCCCTGCTCTCCTGGAGATGGCTGAACATCTGCCTGCCCATGGGAAGCAGTGAATTAATTCCTTGGTTTGCTTTGCTTGTGTATGCAGCTTTTGTTTTCCCTATTAAACTGCCTTTATCTCAGCACACGAGTTTTCTGGCTTTTACCCTTCTGATTCGCTCCCCAGTCCTGCTGCTGGGCAAGAGAGTGAGTGGCTGCTTGGTACTTGGTTACTGGCTGGGGTTAAACCACAACAGTCATAAACTACAGATGCTAATTTATGGATCCTAATTTTAGTGTTTTCACACACCACAGACAATGGCTGCAACCTGCATTCCCCAGTACACAACACCTTTGATCTGACACAGTCTTTTAATTAAACCTCCCTCTTCCTACTAATCATTCCAGCACATCTTTAGAAGCCAGTGTATTTAACTTACTATTTTGCATGTTACCAAAGCATCTAGAATCTCTATATAATGTTCAAGAATATATAAATTAAGTTTTGCATTTCTCTATCATGATGAAGGATAGTCAGTTCTTTTGGTTTATTCCATTTGTTTGTTGTGTTGGTTTTTTTCAAAATTCAGTTACAGATAAGCAAATGGAAGCTAGAAACAGAATGGAAATTGTTTAGTTAATTAGAAATATTCAGAAAGCACTAGAGAGCTGTGGAAAGAGATGGAAATGTAAAGGAGAATGTTGCAAGCAGAAGTAATGAAGCTGGCAAAAGAAAACTTGTGAGAAAGATGGGAGGGGTTCAAAATACAGGTCTCAAGAGCATGAGTAGGAAGTTCCTCAGCTGGGAAAAGTGAAGCCAGATTTGGAAAACAGCACTAGTGTCCACTGTTTATGAAGATGTACAGCTGCTTCTGCTTTGGATGAACCTTTTATGCAGCTCCTGGCTCTGCTTAGGAATGTCATCTGCCTCTGGGGCCATATGATACACATCAGTGTTGGAAAGAGATAGAGCAATAGCAAGCCTTTAATTCCATCCCAAACTATGCTGTCATACAGGATGAAGAGAAACATTTTGTGTTTGAATAATAATTTAAACTACGTATTTTTATATTGCAGTTTAATTAGTAAAAGATTCATGGTTTATTTCTATTCATACCCACTCACCTTTCCAAAAGTCATTTTATGATAGCTAGGACTGTAATCAGGGACATTTAAAATCACATAGATATAATATTTCTCTTGGTTAATATTAATTCAGCAGGAACCTAAACCAAACAAACAAACAAATCCTGAGAAGAGGTGAGAGATGGAGATTGTGACAGACTTTGTTTTTTCCCCACCTTTGAGTTACTGATGGCAGTGAGTGATTCTGCTTTGCTTGTAAGGCAGAAGTGCACATCTCCTTTGAGCAGCTTTTGGTCCATGCAGGCACTTGAGCAATTTTTGGATTAAATCTCAGTAGCACATTCCTCTTTTTAAGTCTCTCTGTTCTTCATGTAATAGGTGCAACAACAATAAGGGTACTTTAAGTGCCACAAGACATAGAATAAAAGACAGATCGACTGGGCTTTGTAAAGGCAAGGATAGGGAATACAGAAGATAACTGAAGTGAAAAGAATAGCAATACCAAACCTGTCTTTGTGGAGTAGAATGAAAAGAAGATTTTTTTTCCTGGGGTCCTGTTGGAGTTAATGAAGGAAATGCAAATGAATTTAAGAGTTCAAGAATCTCTACTCTCTGATTAGCCCTTTGTGGGATGCATACTTTTCCAGATTCAACACCATTGAGTGTACTACTAAATACTGAATATCTGTGAAAAATGAGTCTTGACATTCGACTAGAAAGAAGACCCCATTTTCCCAGAGTTGCAGCATAATATTCATAGGATTGTAAACTACCAACATAATGGACTTTACAGTTTACCTTTTATGTTGAAGGAAATTATCTATGGTCAAATGAATGCTTCTGGTTTTACAGGTGAAGAATATGATACTATTTAAAGCTTTTCAGATCTTGTGATATGACCCATGTATACAAGTTTTTCTGGTGAAACAGCAAAGATATAGATACTTTTAATAGTTATAACTTTTAATAATTCTGTACAGGCTCTGTGATAAATGGTCTGGTCAAATAAGACCAATATTGGAGATATTAGACCCTTGTGGATCGGATGGAGCTGTGCTAACAGAAGAGTGAAAAAAAATCAGTGTTATAGTTCTGTCTAGTGCTTTCTAATAGCAGAAATATTTGAGGGAAAAATAAAATATTAAGATGTGACAGACATACAAGAACATAAACATGCAAATTATTTTCATATGCCTACAGTGAAAGATACAAATGTTTTACGATAATATTATTTAAGTGCTATGGGCATATTTCTGCATCACACCATCTTTAGAGTTTCTAAACTCAAGAATTTATAATTGTGGTGCTTAAAAGTGCATGAAGCTGTTCACTAATAAGTAGACATTTAGCATTTGATAAAGCTTATGTTTGTATTACCAAGTGTACAGTCCTGTCAAAATGGGTGCATGGAATGAACAGGAAGCTGAACACCAAGTGTTGGTATCACACATTTTTGCAGTGGGAGTGACTTTGAATTAGCTCTGTCTGGTCATATGGATCAATTTCAATTATAATTTAGAAAGCAAGAGAGGAAATCCTGAAGAAAACCTTTTATCCTAGCTTCATACAAAACTAAATCTAGTTCAGATACTCTAAGACTGCTGTGCTACAAACAACACTGTTCATTGCAACTCAAGATGAACAAACAGATGCCTTTAAAAATGCACTAACATGTTAATGTAGATTCATCCCATTTTACTAAGCATCAGAAAATTTGTTTCACATGATACAAGAGGCTGAGAAGTTCAGTTTTTGTCCATTATTCTTAAAGCTCAGATAAGAAAATTCCATCCCACTGGAGGTGTAATAAAGCTATCATATATACAGAGCACGTATGACAAGCTCCAGATAATAGTATTGATGACTGTAGTCTGAGCAAGCTAAGCATGCCTTCTAAAGGTGAAGATGTGCCATGCTCTGAATAATCTGGTCTCATTTACAGTGTTCTGGTATGTTCTTCAAAGTAATTACTCTGAGGTTAGAGATGTGGTCTCTAGAGATGACTGCAGTTTAATGCTATTTGGTTGCCAGTGAGCTATCTTCTTAAAGTCTACTTAGCACAGAAAAGAGTATAAAAGGATGATTTTATTTTTTGTACACTTCATGGATAAGAAATCACAGAATAATTTTTGTTTGAATGGATGTCAGAAGGCCTTCTGGACTAGACCTGCCCAAAGCAAGACTAACTTTAAGTGTCTTCCATGAAAACTAACACTTGGAATCATTAAGCTTCATCCAGTTTAATGAAATATTTTCCCATTTGCTTGTCTTTACTGAGCACTGCATAGCAGACGACCACCTTCATATCCACTTGTCAGTCTGGCCTCTGAGCCTAACTGATAACGTTGCCATGTGTCCCTTAGACATTCCCTTAAGTTTTGTCTTCTCAGATAATTTCTTTGTTCCTGTTTCCTGTTTTCACAGTGTCATTTTATGTTTCTTATAAAACATTTTTTGCTCCAGCTCTTTACAACTGCAGGCACAGGCAATGATAGTTTGAGCAAAGAGCTTCTGACTTGGGGTGCTAGAGACGCACACAGGCCGAGTCATTACTCTCTTTTTCTGTCATGCTCTGAGTTAATACACAGGGAAGACAATGAAATTGTAAGCAGAGAAGTAGAAAAGAAATCAGAAAATACAAAATCCTGATGTGTACATAATTTGAATGTAATGTATCTTTCAATTTTTTTCCAGAAAGTAAAGTTTATTTGTTTGTAGCTCTATACTTGTGGTATTATTTGAAGTAGCATGAAAGGAATGCAACAGAGGCATAAAATGTGGCTGCACTAGAAGAAAAGGGGATTCAGTAAAGTGTGGGAAATAAGGTTATGCATTTTGGGTGCCTCTTTGAAGAAAATTTCAGGGAGATTAAATGTATATTGAATATTGAACATCTATATGTTATTAAATAGCTGTTCATCAAAGTAGTTCTGTCAGAAAAGTGAGAATTTTCTTAATGATTTTACTGTATGCCAAATTTTCATCACCATTCCCTGGGCAAACAGTAGGGAAAGGGTTGCAAAAGTAGTTTTACATGGTTCTTTCTAAGGAGGGGAGGAGAGCATGTTACGTCTATGCTGTATACACATGACAGTACCAAATATGTTCAAAACAAGTTGCAGGGATATGGGGAACCATTCCAGTTTCTTTTGTGAAAAACCCTGACCTTCCTGAAGTTAATAGACTTCAAGGAATTAGAAATTCAATCATTTACATGATGATGCAGTGGGGTGTCTAGGTTATGTTTGTGGAGGTATTCTTATATGTCATGACTGGTGTTTCAAAACAAAGCTTCTGCTTCATATCAAAGCTCTGAGATTAAAAAATTTGTCCTCTTTACCTATTTTTATGCTGAAGAAATTACTTCTGTAGCTCCACTAATTGGAGTGCGATTTCTCCAGCATAGTATCTGTGTAAATGGAGTTGGGCTTCAGAGTTTAAACAGCTGTGTGGAAAAATATGTCTTTTCCAGGTGTCTTATCTGCAATAACCAATGCCTCCTTTATTTACACCAAATTAGCAGTCCTGTAACAAGAAGTGTGTATATCAAGAAGTGTGTGTTTCTTCTTCAGTTTCCAGTAGTTATTCACCTTTTTTTTTTTTTTTTGAAGCCGGACTCCAGGAACTGGGCATGGAAATCTTCAAGTCAAACACATGCTAAAACTGGACAATCTGCATAACAAATTAGGCAAGAAAAATACATTACTATCCCTTGACTTAAGAGGCAATTAAAACCACTTTCGTGGATAAATAGCCTGTAATTGTTATGGCATTAGGAAGAAGAACCGGTAAGAAGTTTATGTAGTTAGAAACAGGAATCAAGTCATCTCTAAGGAGAAAAATTCGAGGAGAGCTGAAAACAACTTCTACCTCGGCAACCATTTTACTTTCAGAGATTTTTTTTCTTTTTACATGAAAATTCAGAAGTGTTCATGGATTTAGCAACAGGCTTTTGGTTGTGTGGTGGTGGTGTGGCTTTATTTTTTTTTTTTAGGGGTGTGTGTGTGAGGCTTTTCATATGATAATGACAGATACTATGGCAACCATTGAAAACCAAGGCCTGGAAACAAAAGCTGCAGCAGCAGAGGATCAGGACATATTCACTGTGTCTGCAGGAATAACGGCAGAGACTCCCTCTTCAGAAAAGGTATCTGATGGCAGCCTGTCAAGGGAAGGGCTTTGTTTTAACTCGGGCAGAGTTAACTCACTCTACCGTTAGTGCCAGGATTTCATTACTCAAAATTCTCCAGTTTTCACTCTAGGTTTCTTTTCCACACAAAACCGTATCTACCATAGTTGTGCAGTTACAAAGTGGTTAATGCTGGTCTGATAAAACTTCAGGTTGAACAACAGAAATGGGAAACAGAAAATAACAGGTTTAGCAGCCAAAAGCTGGTAACTTACTCATGACTGGTTACAGTCTCAAAAAGACTTCACATATAAATAATGTAAGCAGAATTAGGCCTATTAGGACTGATGTCATGTGAAATCAATGTTTAATTGCAGACTATGTGTCTTATCTGTTGGTCCAAGAAAGGGTTTGTCATCTGAGCAAATGGAGATATGAAACACCAAGCCCAGCTGTTTGCAGAACAGCAAATTTCTATTTTGAGATTGTGCTTTCCCACAAAGATGAAGCATCAAACTCTAGAGTCATGTAAAATGATAATGCCAGACATGTAATAGCCCATAGGACAGGCTAGTGTATTTGTTGGTATTGACTGCCGGAGAAATGTAAGTTCTATCCAAGCCTGGCTTTGGAATGAAGCAAACCAGAAATCTTTAAAGTTAGAGGTGACACAAAGTACAAAATAAGTTTAAGTTTAAGAGGAAATTAAAAGAGCAACCTTTCTATTTGTTCTGTAATGCCACTATTTTTGTACTACTTCATTTAGAAACCATCACAATGCAGTGATACACTGAACTGGTGGTTACAGCTCGTCTTCCTATTCTTGTTTCTAAAGATTTTCTTTTCTCCTAAGCATATCACAGGTTTTTAACAACATATTATATTTTAAAAAAAATCTAATAAACTTTAGAAAAAAATTATAAAGGGGAAAAATTTTGCTAATGAACAGAATGATATATTCTCTGCTTGAAATAATACTATGACTTCATCAGCATGAGTTTCCAACAAAATGATGTATTACCAGAACAGTACTAGGAAAAAAACCCACCCTCTGAGACAACTAAGAGTAACAATACCTATGAGATTTAAAATGATATGCTAGTTGTTGAAAAACATTGGTGTAAGTAATTTTCCTAAGTCACTGTTTTTGTAGATCTCAGTTTAAATACTATATTTATAAATAAATAGATAAACTCTCAATGAATGAGTTCTAGGCTTCTAAATCAAGGCCAGTGTACCATTAGGTTCAGATTCATTGATAAATTCTTTTGAAAATGTCAAGCTCACTGTGTTGGTTTAAAGGTAAACCAGCAGGAGAAACGAACCCAACACAAAAGAGATTATAAGTCAGAGTTAACAATTTAATAAAAAATATTACAATAAATGCAATGATACAAAGAGAAATTGGGTTTAACCCACAAACCCCAGAATTATAGCCCAGTAGCCTGGGGCACAAACACAAAGGGGTTTGTTAGCCCCTGTGCTGAACCCCATGTGGTTCCCCCAAGTCCAAAGTAAAAGGAAGTGAGAAACCGGTTGGTGCAGATGGTGGTCACAGCCTGGTCGAGAGTGGTGGTCTCCTTCTCCTTCTGTTGAGGTTCTGGTCCTCCTCTGGATCCAATGAGTGGTTCCCCAAGTCCCAAAATCCCCAAGACTGTATCCCCTTAGGTCCAGGTGGGACTGCCCAGTACCTCCCCCAGGGCGGATAATTACACAATGAGTAATCTCACTCTGTGAGTCATGGGGTATTCGGAATCATTGATGGCCCATTAGCAGACATGACACCTCAGGCTGGGTGTGGAGGTGGTAATGACTTGCTGGAAGGGAGTTATCACAGCTCTTATCTCACAGGTATCTTTCACACCCAGCTCACAGCCTGAGGGGTCAGGTGTGCCCTAAGCAGCTACTGCAAATGGTCCATTGTTAATAGTTCATGGAAAAATATTAGAGGGTGTAGAATACATAGCTTTGGTCACACCCACACAGTGATAAACTGGTCCCACCTGCTGAACTAGGACACTCACTTATGCAGGGTCTAGGCTAAAAGAGAAGAGTTGAGAAGGAAGGCTGAAATTATAAAGAACAGTTTTGTGAGTGACAAGATTCTATTACCAAGGAAGGATGATTCACACTGTAGATTTATTTCTCAAATTTAACCAGTTTATTTAAATATTTGTTGTCCTCATACTGCTATGTTCTTAAGCTTTCATATGAGTCATGTAAATAGGTGCCAACATATATTCTTCTGCTTTTGTTTGTGTGATTGTGTCTTTTTTGTTCTGGATGCAAGTTCTTTCCAGTCTGTTAGCCCTTCATGGAAAGTTGATCATATAGCACTCTAAAAGCACAAGGTCCATGGCTCCCACAACCCAACCATCCTTGCATGCATTGATAACCTGAGCTCACCCTTTCCAATATCTCTTTTCCACTCAAGTTGTCTTTTTTTTTTTTGCCGAGTAGTGGAAACAAACAAATGTGATGAGGGAGCTGGCAAAAGAGCTTGACAAGGCACTCTCCATCATTTACCAACAATACTGGCTCACTGGGGAGGTCCCAGATCACTGGAAGTTGGCGAATGTCACACCAATCCACAAAAAGGGCCAGAAAGGTGACCTGGGAAACTACAGATCTGTCAGCCTGACCTCAGTACCTGGTAAGGTTGTGGAGCGGATCATCCTAAGTGCAATCACATGTCACATACAGGATGGACAAGCACGAGTTTAGGAGGGACAGGTCTTGTCTGACCAACCTGATCTCCTTTTATGATCAGATAACCTGTCTGGTAGAGGAGCAGAAGGCTGTGGATGTGGTCTACCTGGACTTCAGCAAAGCCTTTAACACTGTCACCCATAGTATTCTCCTGGAAAAGCTGGCAGCCCATGGCTTAGACAGGGACACTCTCTACTGGGTTAGGTGCTGGCTGGATGGCAGGGCCCAGAGAGTGCTGGTGAATGGAGCCACATCCAGCTCATGGCCAGTCACTAGTGGTGTTCCCCAGGGGGCTGTGTTGGGCCCAGTCCGGTTTAATATCTTTATTGATGATTTAGATGAGAGGATTGAGTCCATCATCAGCAAATTTGCAGATGACACTAAGTTGAGGGGGAGTGTCAATCAGCTGGAAGGCAGGAGGGCTCTGCAGTGGGACCTGAACAGACTGGAGAGTAGGGCTGATTCCAGTGGAATGAAGTTTAACAAGGCCGATTGCCGGGTCCTGCACTTTGGCCACAAAAACTCCATGCAGTAGTACAGGGTGGGCACAGAGTGGGTGGAGAGCAGCCAGGTGGAAAGGGACCTGAGAGTCTGGATTGACAGGAGGCTGAACATGAGCCAGCAGTGTGCACAGCTTGCCAAGAAGGCCAATGGCATCCTGGCCTGTATCAGGAACAGTGTGGCCAGCAGGATGATGGAAGTGATCCTTCCCCTGTACTCAGCACTGGTGAGGCCACACCTTGA
>VWZD01010848.1:95431-139815 GCA_013396695.1 Sakesphorus luctuosus | reverse complement strand
TTGTGGGAAGAAGAAACTTGGATCGTAGCCATCTTTTAAGGGTACAGCGTCCATGTGAAAGGTCTCATGGTCCCGATCCTGTCGCTGCACGCGCTGCCCGGGATCCTGGGCCTCAGTGTCCTCATCTGCCCGGCGCCTGTAATTCTTTCTCGTTCTGGTCTCCTCCGACAGGGAGAGATGGTTACTCAGAGGAGAACTGTGGCAAGGACTAGTTTATTGCAAAACCACAAGGCTTTTATAGGGTCCTGACAGGAAGGTGCTGGAATTGGGATTGGATTAGGAAAGGGCTCTGGAAGGGGAAGTGACTTCCATGCTTGGCTAGCCAATAGGAAAATGGAGGGACCAGACCCAATAGAAACCCAGGGACTGGGGATAGACGGATGCGATAACTAATGGGGTTAGGACAGAGGCGGAAGCCGACAGGAGTGGTGGCCACACTGCAACAGACATAACTGGCTACATGAGGCAGAGTGGTCCTGAAGACGATGCCACCCTGGCTTGGACCGGCAGGGGCAAGCAGGAGCTCATCCCAGACCGGCAGGGGCAAACCCCAGCACGTTCCAGCTGCCACCTTCGCGGCAGTGAGGGGTGGAGGGGAGGGGGCAGGGAGCACTCCTGGGCGCGGCTGGCCCAGCCTGGGGACAGACAATGCCTAATCAACGTAGTGACTCATTGGGAAACAATGCCTCTGGGAAGACGGGATGGGTGGCACCCTGCAGGGGGAATACAGAAACTTTCTGAACTCAACAACGTACAGAGAAAACACATAACTTTAAAACTCCCACCACCAAAGTCTTATATATGTAGCTGGTTGGGTCTGCGCTGTTGGCCAGCACTGTCCTCTTTGTTGGTCTATATCAGAGCTTGTTCTTTCCATATTTTATAGTCTGGTCCCACACAGAGGAGACCTTATGGCTCTGTGCAACTACCAGAAAGGAGATTGTAGCCACGTGGAGGTTGGTCTCTTCTCCCAAGTAACTATCAGTATGACAAGAGGACATGGTCTTAAGCTTTGCTGGGGGAAGTTTAGGTTGGATAGTAGGAAGAAATTCTTTACCGAGCGGTGATCAGGCATTGGAATGGGCTGGTGGATTAAAAATCCTAGAGGTTTTTAAGATGAGATTGGATGTGGTGCTTAGTGCCATGGTCTGGTAACCGCAGTGGTAGCGGAACAAGGGTTGGCCTTGATGATCTCAAAGGTCTTTTCCAAACTGTCTGATTTTATGAGACTAAGAAAGTGTATGTTTTATAACATTTACAGAATAATTTCTAATTCTGTTTTTTAAGACAAAAAAAAATGTGTACATTTAGTCAAACCATAGAACTTCACAAATTTTCCTGAGTAATTTTTCTGCTCATTATCAAGCTACCTTTGAACTTAAGAAAATTCTCTTTAGCTGTTCAATCTTCCACTTTCTGCACTGGGCTTTTCAGGCTCCAAATTCTCTCTCTTTTCCAGATCCTTCTCTTTGAGTCCCTCTGCAATCTCTTATTAATGACAAGGGATCTGAAGATACTGAGGAATTCAATGTAAAAGATTTACAGCAGAAGTAAACTGGAGATTCAAAAAACATTGAGGCTGGTGACTAAATGTAAAATATTTAGGTTTTTTCCTTCAAGGAAGTCAACATTTGAACGTCAGCTTGTGGAAATTCCACTTTTTCTCTCTTCCTTTTCTCATGTCAGTGGATTACCCCAAAAATACTTTCTGAAACACAAAAGCAGAAATGATGAGTGGGGATTTGTGAAGAATTCTGAATAAATATGCAAAAAAAAAGTTGCCCTTTTGTTAGAAAACAGTATAATATGTATTCCTTTGCCTGTAATTCCCCACTAGATTTGGACTTAAAACACTTAGTTAAACTACAAAGTTAAAGCACAATATCCAAACTATTTCACTGCTATTTAATAGATTACTGCTCCTCCATCAGCAACAGCAGATGTGGGCACTGTCATGTCACCAAACATTATAATTTCAGACTTTCACTTTAATCCATGGGAACAGATTATATTTCTGCTGGGTTAAATTGACCTTATGAAACAATGTGGACTTGATACAGTTTTCAAGAAAGTGTGATGGATATGGTAAAACCAGTCATACAATTTCTGGTCTGTGGTAACTGGATATGAATGTAAAAGTCTCAGTTCAAGTCCCTGGACAAAGAAAGGTACCTACTGCCACTGGGAATGCTAAAGCTTGCAGAGAATTATATCCTTTTTAGATACTATTTCTTGGTCCAAAAGCATATGGTTTCTTTTCAGGTTGTATGCAACTTCTGGTGTTCCATCTTTGAAACAGCATAGTGAGTGTCAGAGAGAACTAGATGATTTACTTTTCAATACCTTCTATTAAAACAGATCAAAGACTGTCAGAGAACATTCCTGGGCACTGAAATTCAGTCCTCTCTACTGCTAAAATGTTGCCACAGCCCAAGGCATGGTTTTGCCTCACACTTGCTAACATTCCTGAAATAAAGCTTGGACATAATTTGGCAATTAGTAGTAGCTGGAAGCGATTCCAATAAGTGTTTGGATGGCACCATTTTGTTTTGGTGGGTAAGAGAGTTTCACACTGTGGATGCACACTGCTCTATGCTGTCTGGCCTCAGTGCCAGAAATTGTTGTTGACTTTTTAATTCACTTGTATAGATGTTTCTGAATCCTAATACTGCAAAGTCAATCTCAAATGCTTTGACCCAGCAGAATAAGCTGACTCTATGCTGATTTGTACCATGTGGTTATGATGTTTTTGATGTGGTATAAGTCCTAAAGCCAGACTGACTCTATGATTGAACCACATTCAGATTACTCTAAGAATAGTTTTCCACCAAGTGTGGAAATGCTTTCGGCATTTCAAAACAGCAACTGTGTCTGAGGTGATAAAATTGTGCTGAATCAGCTAATATGACATAGGTATACATTTAGTGGAACCAGAACCACTGGAGTATGCAAACACTTCTGTTCTGCTTGTAATGTCGTTTTCACTTAATGGAGATCAATTTCTTATTGCATTCAGTCAGCTAAATTACTTATAAATGCTGTCTTAATGCAACTGGTTACACATTTATGTTATGTATTTGATATGTTAGTTCTTTAAATGGAGATCAGGCCAATTTGACCATGAACACTGATGTGTATAGCTTTAGTAAGGACTGAAACTAGACTAAGTGTCTGGTGGTTTTCCTTGCTGTTTTTAAAGATCATTGGTATATACATATAATTCATATTATAGTTATCATCTACTTTAGTTAGGGCCTAGAGAAAGCCGAATGTTTCTCTCAGCCCAGCTTCTGTCTACTGGCTCAAACATTAACAATGAGAAGCATCCAGATGGTACTAAATGGCATGAGAAATCTGCCTCTGCACCTAAAATGCAACTGTTAATCTATAATTTTATATTCTCTGTTCAAAACTCAAATAATGGCAAAAAAATTAAGAGAAATCAAACTTCATTGGGAGGGTGTTCTGTGTAAGAAACTGTGCTTGTCTTCTGCAATGGGCTGGAAGCATGAGTCAGAAAGGAAGAAAAGTGAGACTATGCTGTTGAAAATAAATAAGGGGAATGATGTGTTCAATCCATTGCTTAGTTTCTTTCATGTGATCTGAAAATATACAAAATATAGGGGGTTTTGTGGTAGTAATGAACAAATTTGAGTTCTACCTCTTTTACTAGTGGTAAGTACTGTCTTGTTCTTTCCTACTGTCCAGAGCAGAGTTTCTCTGTCAGTGTCCAGAATAACCTGAAGCAAGGGAATGCTGCCAGAACTGAGTCCACAGGGTATTTCCACTCATTGAAAAAAGTAATTATAGCAGAAGAAAATTTCCTTTTAAGAGGATAATGGATTATATTAAAAGATTTTAAAGATTATGGCAAAAGGTCAAGAAATGCTGCATTTGTAAGACCTATATTTTTCATTGGATTCTCTTCAGTAAAACTGTAAAGAATCACACCAACTTGATCTTACAAAATCCTTTCCTTAGCCTGGTAGAGTTGAGGGTTTTTTTTATTGCTGATCCAGCTAACTTCCAGTGGTTGTCTCTTAACTCTATAAGGTTCCTTCCTTAAGTGCTTGGCACTAAGTTCAAACCACTATATATAAAAATGTTACTGTATAGCTGACAGGAAGAACAGCTTCCTCCTGAAAATGGAAGATGTCTCATTTAATTTAATTTTAAAAGGAATTTTGCTAGACTAAGGGAAAGAGATGATGTGTGAAGCAGCTTGTTGAATTTTATGTTCAATTTGGGGTCCCTTGGTACAAGGAAAACATTGAGGTGCTGGAGCATGTCCAGGGAAGTGCAGTGGAGATGGGGAAGGGTCTGGAGCACAAATCTTATGAGAAGCAACTGAATGTATTGGGACTAATTTGTCTGGAGGAAAGGAGGCTCAGGGGGAACTTTATCATTCTCTACAAGTATCTGAAAAAGGGTTGTAGTAAGGTGGGAACATCTGTTTTCCCACATAACAAGTCATATGACAAGATGAAATAGCCTCAAATTTCTTTGTGAAAAGGGTTGTCAAGCACTGAGATAGGTTGCTCAGACAAGTGATGGAGTCGCCATCCCTGTAAGGATTTAAAAGACTTGCATATGTGGCCCTTATGGACAGAGTGGGTTTGGCAGCACTTATTTAATGGCTGGACTTGATGCTCCTAAAGGGTTTTTCAACTTAATGATTCTATGATTCTATGAAGAGGAGAAGGGAAACTCCACCCCTATGGGGAAAGAACAAAACTGAGAAGCATTTCTATTTAGCAAAAAGTGATAAAAGAATAATGAAGAGAAAAGGAGAAGTAAAACTATTCCTATTTAAGTATTTCAATAGTTAGTTTCTACTTACTTTATGAGTGAGATTGCCATCAGGCATTCTGTCATAGGGGGGAAGATAAGACATTGACATTAAAGAAAGAGAAACAGATACTCTTTAAGACAAATCCCTGTCCAGAAAAGAAAATCCACTCTGCTCACATGACAGGCCAATTGTTGATCCAAAAAGATGGTTCAAAAGGAAGTGTTCATTATGATAAAAATCATTAATTTCACCATGATACCAAAAAAGTCATTTTTTAATGTAACACAGTACAAGCAATATAAACCAATCATCATAAAGTGAAAAAAATTGCTGAAAACAAAACTCCTATCACACTAAATGTGGCATATTAAAGGATGCTTTATGCTTTGTTTTTAAAACAGAAAAGCAATATCTCTCAGACCAGGTAAAAGATAAAGAGTGAGAGAGATACTCATGGGTGCTCTGTCATGATTGCTAAAGGTTGAAAACACTTTGGCTTTGAACCCTTCTGTGTGAGTTATTTGAGACCCTGTGTGTCACTGTACCTTGGATACCAGGGCAAAGAGACAAAAGGTCATAAAAATGCATTGTACCATTTTTACAGGTAATTTGGCTGGAAATACTATCCTGTTCCATTATCGAGTGAAAGCTTTCTAGCCAAAATCTGTCTATTGACCTAGAAATGTTAGTTTGAAAGACTTAAAAAACATCCTTATATCTATTATATAATTATATGTTCTGGCTAATAGAAATAGAAACTTACTCACTTTTCCCCCTTAAGTTGTATTTTCATTTAATAAATGTACCATGTCTGTAGGCATTTTGGACTAGTATTCAAAATTCCTTTTAAATCTGGTGTTAAAGCAAGAGCTTTGGGAGGATATGTTACTCAGGTAAATTAACCTTGTTTTTTTCCCCAACGTTCAGATGGAGATACAGGCTGAAATTGATGTGCTAATGTCCATTTTGTATGTATATCTAAACTTCATTGACATAGTATTCTGTGAAACAATGGTCCACTATAAAGAGAGGAAAAAAAGGATAAAAAAGAGAGTAAAATAACAAACGCCCACATAAGCCAAAACCAACCAGCAAACAAACACCCCCCTCACCCCCCCACCCCCCCAAAAGAAAGAACCCCACTAAAAACCAAAACCCAAATAAACAAAAAAACCTGTGCCCAAAGATACAGCCTTATATCTGTGTTTCCACAGGGCTGGATGTTCTTTTCACATGGTACTTAATAATAACATGGGCATGTGTTTAGTTCTAGGAATGAAAATACTTCTCTTCAGGTAGAAATTTTAAGCCACGCAAAGTTAAGCATGTGTTTAATGCTCTACTGCATGAGTGCCATCATGATGTCTTCTTGAAAGCACCTTTTGGCACAAACTTAATTCTAGAGACCATATTCTAGAAAAAGAATTTATAAATTTGCTCCTGCAGCCAGTTGGCAGTGACTTTCCCATGACGAATCCCTGACCTGTTGAAAATCATGGCTGATTCTACAAACTTAGTTGCTTCTGTTTTTCACTTCATATTTCAGGCACTGAATGGGTGAAAAGTCAAAGTAGAGAAAATAGAAATCTCACTGCTCTATTTTAACGTAGTTGTCTCTGACTGTGAATTTAAGTTAATTCTGTAATAGAAAGGAATAAAATTTCCTTGATAAATATTTGCAAGGTGTGAACACATTTTACCATTTCACCTTTTTTTTTTTTGTAAGTTTATCATCAGTAAGTAAAAAAATCGTAAGTCATCTTTTGTAGGTTCTTGACAAAAATCAAGTTACATTAACATTTAAATTAACATCAGTATTAGGAGACTTTTGAGACAAAAGTGCACAGAACTTTTTGTTATCTTCCATGCTGGTGCTGGTATCATCAAGTGTGTCGCAGTTGGAGGCGATAACAGTAAGTACCAGAAAAAAACTGGTTTGAGACTCAGGTCCCTGCCTGAGTTTGCTGTGCTGGTGGATAAAAAAATCATTTGCCTGCAAATGTGATGTGGCTGTTGCTAAGACTAACCCAGAAATCTATGAAATTAGTCCTGACTCTTCATTAACAGTATTGTAATACTGACATTGTTCACAGAACACATGAGAGAAAATTTGTTTCCTATGAATACTTGTGCAAGAAGTGTTTGGAAAAAGAAGCATGACCATAAGAAAGCAAATTAATATTAAATTCAAATTAATACTTTGCAGACCCTTTTTCTTCCAGCATTTTCACAGCTCTGAATAATACTATTCTAATGACAAGGTTTCACATTTTTATGCTGTTGTAATTGATCTCTCTAGTACACATGTTATGACAGAAAAGTTTATATCTGTTTCTGGAACCTGAAAAAAGCCCAGCTGTTACACATTTCTTTTAGAAAGAGAAGCTTTGAATTTTGTCACTACCTTTTAATATTCTGTCCTTTGGAAAACAAGGTTTTGGAAGAGGGGCATTATAAAATACATTACAAAACACAATTCCAGCTTGTTCTACACATTGGAATGGGGCGGATTCTGTTAAAAGAAACCTGTTGCCAGGTTTTACTTGTCATCTGTTTTAACATATATTCACATCTTTTCACAGTTACTGGCACTGAAACTGTGCATTGCAGAAAATGCAGAAGAAATTTCAGATTTGAGGTGATCCATTATTCTGACTGTCAGTAGGTGGGGAGACCAGGTGAGCAGCTCTGTAGAAACTGACAACTTCTTTATAGCACCAAAGCTAGAGATTCATATGAAATAAAACAAAAATTAAAATATGTGCTAGTTTTGTCTGAGGTAGAGTTAATTTTGTTCGTGGTATTATGTTTTGGGTTCTTTGGGTTATTGGTATTATGTTCATGGGGTTATGTTTCGGATTTGTGCTGAAAACAGTGCTGATAATATAGAGATGTTTCTATNAAAGAAAGAACCCCACTAAAAACCAAAACCCAAATAAACAAAAAAACCTGTGCCCAAAGATACAGCCTTATATCTGTGTTTCCACAGGGCTGGATGTTCTTTTCACATGGTACTTAATAATAACATGGGCATGTGTTTAGTTCTAGGAATGAAAATACTTCTCTTCAGGTAGAAATTTTAAGCCACGCAAAGTTAAGCATGTGTTTAATGCTCTACTGCATGAGTGCCATCATGATGTCTTCTTGAAAGCACCTTTTGGCACAAACTTAATTCTAGAGACCATATTCTAGAAAAAGAATTTATAAATTTGCTCCTGCAGCCAGTTGGCAGTGACTTTCCCATGACGAATCCCTGACCTGTTGAAAATCATGGCTGATTCTACAAACTTAGTTGCTTCTGTTTTTCACTTCATATTTCAGGCACTGAATGGGTGAAAAGTCAAAGTAGAGAAAATAGAAATCTCACTGCTCTATTTTAACGTAGTTGTCTCTGACTGTGAATTTAAGTTAATTCTGTAATAGAAAGGAATAAAATTTCCTTGATAAATATTTGCAAGGTGTGAACACATTTTACCATTTCACCTTTTTTTTTTTTGTAAGTTTATCATCAGTAAGTAAAAAAATCGTAAGTCATCTTTTGTAGGTTCTTGACAAAAATCAAGTTACATTAACATTTAAATTAACATCAGTATTAGGAGACTTTTGAGACAAAAGTGCACAGAACTTTTTGTTATCTTCCATGCTGGTGCTGGTATCATCAAGTGTGTCGCAGTTGGAGGCGATAACAGTAAGTACCAGAAAAAAACTGGTTTGAGACTCAGGTCCCTGCCTGAGTTTGCTGTGCTGGTGGATAAAAAAATCATTTGCCTGCAAATGTGATGTGGCTGTTGCTAAGACTAACCCAGAAATCTATGAAATTAGCCCTGACTCTTCATTAACAGTATTGTAATACTGACATTGTTCACAGAACACATGAGAGAAAATTTGTTTCCTATGAATACTTGTGCAAGAAGTGTTTGGAAAAAGAAGCATGACCATAAGAAAGCAAATTAATATTAAATTCAAATTAATACTTTGCAGACCCTTTTTCTTCCAGCATTTTCACAGCTCTGAATAATACTATTCTAATGACAAGGTTTCACATTTTTATGCTGTTGTAATTGATCTCTCTAGTACACGTTATGATAGAAAAGTTTATATCTGTTTCTGGAACCTGAAAAAAGCCCAGCTGTTACACATTTCTTTTAGAAAGAGAAGCTTTGAATTTTGTCACTACCTTTTAATATTCTGTCCTTTGGAAAACAAGGTTTTGGAAGAGGGGCATTATAAAATACATTACAAAACACAATTCCAGCTTGTTCTACACATTGGAATGGGGCGGATTCTGTTAAAAGAAACCTGTTGCCAGGTTTTACTTGTCATCTGTTTTAACATATATTCACATCTTTTCACAGTTACTGGCACTGAAACTGTGCATTGCAGAAAATGCAGAAGAAATTTCAGATTTGAGGTGATCCATTATTCTGACTGTCAGTAGGTGGGGAGACCAGGTGAGCAGCTCTGTAGAAACTGACAACTTCTTTATAGCACCAAAGCTAGAGATTCATATGAAATAAAACAAAAATTAAAATATGTGCTAGTTTTGTCTGAGGTAGAGTTAATTTTGTTCGTGGTATTATGTTTTGGGTTCTTTGGGTTATTGGTATTATGTTCATGGGGTTATGTTTCGGATTTGTGCTGAAAACAGTGCTGATAATATAGAGATGTTTCTATTATTGCTGAACAGTTCTTACACAGAGCCAAAGTCTTTTCTGCTTCTCACACTGCTCCAGCAGTGAGGGTGTTGGATGTGCACAAAGAGTTGGCAGAAGATACAGCCAGGACAGCTGACCCCAACTGACCACAGGGATATTCCGTACCTTATGGAATCATGCTCAGTATATAAAGCTGGGGGAAGAACAAGGAAGAGGGATGTGCAGAGTTCTGGCGTTTGTCTTTCCAAGTCACTGTTACATGTGATGGACCCCTGCTTTCCTGGGCATGGCTGAACACCAGGCTGCCCATGGGAAGTGGTGAATGACTTCCATCTTTTGCTTTGCTTGTATGCACAGCTTTTTTTTCCCACCTGTTAAACTGTCTTTATCTCAACAAACAAATACTTTTCACTTTTACTCTTCTAATTCCCACTGCTAAGTCTTGCAGTGAGAGACTGTGTGGTGTTGCCAGCTGGGATTAAACCACAACAAAATACAATAACTGAATATGAAAAGAAAGTTTTCTAAAGAAAGTGAAGAGAACTGTGAGAGCTATATCATAGACAACGCAGCTTCCACTGAAGTCAGCAGGTTTTTTAAAACTTATTTTAATAGGATTTGAATTGGATTGCAGAGGGTAAACACATAGAACTCTGAATAACATGGATAAGAAGTTATATAACAGATAGTTGTATGTAATTGCCATGAACAGTTAGCCTGACTCTGTGAGGCTAGAAGACAGAAAGGGTCCAATTACCAGACTGCCAGAATTAGAAGCAAACCTTCAACTGCAAAGTATTTGTAAAGTTTTATTGAAAGTTTGTCAGGATGGAACAGGAGGTTTCTGGGAGGTTTCACTTTACCTGTATGCCAACCAAGTACAGAAACATATTACTCAAAGTGGACAAATCCTCGTTTTGTACCTCACCTTGATGAATAGCATTTGGTATTGAGTATGTCCTTAAGAGATTTGCCTAGCTTAAGTTACAGTGAATCCATCACCTGGCCTTTCTAATATTCAGGAAAGCTATTCTCTGATAAGAAAGTATTGATTGTTGTGTCTTTTAATGTTACCTGGAATCTCCCCTAAAATGCAAAGTCATGTTGAACAGAAAATGTAAACATAGTACTAGCCCCATTTTAACATTTTCTTTGTGTGTTTAGCCCCCATGAATTGAAAGGCAGATCTTTAGGAAATACCTTGCAAATTATTCTTTGAACATTTTCCATAGTATTTTATCTTATTTTGCAGTAATTTTAATTCTCTGGTTTACCTGGGAACCAAGGCCTGCTAGTTGTATTGCCCTGATTGGAATATAGAATTTTGAGTTAAATTTTGTGTATTTTGAAGTTGTCATTGGTCAGTTCCCATGTACTGTTAGGTCTTCTTACATTGGTAATGGAGACCTACAGGAAAACAACTTCCATTTTCCAGAAGGATTTTTATTATATATCTTTTTTAATGGGAGATGTAATATTAGATTTTTTTATTGACAGCATTCAGTCAGCTAGTATTAGTCTAATTAATGTCTGGTTTTTGTATGTTTGAGTATGTATGCATACTTCAAGTAACCTTTGTATGGCTAAGGAAATTCACATGCAGTCTGGACATGCTCACATTCCTGCAAAAGAGAGGAGTCTGACAAACAAGCCCTCGTAGCTGTGTTTTCATTACTCCCTGGTCCTGTTGTTAACCTTCATGGGTGGATTATAAGAAGCCCATCTCCTTCTCTGGGGTCCTGGGATGACCATTTGCTCCTGTCTCATGGGTGTAGCAAGCGTTTTTCAGCACTTCCCCATACCCACGAGAGGCACTGTGGATGTCAGAAATGTAATATGTCTTGACATTTGTTCCTTAATATAGCTCAGCCTCATAGGAACCTGCATGTGGCTTGCTGTGCTAAATAGACCACATTTCCTTCCAACACTTTCATTTCTATAATACTGAGTTTGTGCTATGCTGCCCTCAAGGAAGCTTACCTCTATCGCTTCAAATTGAGCTGCTATAGCAAAGTGCCTCTCACAAGAGAGGCTTCAGAGAGGGTTAGGTTAAAGTTACAGATTTGTGAAAGATTCACTTTTTAAAGAGTGGGCAGTTAGGCTGTTCACATGGCACTTCAAAGCTGGTAAACATTCTCAGTAACAGGGAGATGGGAATACCATACAGGAAAATTTCGGTGACCTGGATAGCAAGTGAGATGGAAATTGACATTATGGTAGACATGGTCATACACTGAAGGATTATTAAGGCTCTGGTACATCACCAGTGGTAAACAAAGGAAGAAAAACTGGGTGCATGAGTGAGCTGCAGAATGGCTATAAAATAGCACTGGAAAGAAGAAAAGGCAATCCTAGAATGAAAACTGAGAAAGCTTTTCCAGTAGAGTATGACTGCACTGTGCAAGACCCTGAGGAGATCATATTCTATATATTCTACACTGTTTAAGTCAGCCAAGCTCCAGCAGGATAAGTTGAAATGGGAGTGTGTACTAAAAGGAGAAAACTTATCAGGCAAGTGGAATACCCATGTTACAAATAAAGTCTAAAATAACATGGCTTCACTAAATGAAATCTTCTAATCAGTAGGTCGAAGTGGGTAAAACACAAGTGAGGGAAAAAGAATAATTTAAGGTAAATGAAAGTGCTGGCACAAGATCAAATAAAGTCCTTGCATTGTGCTGGGGAAGTTGAATTGACCCTGGCAGTGCTCCACACCAAATGAGCAAGTGGTCAGCTCATACCAAACAACCCCAGTATTTCTCCACAACACATCGACAGGTTCTCTGGGAGTCCTTCCCATAGACTTTTGTGAAGAGAACAGGTTTCATGAGCTCAAGAAACAGTCAAATTAATCCATGGGAGAAAAAATCCCAGTGAGGCTTTTCAGCTGAGGAGATCGTGAACTGGAAACAAGCTAGGAAGTCCTAGAACTAAAAATCTATGATAGCTTCAGGGGGTTATTGCCACATGCTTGCCCCATTGTTATTGCTTCCATGGCCATTCATCGTTGATCACTGTTTTAAGTGTGTTTCCAGTACAGTTTCTCATAAAGCAAAAACTAATCAAAGAGAGAAACAATGGACATAACACCTCCTTGCCACCAATCTTCTCCCCAAACCACACCAATATCACCATAACTCTCTATTTTCTTTCTACTGAAGTGCATGGGATTTTTTGCATGAGGAATTTCTTTCCTGCCTGCAGGCCCCAGAAAAGAGAAATATCCATCAAAATGGTAGACAGTGATTTCTGTGTGAAAGGACAGGCTGTTTTAAAACATATGATAAGAAGAGCAGAAAGCAATAGGCTTTGTCATTTGAGAAAGCATAGTTCAGAGGGAAACTGAGATGCAATCGAATAAGACAAAATGAAACAGTGTATCATGAAATTGCCAGTTTTCAAGCAACTGAAATCAGCTGAGAGCTGTAGCAGAAGTTGTTTTGGTGCCTTTGCTATAGAAGTGACTGCTGCAACACAACAAGTGAGTGCGTTGGTGGATGAGATTTGTGCATGTGAAAGTGTATCCAGGAGTCAGTTCAGTAATGTGAGCAGATGATCAGTCTCTGTGTAACAAATCTTTCTTGTCTCCTCCCCTAGGGGATATCTATCCATTTCTGTATAATCTGTCCAAGAATAGAGAACAGGTTTTTTAGGTGTCAGTGTTTATTATTTGGTCTTTTTAATTTCCTTTTTCTCTCTCTCTCTTTTTTTTTTTTTTTGTGAGAGGGACCCTAACTATTTCTATGCTACATCAAAATGTCACACTCATATTTCTGTCTCCCAAGTACTCTGCATCCAGAGTACTGATTGGCTAATACTATCTGGACCAAAAATAAAGAGGAAAGTTGCTTTACATAAACAATCAGAAAGTAACTTGTTTCCAGGAAAATGTTCCTCTACTGTCTGCACTTGGAAAGAGCCTTTCTGTGACTTTATATATTACTGTTCATTACTTTAATTCTAGATATTCTAGATATTTATGCAATAAATATTTTTTCTTATTGGAAATTTTTTGCTTTAACATTACACAAAAATGTAGCACGAGCATTCATCCTTAGCTCACTATGAATTAGTTATGAATGTTTTACTGCTCAGTGCAAGGGCACATTTCACTGGCTGTGTTAAGGAGAGGAAAATTCTGTCTGCTTTTCTGGCCTCCACTACCTCAACCTCTATCCACTCTCATGGGGTTTAATATTTTTATTTCTTTTCAGGAGTCCTGAACTTCACATCTTTGTTAATTTTTCTATACCTGAACACTGATCATGGCTTGTCCACAGCTGCAGTAATTTCTGGATTGAGGAGACCAGTTAGAGAGTCAAGTCCAAGTGAATTAGCATCACATCTTAATGCAGCAAAACCTGTTTTTCTCATTGTTTTTGTCTTTCAGTGCTTTGCAATTCCTAATGCTCTGCATGTTTAGCTGATGTCGCTATTGATAGAGCAAAGATTTTCTCTGAGTTGTCCATAGTCAAGCCCAAGTCCATTTTAATGGCTTGAGGCAGATGTGAAATTTTGGCTGCAGTTGAACTGTGAGAACTGGGACCATGCTGTCTGCATTCTAAATTCATGTCAGGATCCCTGTCCTCCCTGAAAAGGAAACCTGAAAGTCATGGACCCAGATTTGAGGCTGGGAGGAAAGGGCACCTCAGGGAGCATACAGGTCATAGTAGCCCATGAGATGGTCAAGCAGCACAAATGGATCCATCTCTGGCATCACTGAGTCCTTTCTTCCCTTTTGCTGAAGGACAAAACCTGCCTAGACTCAAACTGCCTTTAGAATGCTCCTATTCAGAGGACTTCACAAGATTAGGAGGATTGGAGAACAAGAAAAGAAAATGAAAACAGGAGGATGCAATTATTTGTACAGAGGTGGCTGAACAGTGTTGTACCCATCATAGGAAATCTCAGTCCCAATGGATTGCATAAGGTTTGCAGCAGAATTTGTTGTCTTAACTGTAGATGCCATAACTTGTTCCTCATGTTGCTACCACAAAAGTTGGAAAAGTAATTATAAGATGAATATTGGCAATATATGGCTTTGATTTTGTTTAATTTTTCTTCATTTGTTCCCTTTACTTTTCTTTGGAGATTTTTTCATCAGTAAAGTGTCTGTGAGAAGTTCTTCAGATAGCATAGTTTTTTTTAATCAAGCTACTATGGTTACTGACTATTCTGATAATGACTTAGTATCTTGAGCAGGCAAATCTAATATTATTCTGAAAATTTCAAGATGTCACATTTTTTCTTCATTACACTGCATATGTTTATTTACTAATAATTGCTTAAAATTCAAGTGTATAAATGATGATATTTTTTCTTTTAACAAATATTTTTAATAAACATGTCCAGATTTTAGTGCACATATAAACATGTCCAGATTTCAGTAAAAATAAGAGCTTTCATTTAAAGATATTCTCGGCTCCTCCGTTCTCTATTAAAAAATAATTTTCTGGTCTTTATAACATTTTTCATTAAAATTACTTTTGAATAAAAATATATTTCATGCAGATACCATGTTGTCTGGCCTGCAAGTTGTAAAGGGGAAAAGTTAATGGACTTTTTTATTTTGGTTTTTTCTTTTTTTTCCCCCCCAACATTTACAGTGATTTTTACTCACAGAGTGCCATATATTCTCTCTAGAGTGTAATAAAAGAGAGTGTCTTTTTTATATAATTTGGAAAATAATCCATGATTAGGATCATATTCAATTAGCATTTATTTTACTTATGCTAAGGAATTATGTATTGTGTTCTTAAATAACAAAATATTCTGAAAAGTCACTTTTTTCTGTGTCTATTTTAAGAGTGTTTCACCTGTGAAAAATTAATCTTAAACCTCAGTGTTTCTTTATCCTTTTTTTTACTTTATTAATTTCTTCCTCCTTTTTATTTTTTATTTTTTTTGACAACAACATTGGCTCATGAATGACTACTGAAATTGCGGATAAATATGAAAAACATGCCTATTAGACTTAAAACATAAATAGCCTCATTCTATCCCTGGTCTGTGATCCCTTTTCCTTTAGCCTGCTGTGTTTCTCTGAATGTATTCATTTTTGGAACAGTTAATTACCATACCAGATTCTCATTTAAAATGTAAGAGCTTTCAAACAAAATAAGTTCCATATTCAGCCATTAGCACAAAGCACATCTGGATAGCAGAGCCAAATGAGAGATGTGCAGCAGCACAAGTTGAGACTGCAGTTTTTTGAGAAAAACTATTTGATTCTTCTCTCCTGTCTCCAATCTGAGCACGGCAGCTGTATTGTGCCTTGCACTGCGGATGTGTGACACAGTACAAAGGTTGACACAATGCTGGGAAAGCAGAAGAAAAGTGAATGGGACTGTAAAACTCCCTCTTTTGGCTCAGTGGGGAGTCTTCAGAGTTTACTTCAGTGGAAAGGAACTCATTTTGAGTTTTCCTTAAACAAAGCGACACAGTAAGAGGAGCAAAACTGCCTCCTCTTTTTCTGTGTGCATCTGTTTTTATTTTAATCACTCTTGGAATGAGAATTGTACAGTTTCTCATCCCATGAACATAGGCAAAGCTGGTACTCTCTTGTACAGGATTTCTAGCAATTGTCTAATATTTTTCTATTAGTGTCTGTGCCTCTCAATCCATTATTCAACTGCTCCCACAAACCATGCATGCACACAGGCACACATACACTTTCAGCTGATAATCACAGAAGTAATTAAAAGCTACAAGAAACTCAGTTACTCTGTCCAGATAGCTGTAGGCACTTTCATAATTTGCACTTACCCCCTTTTATGTCAATGACATTTTATTTCATCATCACATCTCTAGTATCTATGGCCCTAAATTGCTCTTCTACTAATCTGCAGTCTCGATTATCACAGATGAAAGATCTTTTGTGTCTTGAGAAACATGTATAGCAGTCAGTCTCAAAGAATACCTATTATATTGGTAGAGCTTTTATTAGTGTATCTTTTTGTTAGTTTTCTACAGCATCACTTGCAACTATAGAACTAATCTCTTACCTCTGGGAAAAAATAAGTTTAGCTTGGAAAACTATATTGAAAACACTAGATGAATGATCATGCTTTTACAATTTCAGTGCAAATAGGCACGTTACTTTTAAACTCCCTAGCCTAGTTTGCTGAGTCTTGTTGGACTAGCCAAGTGAAAGAATCATCACTTCAGAAAGTCTAGATCTCTTGACCCATTCAGTGTTAGCTATGATCTTAGCCCTAAAAGCATGGGAACACAGTTGAGAAGTACCTTAGGCCCCACAAATCTTTAAGTTGCTTTCCTTAATGAGCAAGAAAGAGATTACATGTCTACTACAGACCATTATTTGCCCTCAAACATGACTTAACTACCTACAGTGTAACTGCTAAGGTCACAACAAGTTGGAAGTCACCCAAATAGCGATAAAAGAAGAAATAAATTGTGAGAAATCAACTGCAAGCACCAGGTCACTCTCAAGACTCTCCACATGCCTTCAGTTACCCACATGCTAAAGTGCTTGGCTGTCTCCGAGTGCTAATGTTGAGAAATATTGCCACTGAGGTATCACTGAAAGATTAAGGGTAAAGCAAAAACCTCTTTGGTAAGTTTTGCCATCAAAGAAACATTTATTCTCACCAAAGTATTGCTCAGGTTGTTTGTCTCTGAATAAAAACAGATGTGGACTATGTATGGGCATAGAAGATGTAGAGATACAGGGCTAAGAGAAGGGCTTAGTTGCCTGTACTGTTTAATTGTTAGCATTCTCCCAAGCTGTTTTGTTCTATATCAAGCAGCACTCTTACAGGCAGTGCTCAAGCATGAACAGGAAATAGATCAAGGGAAATTTCCAATGGGCAGTGGGATGCAGGGGAGACTAGGGCAACCATGCCACGCCACCAACCCTATAAGCCAGCACACAGTCACCCAGTCTCTTTCTTTCCCAGTATATTTGCAGACAAAGCATATTCTAAGGGTGTAGATTTTTGTGTGAGCTAACCATCAGGTCATTTGAAGAGATTGCCTGTCCGTCAAAGCAGCTGACAAGAGTGAAGCTGAAATCCTTGGCATTGATCGGACTCTCCTGCTGTCCTCAGTGACCCACTCCCCACCTGCCCAGGCTCTCTGTCACTCTCAGCTCCTCTTCTCCACTCAGCAACTGGGCAGGAGACTAATTTGGCTAGAACTGGAGAGGCACAGATGGTGTCAGGATACTGTCTCCAAACATACCAGCTGCTGTAAACCTTGAAGTTTTTGTCAGCACCTTCAAAATGGCTCTGTTAATAGTCTGTGCAGCATAAAGGGAAAGAGAGTTGAGAGAGTGAGTTCTCAGGTTCTTAAGTAAGTGCAACTTTTTTTGCTTTCATTTTTAAAAAATAGGTATTCGATAGACTCCCGATTTCCCAATAGCTTTCCTCTGAGCTACAGCAGCACATTAAATAGAACTCACTGAAAGGAACCTTAAAATAGAACAGAATTGGCATTTTCTTGGTTTTAAAATGGGTGGAATGATTCATTGGGAAAGAAAATATGTGGCAAAAAGTGAGGTCTTTCTAAGACATCTGGTGTTTGTAAACAATGAGGTGGAGTCATCAGAAAGCAAAGACAAAGCTTTTCCCAGCTTTGAAAGGCCATTTATTCCATTGGCTATGGGTATTGCTCCCTCCCCTATTCCTTGTATTCTCTGTTTCTGATGAACAATAGTTTATATAACATTCAGAGTTCAGTCTGAGAAAAGGAAAAAATGATTTTGTCCAAAATTGAATTGATACTGACTTAAAACCAAAACAAAATAAAAAGCATTGACACTTTGATTTTTACTCAATTAAATAGAAAAGATTTATATATTTTTACAGTTATCTTTCAGATATGAAAGATTTAAGAATTGTAGTTATCTTAAGGCAAGAACGCTTTAATTCTTTCTGACACTGCCCATGACTTAGCTCTTGTCTACATTCCTGAGGAATATCATGGATCATGGATCTAAAGTTGTTTTCCCAATCTACTGTTATTACAAATAGATTATAAAGTCTCATATAGAAAGTAAAGAATGTATGATATGCATAGTATACTCCTAGTACATGTGCATCTTATCAGCTAAGCACATACAGGTATATTTCCTGGTATATATAATTAAAATGTAACTTTATTTTGAGAGAAAAAAAATCCAGTAAAACTCCTTCTTCACCCTGGATATGAGCATACTTTACTTTCTGTCTGTGAAAATATAAGCAATAGGAAAAGGTAGCATTTTAATATCTCATATCTGTCATACTTGAATAGCAGAAATATTGCTTTCCTCTCTCAGGGTGGATCAGTCACCCTTTTCTTGAGTGTACAAAATCCCAGGAAATTCAGTTTGTTTTTGTAATACTAGATTTGCCAGTACTTTTAAATACAAACTGCTTATCTATCTATCTATCTATCTATCTATCTATCTATCTATCTATCTATCTATCTATCTATCTATCTATGCATCCATCCATCCATCCATCAATCTTTCTGTTATGCTTTATTTTTTTAGTTTCTTTACTTTGTGTCACTTTCAAAATCTTGACAAATACAAAAGAGCAAATTTGTTCTGTTTATAAAATGCCTCCAGAAAAGTCTTCTACTACAATTTAATTTCAAATGTAGATAAGAGTCTACAAAACTCAGTCAGGAGTTCATAGGCATTAGAATCCTTGTTATTGCTGGGTCTTGGGGTCAGATTCAGCTAATGCTAAGTGAACTTTACTCATGGCAATGAGCTTCTTCAATTATTTGCCTTTCCCAGTGTACAGGTAGTTTCATTGGCAAGTGCTGCATTATCTATCTTTGAAATTATACCCTGGCAATGTTGAAATGATGTGATGATCTCAGAGCCTGTAAATCACAGTACTAAACTGCTAAACTCACTGATTAGCCTGGGACTTGTGTAGAATATAAAGAAATCTGGCAGTTGAACTGAAAGGTAACTGGTAGGGACTGAGCAAATAGAGAAATTTTGGCCTTGGTTACTTGCTTTCTTGCCAATCTTCAATGGGCGTCACACTGTCACTCTGTCCCAGAATTTGTTTATCCTGGTATGAGAATAGTCAAGCAACATTCTAGCTTCATTTGAGGTAAACTGGAGGAATGGATAAAGAGTAATGAAAAACATTTTTCAGACAGTTTCAGAGAACATCAGGACTTCTGTTAAAAATGCCTGTTTCCTGTAATGAATATCCTTTGCCTGGTAGATGCTCTAACACAGCAGTATAAATCATCACATTTTCCTGTGGGGAAATACTATCAGGAAAGCAAAATTTAAATGGAAGGAGGTTTCATTTTCTGAAACAAGTATCCTTGTGTCGTTGAGTGATCTGCCTGCATGCCCCAACTCTTAGCATAGAAAATTGAAAATTAACAAAAACATTCTCTATGCACAAATAAGTTCCATGGGTATTTATTCAGTTAGCTTTTAAAAGCCCTAATTTTACTTGTATTTCTAATTCTAATGGGGATGTGTGATAGAACATGACATGAAGTGACATAAAAAGTAGATTGAATGGCTTCTATACACCCCAGGGCTAAATAACCGAAGACTGAAATGCAAAACAAGAAAAGTCAAAAGAAGACAGGACAGTAATTATAAAATGTATTTTAGATATTTTTCCGTAATACATGGAAGTTGGAAGCACAGGCCATTTCATTGGAAACTCTTTTTCAGAGATTTCTAGTATGATTGCCCAAATCCAAGATGCATGGCTAAAATTCTACACACTAGAGGGTTTTCCTGTCTTGTGGTTTATATGACTAGGTATTCTAGCAGCCTGCAATGGATACACACCAACCACTGGGATGAGTCACACAGAGGAAACTAATTTCATCATTAACAAAGATGAATTCACTTGAGACCTCTTAGCAATTGAGACAGGTTAAAGTGTGTCAGTATTGCCAAAGAGGAAATATACAAGAAGTAGGCATGGGAATAATGCCCATATTTTACTGGCTCTAGAAACTTTTTACAGAAGAGCTACGCTTCTGTGTTAAGCATTTCAGATGTCAGTTGGGAATGACAATAATGCTATAAACTTTTCCTCATAATTGAAAGGTAAAATCCACACAGAATTAATATCTAGAAATCCCTGGGCTTTTTAACAGCATTTTCTATTTTTAATTCTAAATGCATTTTGTGCAATTGATACACAGTGAAGGACCCAAGATAGCTAGACTATAAGAGCATTTATTAGTTTGCAATGAAGACGAAGTTGAGCATTAGTCTCTAGCATTAGGTGGTGCTATCATTTGTTCTTTTTGTTCACAAAACCTGTGAGATATACATCCCTGATTATGTCCTGCAACATTTTAAAGAACTATACTCCCTGAAGGATTACAGCATATATTCTCTGAAAAGCAAGACCCCTCATACTTTCACTCACTAGCAAAGACTGTAATTTTGGCATTTTCTTTGCCCCAAAATGCAACAAACACTGAAATATTTGATGTAAGAAAAGACAAAAAAAATTTGGCAATGTTGACAAGAACTATTTAAAGTTAAGCGAAACACTGTACTGTTCCCAAATGGAAATATCACTTTAGGTTAGTCAGTTAATTGCTGTGCAGTTTTGGGGAATGTGAATGGAGATGAGAGAATTGTGGTGGAGAATGGAAAGTGAAGTTGGAGAAGATCTTGTGATCACCGGTTAGGAAAAGGCTGTCTGGGTCCACAATTCTTGTGACCTTAACAACTCTGTTTTGGTTTGGTTTTTAACCTAATTTTCAGTTTAAATTTATTCATAGCTAATTTATACCCATTTGATCTTGAGTCAACTTCATCTATTCATTTAAATATTTGTTTCTAGACCAGCTGTTTGTCCAGTCTTATATGTAACACAAGAACAATTTCCACCTAGCTGAGTGTGGCATCCCACTTTATGACACTGGCTAAGCCTTGCTACATTTTCCATTTCTCATAGTAAAAAAGTCTCCCTCACCTCATGGTAGCTCAGCTCTAAATTGGCTCCATTCTTGAACACAAGAGACTGAGATGGAAAAGAACAGCAAGATTTTTCTCTTCCTTTATATCACAGTGTTTATCCCCTCCATACAAGGCTCTTGTGGTTCACCCAGCATAGCAGAGGAAATATTTTGCACAATTTAATGGTATGCTTTACTACTTATTAATGCTCCCTAAAACTGGTACAGGCCCTGAGTTGAACTCACTGGAGCAGTGCAATTTCAAACTGATCTCAAAGACTGGGGCTTAGAGCCACAGCTGAACTGTATGTATGTGGTTTTCAGCAAGGCTAAGCCTGACCAACAGAAACTGTACACTCAGCCTTACATCTTCTGGCTAGCATGTAAAAAGAATAACCCATTTGGCCTTTTCATTGTCTAATAGCTAGTATTTACTACCCTATTTTTTGAGTCAATACTCAGACTGGGAGTGACTACCAATTGTCAACAAGTTACTTTAAATGCTTTTTTAAAAATTACTTTCTTATCGCTTCCTGGTGTGTGATTTCACAATAGAGTGACTTTTATGTGAACAAGTGTAGCCTATTTTGACAGTAAACCAGAGTGCTGAGCTTCATGTTCCTATGTTTAGATTTTATCTGGCTCCCAAGATGACCAGCTAACAGAGTAGTCTCTGAATTGTCCTGGAGTATTTCTGAGATCATGGCATTTTCATGTCCAGCATTAGGCCAAGTAAGGCTTAGGAGAACTTAAATAGAAAAGAGATATCAGTATGTTCCAACTGTCTGCTTCTCAGTAGTACGTAGCCTACCAAACAGCATAGCATGGTGCTTTTAAAATTAAAAAAACACCTTAAACTTCCTTGTTTTGACATAGGAATGTTTCTAGACATGTGAAAATCAGACTTCACAGCATGAATTTTGGTGCTCTGTCAGTGATTCTGTTACTGTGTGAGGAATATATTTAAGAAGGGAGCTGTGGCTTGAGGTCTTAGCAAATCTTCATCCTGGTCATCCTCTGCACAGAGAAATACATAAAAAAACTGCCTTGCTGCTGCTTGCAGGTAGTGACTTTTCAGGTACCTGAATATCTCAGATTCACAGAAAGTAACTGGATTTTTATAGACACTCAGTTTCTCTAGAGAATTTAATAGAGAAAACAATATTTTTTAAAATTCATTTTGTTTTCCAAATTTCAGGGAAGACATACTTAAACTTTTGCATAAACCTAGAGTGACAGAACAGACTGGTTCATGTGTTTATTTCTATGGCAAGGAGAAATCCACAGGCAACCTGAGAAAGTCCAGGAACCCACACATAGGGGGCAACTGGAGTGATCCCAGCAGGAAACAAATATAACAAGAGAAAAGTTGCACTCCAGCAATTCCTCACCTCTTCTTTGATCATAAACTTCTACATTATGGTCTAAAGCGTATTCAAGTTTGCTTGGACAGTAGAGAACTCTTTACAGAAAAAGCTCTCACCACTGAGAATGATGTGGAGGGAACAGCAATTAGAGATGTCACTTATTACAGAATACTCCAAAAGTATGTTTTGCATTGATTTGTAGCCAAACCAATGACATAGAACTTCAAGGACTGTGGGAAAAGAAACTTCATCACTTCCTATTTCATTTCACTGCTACCTCATTGTGAGAACTTCTATGGTCAAATATACCCCTGTATATAAGGTTAGTCCAGGCTTCAGTGGGACACATATACTGGGTATGTAGTTAGGCACTTTCCCATCTGCCTACAGCAGTTCTGTTAAACAATGTTAAATATTAAGCAAGGCTGTATAGCACATTGATAATTTTCCTCTAACTGTCAATATCCAAACATATGCAGAAAAGGCAGCCAAACTTCATAAAAAGCCATGAAATAAATAATAATTCATATTTTGTAGTGATGTTAATAAATATAAATAATTGAAGAGAGTCCCTTAATTAAAAAAGTCTATCCAAAATAAAATGTGCTTAATCTTCATTAAGAGAGATTTTTACATTTTTTCTCCTTTGATAAGACAGAAGAATATGGGTGTATGAACAGAGATTGAAGAGAGACATTAGTTCTACAAATATTTTGTAGCAGCATCTTTATTTGATCCTTCCATGATAAGAACAGTGCATTGAACACCTTCAACTATGTTGCCTGTGGAAACACATCTCTGGAGATTTTGTGACCACACAGGGCCCAAGCTCCCAGGGCAGGCAGTTCTCCCTACAGTTGTGCTGCTGCTTTGGGGCTATACTGAGGGACAGCTTGTGCCACCTCTTGTCCTGAAGGACAACATGGAAGAGCTGGTTTGAGGAAAGGCTGGATCAATGTACAGCTGCTTTGCTCTGATCTGCAGAGCTAGAATGCTGAGACAGATGGATGATGGAAGAAGTGAAAATAAAAGCTCCATAAAAGTGGGGGGCTGGGGAGGAAGGAGTATGTGATACAGTCTTTATAATAGGCCAGCACAGCTTTGTAAATAAGCAGGGATGTAATACTAAACAAAGCACTATTTTTTTAATTTATTCTTTTTACCCAATCATTTTAAAAGAGACAGAAAGAATTCCAGGCTTTAATAGTAATCTTTGAAAACACCTTGCTTCTCATGAGAGTCTGACACAGCCCTCCCACACCCTTTGCTGTCCAAATAAACTTTGTAAGGGAATGTTCTTTACATTCCCTGTTGAGCATGTATAGAAAAGATTGCTCTGGCACAGCCTGCTCTCTGTTGACAACAGTGTTTCCTGTTATTGTGAAGGAGTCACAGGCCTGCCTCCAGTCCATATCTGGGGAGCGCCGGTGTCACAGATGTTTTTTCAGGTGTAAAATTCCTGTTGGCCACACAGGCCGTTCACACAGGATAAAATGGATGTCCTCAGTTTGGCTCAGTGTGTCTGTTTACTCACTGCTGTGCTGAACCAGCTCCTCTTCGTGCAGCACTGAAAGCAGGGAATGTGGAAGAAAGTTTCAAACCCTTCCTGTTGCACATAGGAAATGTTCTGAAAACCTGAGATTTCACTTTTTGTGCTTCTTATGGGCCAACTAGGGCAAGGGGAGAAGAATGGGGAATTGTGAATTCAAGGACTGCATGATAGGAAAGACTTTCCTTTTGCTGGAAGAATGTGGTTGAACTTTTTCCCTGAAGAAGATTTATCCTGTTATGATTTCAAGGACCCTTAAAAAAGCCAGCATTAGAGAGCCACCCACGCAAGACAGCAGCATAGCAGCTGCACAACAACACTAACATGGTTAATGACTGCAAATACGGTGTAGTATTATGAAAAGGTCACTGTGAGAGGGTATCCTGCTGTGCCAGCGCTTATGCAGGTGCTGTGGGTGTATCCATAATAGTATCATAACACTGATGGCAGGGAATTATTAGATACCAACCTTCCCTGTATCAACCTGGAGGGAACTCTGCATTCCATAAACTTATTTAACCCCAACATAAGTGGTTTTACAGTGCAGTAGCTACTTCACTGAGTTGAAAACTCATCTCACTGTCGCTTTGATGTACTGTCAAAAATGCGATTTTCTTTTTCTTTCCATTACAAAATCATTCTTACTTTGTAAACACTTTGTGTTAGAAGGTAAGAATCCTCTTCCCTATAAAAATGATTATTTTGATGAAATGTAGACTTTGCTTGATATTACTTTTCCACTAAAATGTGAAAAGGAAAACTGTGGTCTTCTGTAAAAGTGAAAAACTGTGGCTGAACTGTGTTTGTTTAAATACAAAGCTGCAAGACCTGGAACTTGCTATTGCAATGAGGGCAGTCTGAGAGTTTGGATGATCAATTTCTTCATTCTTTCACTCAATTGTTTTTTCACAATGGTTCTTCTCTTTGTTGGAGACATTCCTGAAGCTGACAGGATAGTCAATACTTTGTATTAAAAAGCAGTTTTTAAATATTGTACATGGGAAAATAAAGGTTATTTGGCATATTTCTAAAATGTAATCAACTCTTCTCTCTATTCAACATACTTGCATCATTCTTTGGTGAATTAATATGAGCAGATCATTGAGCAAACACAGAAAAATATGCAGTAGTGCTGAAGAGAATGATAATATTTTTAAATATTATTCATGTAATATTTACCAAGAAATTTGAATCCATTCTGAAAAATACTCTAGCTGTGGAAAAGAGGTAATGATGACAGCTTAGTCATGTTTTTTCTTCCCCTGCCCCCTCCCGCCAACCTCCCAGAGAAAAGACAACACAGAAGGAACAAAGTCCTGGGTTCTCTATCTGATGCTTCAGGAAAGTCACCAGTATGTTATTCAGATACAATAATTTGCTGCTCACACCTATACACACATAGAATGCAAATACATGTGAGTTTGTGTATACTTATTTATGAACAACTATCTCCAATAGGAGACTTTTGTCTACTCCTGTGAGGAGAATAGATCTGATTGGATTGATCACATAATAAAACACTTTATGCGTCATCTTTCATGCAAACATATAATGAAATTCTTCAAAGCCAGTTTATCTACACATTCCTGAATAGTGGAACTAAAGTGCTCCGCTTTACAGGAAGCATCTGTGCGTGTTGCAGGGCAGGGGTGAAAATGGAAACAATGGCCAAGTTTCAGGAGAATGATTGAGTGCTGGAAAACTGGGAAGTTCATGCAATGAAAATACACTTTTTTTAGGCATTTAGAGAGGCTCTGCCTACTGAGCAGATGACTCCTGGAAGGAATTTGAAGAGAATTAATGGGAATGGCTATTTCAGATGGCAGAAGGAATCAAAATAGAAAACCAGTTCCTTAGGCCTGGAATGTCTCCTTTCAAGTCTGAAACTTATTTCCTTTCTGTCTTGGATCTTTTGTATCCAGAGCTCTTTATCCAGCTCTAGTAATAACAGCCCATAAGGAATGCTCCAGGGGGAAGAAACTGGAGTGAGCTCTGCTTATGACCCCTTTATCACTCAGGATGAGGTGGATGGAATTTGTAAACTTTCCAGCTATTGAGGATTTGGATATTTCCTCAGCCTACCCCAACTTACTCCCCAAACTCCCTGCCTGCTGTCTTGCAGCAGTATTCTACCTGTTAGGGGATTCTCCAGCTTTTAAACAGGCCCTAGCTGAATATTCAGGATTAGTAACAGAAAGGACATGTAACAAATCTAAGATGACAGATTCTAGAAGTACATCAAGAGTGGACCTTCGACACTGAAAAATTGACATTATTTGTATTTTGGACACTAGTAGACACATATTCACATGATAAATATCAGAGGAAGTGGCTTGATTTGACAAAAGTCATTATGTGGAATTGAATAAAAGTTAAACAATAGAAGGTTGTACTTCAGATTTTTTTTCATCATAAGGTCTTTTGCTAGTAATAGGCAAAATTGCACACAGTACATGTTCACTAGATGTGATGTTGAGAAGTTATTAAAATCTCCAGTTTTGACTTGAAAATAATAGATATAACAAGAGTTTGAGCTGCAGATTTTAATAATGTTTTAATCCTTACATATAAAGTGCAATTTTGAATCACATGATGGAAATCCTTTTGGTTTTATGCTGGCAAAATTCTTATAATGATCTAGTTATTTCCTAAGTTTTTCTCTCTTTTGGGCTGTGATCTCCCTTATTTTCTCTTGTCTTTTATACAGGTTTTCTTTAGCTTAAATTTATTTTCTGATCCATAGTAATGTCTTATTGTTACTAATTCTTTCAGAGAATATGGGGCATGGCAATTCCATCTGTAGAACTACCCCCCACCCCAATACTTCAGTATATATGTAAAAGGAGGATTTTTCTATTTTCATAAACAGAAATTATGACATTAATAGGATTTGTAGGATTTCAGCATCACCAAAATCAACTTTATGATTAAGAACTTAAATACAGAAACAGATCTCAGCTTTGATCATCAGTGGTCTTCATATCTTGCTGTGGGTCAAAAATTCAAGAGAAAATAAGGAAGATTGAAGGAAGTCTGTATAGGGGCCTTTGATCTGCTTTGATTTCTCATGTGCTGGATTAGGTGTTCAGGAGTGCAGGTAGTAGCTGAGACGTTCTTTCACTATGAGAGGTGGTGCCTAGCTACAGGCAAAAATCAAGGGACATTACAGTATAGCAGGGTATATGGTTTATGATCTTAAAATGAGTAAACAATGACTTCCTTGGTGCTTAATGAGTCATAGAACTTGGGAATGATAAATTGAATTTCCAGTTATCTATTCAAAACCAGATGGTCACATTTCAAAACACTTAATTGCCAGCATGCTAACTTGAAAGGTCACACAGTGCCCTCAGCTGAAGTTTTCTATTGTTTGAGGTTTCTGCTTGCAGGCTAAGTGCAATATCCTGCACATTTTTCTAGTCTGTGGTGATACTACTCACTTCAATCTGACATAAGTATGGCCTACCACCCCAGCTGGGTGTTATCCTTCCTCCTTTGGGTAGGCATGAGCATTTGTGCAGCTGCATGGTGATCTGACTCACCCTACAAACGCTAGTTCTGATACAGTTGATGATGGTGAGAATAGGCAAGCTGGCGGAACATGGGACCATCCTTTCTGGCAGCTAGTAGAATTTACATCAGATCACAAAGACGGATAGAGAGCATTAAAGAAAAATTGTCTTAAGCTTCATGGGTGAATTTGAAATATTCTGTAGCTGGGCTGCAACTCTCATGCTTTTATTGTATTACTGCCAAGTGTAATTAAATCTACAGAAGAAATTTCACAGCATGCAGTGCTAAATCAGACAAACCAAGCTGTGACATACTTAACAAAACTATACCTGAGTCTCATGGCAAAGGTTCTTTACAGCAGCAAATAATCACATGCTAAACAGAAGAATTTGGAGAAGATTCAAGTTTATTGTTTTCCTTGGTTTCCTTGCCAAGGCAGCAATGCAAGTAATTAACTGTTCAGTCACATCCAAAATGAAATAGTAGGGAAGAAAGAATAATAAAGGGTAATAAATCTGTTTCTATGTCCTGTCTGATTGTAGCCTACTACGTTTCTAGTATCTTAAAGATTTATACTGTAACATAGAAGTTAGAGATGCAGAGATTGTTCATTTTTACTCCATCACATCAATTTTTAACTTTTCAGATTCCTCTAGATAATTCTCTCCTGTTCATTTTTGTGGGGGTTTTTGAGGGTTTTTGTTTTGTTGGGGTTTTGTTTTGATTTTGTTTTTTGTTTGTTTTTGTTTTTAAATAACTACTGTATCATTCTTTATCATTTATTTTTGAGTTCTCTTCAAAAGGCCTAGTTTTTCACCATTGGCCAGCTTTTAAGGGTTTCTTTTCAGTCTTTTTGATTAATGAAGATTCAGGCACACAGAAGGGAAAAAGAGTCTCCTGGTGAAACTAAGCTACAGTTTCTGAGTCTGTCTTTTACCACCCTTTCTCTGCATCCTGTCTGAGGGACATGCACACACAGATTGTGAAGGAAAAGGTATTTAAATTGTAAGCTCTGCAGAATTAACAGTCAGACTGTGATCTAAAAAGAATTAGCTTATTTCAGGTAAAGGGCATTTTTTGTTGCATGATTAGTAACACTACTTTTCCTCTTTCACACACGGACCTGTTAGATCCCTTTTTAGTAAGTCCTGTTGCATACACTCAAGTGGTAGTGAATACCACAAAAAGCATCTGTGGAAATGCAAAACACTTCAATTTTCTCCTGGCTTTTAATACAGCTTATTTTACTTTTTTGTTTTGTTTTGTTTTTTGTTTTTAAACCACCTCTTCTGATAGCAAACAGAATATTGATATCTTCTATTTGAGATGGTATTGGTTGTAATCAGTGGTGCTAGAAGTTATTGTTTAGCGATACTGAGCACTGTTGCAATGCTACTTGTTCCCTCTCATAGTAAGCAGTGCAATGGCCCCCATCACATTTCTAGAGAGCAGGGGAGGCTTGCACCTCATGCTGCCATGTATAAGCCCACTCAGACTTTGAAGCACTCTTCAGCTCAAGGTTTTGTTCTTCTCTATGCTCTGTGACAACACAGATCAAACTGATCTGGGATTTTTGCAGTTAATGGACTTTCTTGAGGTGTCTGCCCAGAGTGGCTTTGTAGACATATATGTGATATAGCCTGAACCAGGTGCCTAAGAAGCTGCTGAAGAGAGTGGAGAAAACACACATTCCCCCTTTTTCTTCTCACACAAACCTCAGAATCTTTGGAAGTAACTCGATGGGATGATATCTCTTCACGAAGAAATGGTTTAGATCTCAGAAATGGGTCATTCTCTTTATTCTCCACAAGAAGATACAAAGTGATCAGAGTAAACCCCCTAAGTCCTCTTAGTTCTAGCATCTTCCCAACTACTTTGGGAAATACTTCTGTTTTCTGATGATCCCCATATTTGTCCTGTGAATCATGTGTCTCATAGCTGTTGATTTTTCCTTTTCTGTATTTTGAATTGCAATTATTTTTAAATGTCTTGAAAAAATTATTGAAAGTATAAAGATGTATTTTAGGTCCCTTTAATAGGGAAATGCTGTCATTATTTATCTTGTAGTACACCTGAATTCTTTTTCTGACCAATACTTTTTTAACTGTCTTTTTTGTGTGTTTAAAAGAGAGAAGTAACCTTGCTTTCTTGAAGAGCTGTCATTTGGCATAAATTCTATGGTAGTAGCTTCTTTTCATACAATGACTTTTGTGCTGTTTAAGTAAACAAGTTTGTCAGTCTGTTTTTCAGGTGTCTTCTCATTAATCAGTAGTTAAGAAATATCTCTCAAGGCTCATGTCTGAAGACAGCTGTAGCAGAGTAAGGATCTTGATTAACTTCCTTTGTTTTCTTAGTTTGAACAATACATTCTCTTATCCCATTTGGATTTTGCAATGCCTGCGGTTTTAAACTACTATAGAATGGAGTATTATTATCTTAGACAACACCGGGAACATGATTACCTATTGTGAAGGTATTTATATTTGTGTATAGCAAATGAAAAATGGAATTTTAATTTAAATTAGTAGAGAATAGTGGTGTTTAATTATAGCATCTTCCAGGCTGCAGTTTTCACAATTGTGGTGTCCTGGGGTGCAAAGAAATGAAAAATCAGGCTTTTGATTAGGAATTCCTTGACTTTTCAAAAGACATTTCAGTTGATTTCTTTTTTTTTGTTTCAATTGTGGCATTCTCTAGTTGATGTAATTTAGTCTAGCCTGATTTAAGTCAGAAACTCATACACTTTGGCAGTTATTTCCTGGAAGTTTGCTTGCTTTAGTTTGCAGTAAGTAGCCAGTACACACGGCAAACTGATTGTTGTGGAAATACATGATAAGGCTGCCTGTTTATTCCAGATTTTGGAATGGGTATCCTTTTGCGTAGTTAGATTTACAGATGTTCTCTCTGAGTAAAGCAGTTCTGTCTTCATATTTATTTTTATAAGTATTTTCTACTTTTATCTAATGTGAAGATATTCATTGGTAGATATGTTGTCCCTGTTTAGAGCTAGGAGTATGCTCAGCTTTGTACAATACAGAACAGCAGACAATCACTGCCCTGGAGAACTTAAAGCCTAAAAATACCTCAGCTAATGCTTCAGCTTTTTCAGCCTTTAACATTCTCAAGATCTTCTTATTGTTTTGTCTCATCCTGATAAACCTTAATTTTAAACTGTTAGCCAAAGCAAATCAGTTTGGTTACTATCTGAAAATAATCTGATAAAAGATAACTTACTCATTTTTAGATTTAAAAATGCATATGGGTTCCATCCAGCATTCACTGAAGAGCAAAGACAGAATTCTGGTGTTATAGACCCCTCTAAGTGACTTTAATATTGCCTACCTGGTCCCAGTAGTGCCAGCAAAGCACCTGCAAGCCCTTCGGCTTCATTAGCTGTCTTCTTTCTGGCTGTAGAGAGCAGTTTAGTTGCAGCAAACTGCTAGAGCTCTGGTTGTGAATGAGGTCACTGGGTAAGACATGTCCATCCACCTGATGCTTTTATGAACATGTGTGTATTTTGAAGCAGTGAAATGTATGTCTGTCCATCAAGCCTCATTTCAAAGCTGTATTGTGAAGTTTTTTGTCATCAGGACTGTCAGCAGCCAGGTGAAGATGAGTGTGATCTGGTAGTTTAATGCTAGGCAAAGGAAGGATGGCAAGAAATTACATCATGAGCTAATGGCAAAGGGACTAAAGAGGAATGAGGAAAACCCAAACTTTAGCAGAAAGGTTTTGCAGTCCACTGGATACTGCCTCCTTTTGGTGTGGATATTTTTGTAAGTGTTTCTGGCCTCTGTGGTTTCTCCTTTCTAATAACAACATCAGTCAGTACTGAGTTGTGGTATCTCAGATTCTTTCTAGGGATTAAGCTGCAGGTTTAATTTTTTGGGCTGGCATAAGGACCATCTGTTCAGTGTAGTTTGCAGACAAAGTGGAGATAATGTGTGTTATGGGCATACAGAACTCACTATAAGAAGAGAAGGCAGGAATAGACTTCAACATTTGTTAATTTGAGTTTTGTAGTTAATTCTGTTGTGCTTGAAAAAGAATTCTTCTAAAGGATGAAGCCATCATATCTTATTTTGTATGTCGTGATCTAAGGGAGGACAGTTTCAGGTTGCTGTTCAGAGTGGTTTAAGTGTGTGATGGCTTACAGGGTTGGTGAGAGACAAAGACATTCTCTGTCTCAAAACTATTGCTAAATTGTGATGGCTACACTAGTTTAATGCTTTTGAGAAAGGAAGCATTTCATTCTGTGTTCATCTAAATTTCCCATCTCCTTAGCATATACCTTGTACTAACGCTTCTTCCTCTTGATCTCCATTTTCATTCCATTAAGTGACTCTGTATTGAAAATCACTCTTTGCTGTCCTGTCTGGTATGAAAATTATAACATCAACCACTGGAGGAGCCCTGCACTCTTTTGTGTGTTTCAGATTAAGCCCTACACCAGTATTAACCCCCACCTGACAGGAGTACTTCTGTTGCATAAACCAGAGCCATTTCTACACCTTGATATGTTCCAGATTAGTGAACTAGTTCTCATGCCTTCTCCTACAATTCAACCTCCATCTCCTCCGTCGTACACAGGGACTGCCTTCACCTTAATTTATTATTATTATTGTTTTCAAAGATATGAAATTGGTTTTTTATTTAAAAAGTGTATGTCATGTCTCTTTTCAGGAAGAGAGAAAGAACAGGACTATCCCAGGAGCTCAAATTCAAGAGAAGGCTGAAGAGTTAGAAAGGGAAAAGAGGGAGATACAGAAAGGGTCACCAGCAACACTGCCCACTGCCATATAGAGGTAGCCTTTCTTCCCATTCCTGCTCCATCTGACATTAACATCAAAGACAGGATATCAGATATTCATAAGAGAGATTCATCAGAGATTCATTATTTGCCTTAAGGTATATGTCATAGTCCTTAGCTACTGACTTTACTGATCTCTTGTCTGAAGTCCTTAACTCTCCATTGTGAGCCTGCTTCTATTATTTCTGTATAAGGGCTAGTAAATGTTAGGAACCAGATTAATGAATGTTTTGAACTTAAAACACTGTGGAAGTCACTGACAAATAAAATATGAAAATTAGTAAAAAGTTGTCATGTTTAAAGAAGTCTGTTTTCAACTTCAATTCAGTATGTTCAAAACATGTGATGGGAATCCTTACCAGAAACAATCATGGATTTGAATCGCTGAGAGTCCTGATCCACAGGCTCAAGGCTAAAATGAAACAACAAAAAAACTGTGAAACTTTGCCTATCTGTTTGTCACTTACTACTTTCATGGACCTTCCTCTGAGTGCAGATTTATATTAGCTGATCTTGTGGTATCCCCTCCCCAATAAACACATTTCTGTGTTCTGTTGTTGCTCATAAGGGCCTAAGCCCACCCTGTGGGGAGGAGGAGACCCATGGGTAAAGGAGGGGCTGTCAAGTGGGCAGGGGAAGGATTCACAGTGATCCCAAACCATGACTGTAACTCAGAAGTCAGAACCTTGCCTCTAGTGAGCCTATCAACATACAAAGAAGCAGGTGGATTTTAGAGCACTTTAGGTACAGAGAAATGAGAAAACAGGTTGGTACCCATCAGCTTTTTCTCTCTGCTCGTCATAGCTCCTTAGTCACATTAGCAGGCTATAATGTCTTTCAGTCAAATTAACTTATGGAACAATCTGTGTTCTTTAATACAGTTGACCAGACTGTTCAGATTTAATCCAGATCAGGCATGGACTCTGCAAAGTTAACTGGAGTTTGTGATATGTATGCTGGCTTTATTCTTTTAGGCTGGTTTACACTGGGTGCAGGACAGTAGGACACTTTTAACCCAGTATAAACATAAAGCATGCTGCACATACAGGCAGTACCAGAGATGACATCAGATGTACTAGGACTAATTTACCTACTTAGTGTTGTCTGAACCAAGTAGCAGAGTGAGTTTCTACTGGTGCTATGCAACTGTGCAGTTGTGTACTGGATGCTAGTTTTCAGATGCTTTTAAAAACTGCTGTGTGCTTTCACTCTTGATTTACTGTCTCATGGTGTGACAGCCCTCAAAAGTACAGAAAACAGGTATTTGCTAGCACTGTTGTTTGTCACCAAAGCAGTGTAAAATTTCTGCTTTGCCATCTGCATAATGGGATTTGCCTATTGCAAGTCAGCCTACAAGCAAAGGGGTCCGGTGGTCCTGTATCATTCTATTTTTTTCCCAGATAGATGCAACTAAGTCTCATCAAATGTTAAAGAAGCATAAAATGTCGTTCCTGTATATTTGTGTTAATAAAGTTTCAGATATGCTATGGATGTTTTCTTCTAATAGTTAGGAGATATAAAGTACAGCATTTTTTCAAATGTAATTATTTATTTACAGAAAGGATGACAGAGTGTGAAAGAAAGGGCTATAACTAGGTTCCATTTCGATTTTTGGGGAAAATTTTATTTGGCACAGTTCTATTTTCCTTCAACCTCTCAATTTTTGGTAGGTGACAGTCAAATTATAGTCCATTCATAAGAAGCTATGGTCTGTAGAAAAAACTTTTTATGTATCTTAGGAATGATTAATCTCTTCACAAAAAGTACTCTTGCATTCTCTGGACTAGCTATCTAGAAACCTATCCTATCTCTGGGGTACCTTTATACTGCTGAACACAGATGAAATACTATTTGTACGTGTTATCATCCAGCTTTGTACAACAAGCATCCCTTACAAATCCAAGGTGTCATGTTTGAGTTTAAAGTATTTGAAATAATATGTGTGGTCTTGCATCCCAGGAAAATGATTTCTTTATAGCAAGAAATTGCTGTACATCCACTCCCTACCACGAGGGATGATATGTAGGCTATGTGGGAGCATTGGGGAGAACTAGAAGGTGAAAAGTGTATTGGGATAGAGCTGCAGAAGGCAGGATGTCTGGCATGCCATACTGGTCATGCATTCTGCAGGACTGCTGCCTTCTGCATTATACTTGGGACTGTCTGGAAGAGCTCTAGCTCATCTATGTGTTATACCTACTCTCCCAGTTTGATGTATGTATATGTACGTATGGCCAGACTTCGCGAATGAAGATTTGGGAAGGGCTCTCCCCACGTGGGTGTGCCCTTCCAGCCTGCACAGTGGATTTTTTGTTTGATAGTAAAACAACATTTTGTGCTAGTGGTCAAGTCTCTGTAAAGACCAGCAGGGTTAGACAAGCCCTGCTTAATTTTCTAGTGTGAAAATTATCTGAGTGCCTAGTCATAAATCTAGAAAGAACTTCATGTCAGAGCATGTGAGATGGATATGAGGGTCTGGTGCCCAATTTAAGAATGACACTTAAGTGCCTTGATATCAAAGCTCATGTGTTTGGAAGACTTTGAGACTCACTTCTCCAAAAGTTTTGACTGGGTGTCTAACATGTCATAGATAATGCATGCTCTAGAAACCACATTTTTAGATATCATTTGGTATCTAAAAAATTCCTTGTTACTATGACATCAGTCCATGAAAGCACTTTAATATGGGCAGTGAACACCAGTAAATTGTAGCCTATCTTAGAAGGCTTAGGTAGGTTGTCTTAGACTACTCTTCAGCCTTATCTCTTTTGGTTTTGCAAAGAATGTTTTTAGGATGTTTCCATTCACAGTAACTAAAGCATTTCATGCTAGTTAGAGTTGTGTTGCAACTCTCTGTCTTTTGTAGATGTGTGAATGGAGGAACAGAGCATCTCAGAAAACTCAAGCCACCCTTGCCCATTACATTAATTGAATTTTTCAGATCTGTAACTTGCAGACAATTTGAATACCTTTTAGTCCAATCTGCTCACCTCACTGCATACAGATTTTGTAATTCAGTAGTATTGGGGTGGCCTACTTCCAAATTTTTTTCTTAATCCTTCATCACAGTGCAGCACTGGACCACAGTGAGACTGGGAATCTACAGTCACTTATTCCATTTGCGCCCAGAGAGAGATGGGATGATTCTGCTATTTCATTCAGAAGGCCTTAGTAAAATCTTTTCCCTAACAAGCCTTGCCATTTGACACCTTCTCACCTATATGTTAATGCTTTTGGGAGCTAGGTGTGAAACCAAAAGGAGAAATGCACCTGTTTGCATAGTGAATTTTTTTAAAATGTTAATATGGGAAGTATTATGTAACATGACTTTTGCAAACAACTGGAAGTTTAGCTTGGCAAATGGCAAGCAGCCTCTGCACAATATTGTTCCTTGCATGTGGAAATCCCCAGTATGACCAATTCAAAAGTTTAACATACCTGTCACCTTTCTGGGAAAAGTAACTCAGACAAAGTGAAATGAAGTATTTCAAAAACTAGGTGTTTGGACATGAATCTAACAATGCTGAGAAATTTAAATTGCTCATTCAAATAGGGGTGAAGAAGGGAGAAGAAAACTTTCCTTTTCATGTTCCAAGCATCTTCCTTTCAGGAGAATGCTGCAGTGGTGTGTTGGGTTCCTTTTTACATCAAAGGGTAGCTGTAACCAGTTCTGGAAGTGGGTTAACAAGTGATAATTAAGTGACTTTAAATATTAATCATCCTATTTAAAAGTAACATTGGCAAAGAAAGACATCCTAATGAGAAGTAAAATTACATTATAAACATTATTCTGTAAAAATGGGGCTTATTCAAGTGTTTCTTTGAAGCCAAATGAGAACCGATCCAGTGTCTGAGTACATTCCCAGGGTGCTATGAGGAAGCTGAATTTTTTTTCATAATTGTTTGACAAACTTCTTCCAAAACACACAGAGTACAGACTTAAAATGCATTTTTCCTGTTGTATGTCTGTGTTTATGGGTGAATACTATATGGACTTTGGTCTGAGCTTTGCTCGTCTGAGAAACCCTGGGAGAGGACTCCATGTTTCAGTTAACTGTTTCCTGTCAAGCAGACAAAACATGTTCATCTGGAGGGAGGTGGAGGGGTGAAGGGGGCTGGAATGACAAAGTTATTTTAAGGTAAACAAACCTATGGCTGACATTTGGTTTCCTCAGGGTGTGGGGTATTTTTGTTATTGTTATTCACATGTGGATAAAAAGGACAGATTAGGTATTGCTACTGTTAGCTTCAGCTTTTCTCAGGGAAATAAAGTCAGGCTTTGAATAGGAAGTATTTGCATAATTTGGAGGCTAAGCTGAGCCTGAAGGCTCATCACTGGATGAGCTTAAAGATTTGTCCTATAGTAGCATATTGATGTGAATGTTGAAATGAGGAAGATGTGCCTGATTGACACAAGGTCAGAGAGGGCTGTGTTCTGACAAGGGATTCTGGAAACTGATAGAAAGCTTTTATAAAAGTGTTCTCTTTCACAGTTTAATTTACCAGTGGTTAAGAGAAAAAATGGGAACATTCATGTAGATTATATTGGATGTATATGACTTTGTACAGTGTCCCTTCCCATACAGAGCAGGGATTGCAAACTTTCCCATAGGAAACTGACATCAGTGAAAATAGATTGTTTGGTTAATATAGGAAATTTGTGAATTCTGCTTTTGAGTTTTTTTCAGTTTGTTTTTTTTTTTTTTTTTTTTTTTATTTTCCTGGGGTATAAGAACCTTGGTCTAATCCTGCAAATGTTGCTTAAGGCCAAATATTGCTGTTCTTATGCCAAAAGACATTTAATCAAATGAATGTTGAATTCATTTCTCTGTCTTCATTCAATTGGTTTTTTGAGTTAAATATTCATTGACTTCAACAAGAGCTTTGTTTGGTAAGAGCTGAATTAAACTAAGTAGAAACATCAGGACCCAGCTAAGATACTGACTTCTCCCACGTCCTTAGAGCTCAGTACACTGGAGTTCATTAACTCTCATAAAATGTAATGCTAAAAGTAGATGTATTATTGAGTAATGGCAAATGGAAAGTTACATAGATGCATTAGCTTACTTGCTTTCAGTTTCTAGAATGCATAGTAAGACGCTGCTTCCCTGCATTGCTTTTGGACATACACTTATGACTGCAAAACTGGACAGTTTAAACAATTGTCAGCAAATTTGTAAAACTCGTGTCTTGATCTGAGCAGGTGGTGACAGAACATGAAAGTGGTTAATCAATGTAATTCTCAGAGTTGTGCTTATTGTCTTGATGCAATTTGTAAGTCAATGATTAAGTATGAGGAAGGAAATAAGGAAAAGGTTAGACAGGGCTGTGTTTTAAATTCAATAGGGAGTGAGTGAAATGGAGAAGAAATTCCACTGCTAAGAGTATCGACCCATTTCTGTACTGAAATGGACTTAACATAAGAGTAGTTGTGGTAAAAAACCTGAGAAGCAGAATCTAAATTTCAGACTGCTCTGAAGTTTAGAGTAAGGCAGTTTCAAGAATATTCTCCTCTATTCCGCATGCATATGTTCCCAACTGATCAAATGGCATCTGACAGCAATGAACTCTTCTGCTGTCCCTATCAAGCCACTTGTAGAAGTGTGAGAGCAGCAACAAAAGCATTGGCAGCAAGATTTTACATCAAGAAGTGTTTCCTCACATATGGAAATTCTTTACTGGCTTGCAGAATTAGTTCCCTGTATTATGCCCGTTACATCTGAATTCTGATTAAGGGTAATATGAAGTCTGAGTTTCCTAAGGAGAACACTGTTAGAAGATATAGGGCCTCTTGCTAAATTTTCTGCTAGTCTCTATGCCATTTGTTGATTCCTGTATACACTATTTACAAGAACAGTAAAGTGTTTTTTCTTTACATTAAAAAAGTAATCTGATTATCTTTCCACTCCAGTAGAAAAATTCTCAGAGATTTTCTCCCTTTCTAAAAGCAGATCATTAAAGCTTCATCATTTTTATGATCATTTGGCCTGCTCCATGAATGGATTCTAATAATTAAATTAGATTTTTGTTCTTTGAGCTTTTTCATTGTGGTTTTGCGTACCTTTTCTGCTTGCTTTGTTTGAGACTTTTAACAGATAGAGACCAGAAAAATGAGATTGTATATTGATCTAAGCAGATTCACTCCTAAACAAACTATTCCTCAAAGATTTCCAGGAGGCACCAGCAGCTCTTTAAGAAGTAACAGCCTACAAAAATGTTATTTTTCACAGTTAAGTAGACTTTGGTCTAAAGCTGTGCAAACAAGCCTCTGAATCCTTGTTGCTTCCAGGGACTGTTTTTGGGTGTGTGCTGATCTATAAATCAAAAGGATTTGAAACAATGTGAGAGAAAAATGTTTAAAGAAAATAAATACAAATGAAAACATTTTTCTCTTCTCCCTGCTGCAGATCAGGGTACCTTCCAAAAAGGCCAAAGGCATTACAGGGATGCAAATCTTGAGGATGAGAGAGGAGATTCAAGAGTGCCTGGTCAAAATCCCACTGAATTACTGGCAAGCTTGTCCTTAACTACAGTGAATTTTAGACAAGATCAGAGATGTTCTCATTTTGGCAGTCAGGTTGGCTACCACATCACAGTCCACTCCAGTTTGAAATAGGCAAGACCCAAATTGGAGAAAAAGGAAGTTAAAAATAAAAGAAGTCACTGGATCTATGTGGAGCCTGCCAGGTTCTTTTATAAATAATATGTAGCTCTTTATGAAACCATATGTGACATTGGCAGTGTATGAAGAGCCCAAACGGCTTAAATTTAGACTTTGAAGTAGCGTTGATGTGAGAGGCCCTAAAGCAATGGGACAGTTATTAATGCCCTGCCAGTACTGCAAAATAATACATCTACAGGTGTTTTAAACCAAGCAGCTTATATTGGTTCTTACTCTATTGTTGACATCAGTGGCAAAACTGGAGACCTCAGTGGTGAGAGGACCCAGGCAGTGGTGATGAAGTGAATTCATTCACTCCGATGGGTGCAGAGCTAACTCTGAACAGTCCCATTACCCGTTATTGAGTGACATCATCCACCCTTATGTTCCTGATGGCTGACATGAGTATGCAGTATGAACGTACTGCCTTCCCAGGCAAACTAAACACAAGAGGGCAACTGGAGGAGAAACCTATGTGGATGAGATTACTAGCAACAAATAGAAGGGTTTTTTTCCCTGCCAGTAGCCACTTGGTTGGAAAACTAAATAAATATCTAACTTGCTCACTCCTTTTTGAATGAAAAAAGCTGACCACTGTGGAGAAGAAAAAAATGTTAAAATTCAGTAGTCATTTAAGCAGCTGTAGTTTTATTGTTTTTAAGCAAAAAAGTATAAGAAGAGATAGAAAGTAAGGCTGGATTGGGTGGTGTTAATTGATGATTCTAGGTAATGCATTTCAATTCATGCATGTACTAATACTCATAATATTATCCAAAAGGAATATATGAAGCATCTTAGTCCATTATCAGCAATGAATCATTGACTAGCCTGCCTATGAGGAAAATTGCTTCTTTGAAAAATTAGCTCAAGCTTATCCTTTGCATTCAAGTCAATGAGAGTGCTGTACACTGAAAAGCAAGCCCAATGCAGCTGTCCAATACCCCTGAGATCTGTGAGGAGAACAGATTTTGTTCCTAAGGCTTTCCTTTATAACTTTTTGATTAGCATTCAGGAGCATAACCAGTGCATAACTTTTATGAGTGTTAAAAAGTCCAGTCAATATCAGGGCTTCAATCTCTCTCCCTCTCTCTCTCTCTCTCTCTCTCTCTCTCTCTCTCTCTCTCTCTCTCTCTCTGTGTGTTTGTATGTGTGCTATCGCCAGGTAGTGCTTAGGTCTGCAGTTTGTTCTCTAGTCCTGAACACTGCCTTCCTGCATTGCAGTAATCTTACTCATTCTTGAGCTTCCATTTAGGGTCAATCAGCTGCATCTCTTCTAAAACAAACCCCAAGGTGCAGTTCTGGGAAGCTCTCCAAGGGCCACTGCAAATAAGCACTGTGACCAAGACTGCACAGTCCTGCACTTGCCTAGTCTTCCAGGAGACTTTGGACTCTTGGTCATCTCCAGCACATGCAGGGCTTAACAATATAAAATCATAGTGCTGATATGCTCCATCACAGTCCTCACACTGTTCCAGACCTTTTGAACTGAATAAAATACATAGAAAGTAATAACGGTCTAATGGCACGGGGATACCATGGCAGAGATCCAAGGCCAATTTCTATTAAATGTGAATGCAGCCAGTGGCCTTCACCTTTTGGTGAAAGAACACTTAGTAGAACACTTTACCCACTTGAAGTATGTGTCAGGTATGTCTAAAAGGGATCTCTGTATGAAAGATGATAATTGACATGATCAAGTCTGCAGTACATTTTTCAGGGCTAACTCTTTATAGCAAGTGATGCAAGCAGTAAAAGGAGTAACAGACTGTGAGGTTCAGCAGACCTCAATCTTTTGGAAATTCCATATGATAATTTCCCACTTACTAAGAAAAAGGTGCCAGGTCACTACCAGATGAGATTGGGTCATCAAGTATGATGTGTTATCACCATTTGAAAAACTGCATCTGTCTGACAATTTCTCTTTCAGTCTGCAAACTACAAACTGCAGTATACAGTGAACACAGTAAAGACATTTAATTTGGTTTCTATGTAAGAGAAGAAAAAAGGTCTTTTGGAATTAAACTTGGGATCTAAGAGGCCATATGTTTTGTACATCAGACCTCCTCAGAGGTCTCTTCTCATGTAATACATTTATCTGCTTGGTGGGTTATTTTTGGAGTCATATTTCAGTAGGATATAACTTCTAAGGCAGGCTAGGGAAAGACGGAAATGTCCTGCTTCATTAGGACATTTACATAGGGAGATGTCTGTAGTCCCGTCAAAACAAGACACTCACATAAGTCCCATTCTGCAAGCCATAACAAGTGATTATCCTATCCTGAACAGCAAAGATGATCAACTCATTTGCTAGTATTTGTTACTCTTACATCACTGGATTGCAATTCTAATAAATGTTCCCTCATCTTTCTCTTAAATCTTATTACTTACATCAGTTTTGATGTTCAGGAGAGTGTGGTTTTTTTAATGGGTCTACAGATATGCCCCTATGGAAATGTCCCTACATAATTATTTGACCAGATAGTCTTAAAAGTCTTTTCCAACTGAAATGATTCTTTGATTGCAACAGTTGCAAAGAAACTGTGTATGGCATATTTTATCAAGTCATTGATAAGCACAAAGGACCCTGCTTTCCAGAAGTATTGCAGTGGAACATCTCTAGTCACTGAAAAGTTATTCCACAAAGCAAGGAAATCATCTCAGTCCTTTAATATGATGGTGGATTTTCATAAGGGACTTTTAGGAGTCCCTGAGGGTCTTTTCCACCGCATCAATGATGCAGTTTAGCTGCACCTGCAACCAATTAACATTGCTCTTTCTGTTCTGAATAGCAGGCCACCAAGTTTAAATGTGATCAAGGATCCTAACCACTGCAGAGTTCAATACATTTAACATGATATAGATATTTTTTATGATATATAAAAAATTAGGCATGGGGACTGTTCACCAGCCAGGCATTTTCTTAAAAAATTAAATGCTGATTAATTCTTCTGAATTTTAGTATGTCATTTCATAACACACTTTCCCTGTCAGTAAATTTGCATAGTGAAAAACTGAACAAATCAAGAAGTTTTAGGCTGAAATAATATGTCTTTTTCAGAGCAGAAAAGCTAACCCAGTGACTTTTCTTGAGCTGTTAAAGATAAATCTTGTATCTTCAAAAGTTGTTTACGTGCTTCATATCTACAAGCCAGTAAGCATAACTCACAAAGCCAGAGCTGTCCCCATGACCCACTGACTTTTTGACATCTTGAGGTCATGCATCCAAAGCATGCACAAGCAGGAAACGCAAGACTTCTTCCAACCACATCCTGGTATGTCTGTAGTGTAAATTAGAGCTGTGAGAGCTCAGGGAAAATTCATCTGGCAGGCATGCTATGTTTCTTTTCCTTTTTCTTACAAATTGTGCTGAACAGTCTGAGTTTAGTCTGAGTCTAATTAAAATTAATGAGAATTAAATGTAAAGGTAAAAAGCAGAGATCACCCATAAATGATTGGTGGTAGGGATGGAAAACCTGTATATTAAGAAGCCACCTAGCAGGAACCTCCTGCACCTCAGGACTGATACAAATGATAAGATACAAGAGAAGGATGAAGGAACATTTATCAGAATTGCAATGCAGTGATGTAAGAGTGTCACATACTAGCCAATCACTGATCATCTTCATCATTCAGGATAAGATTTGTGCACATATTTTTGCTTGTGGAATGGAACTTATGAGATTGTCTATTTTCTTTTTTTTTTTTTTTTTGACAGGATTACAGATATCTCAATTTCCAGTCCAAAAAGAATGCATCTTCTTTTATTTATCTAGCAATTTACTTATCTAGCAACTGCATAAATTTTCTACCAGTCATATCCTTGTCATGTCAGCTAAAGCTGCAAGGAATTACTTAGAAGTCGCTGATCCCTGCTGAGAACTTACTAGGGAAGTGTCTCAGATTGCTCTCAAAGATAATCATCTTTTATTAGGGCTATGTGAGCAACAAGCAAACAAGAAAAACGAGACTGAAAGGAAAGAGCAGAAAGTGTAAAGGTATTCTATTATTATAGAGAGCTAAAATTGAAAGGAAGTAAACTCTCTTGTCCAATATGAATCTTATCCCTGGTCCAGCTTAAAAATGGACCTGAAGTTTCATGGTGCTCAGCTGAAGATTAGACCACAAAACGTGGTGCCATATGTTTGGGTGTCAGATAAATAATGTGGAAGGACAGAGGCAGCATGATACTTAAAAAAGAGGGAAATTGCTGAGGTGCATTCCCACCTAAATGAAACAGAATCAGATAGGACCATGTTTCCTGGACTGGCATCACTGATATTTAACAACATAAATATCTGACGGCTATATACAGAATTCTCAAAGTGTACAGCACATCCAGCTGCCTTTCTCCCCCAAACCACAATCACTGAGAAATAAATGGTTGCTCTTTTCTGAATGGCAGATATGAGGCATTGCTGGTACATTGAGATATCAATGACATGGATTGGAAAAAGAATTATCTTGCTTGCACCAAAAAGAAAAGGAATTAATACACAGGGGCTGTAAGTTCAAACATTCCCCCAAGAAACAACTTGGGAAGAAGGGCTTATGCAACTCCATTTTTAGTTTTATATATAAAGCAAGAGCAGGTGCAAATCTAGTTTGACAAACACAATGAAAAATCAGCATGTTTGCATATTCTAAGTACTGCAGTACCCAAGCACCCAGCTGTTCAGGCCTTGAAGATCATGCCAAGCCACTCTCCATCATCTTCCAACAATCCTGGCTCTCTGGAAAGGTCCCAGATGATTGGAAGTTGGCAAATGTCACACCAGTCCACAAAAAGGGCTGCAAGGAGGACCCAGGCAACTACAGACCTGTCAGCCTGACCTCGGTGCCTGGCAGGATTATGGAGCAGATCATCCGAGGTGTAATCACACAGCACCTTCAAGATGGACAAGAGATTAGACCCAGCCACCATGAGTTTAGGAGGGGCAGGTCCTGTCTGATCAAACTGATCTCTTTTTACATTCAGGTGACCCACCTGGTGGATGAGGGGAAGGCTGTGGATGTGGTCTATCTGGACTTCAGCAAGGCCTCTGACACTGTTTCCCATAATATACTCCTGGAAAAGCTGGTAGCCCATGGCTTGGACAAGTGTACCCTCTGCTGGGTTAGGAGCTG
>VWZD01010848.1:16806-94869 GCA_013396695.1 Sakesphorus luctuosus | reverse complement strand
AGGTGGTAGATTCACTGTCCCTGGAGGTTTTTAAACTGAGATTGGCCATGGCACTGAGTGCCATGATCTGGTAAACTGACTGGAGTGGACCAAGGGTTGGACTTGATGATCTCAGAGGTCTTTTCCAACCCAATCGATTCTATGGTTCTATGATTCTATGATATGGCACTTCTTTTGAACGACACAGCAGTGTGGCAAACATTACTGGAATCCACTTACCTCTTTCTGACTACTCAGAATGAAGGACTACCATGCATAATGCAATGTTGCAAGCAGACATTCTAACTTCATTGTCTGATTTCGTGCAATACATAAATGTTCTATCAGCTGTACATCAGTAATTCCATAACTAGACCAAGATGTTACTGTATGATTTAGCTTTGTATTGTTTTGTGAAAGATTGATGAGAGGAGTCTGACTGACATCATTCAAGACAGGATGCACACACTGCGAATTTTAAAATTAAAATTCTGTAATGCAGGTCCGTCCAGAAGTTGTTTATTAGAAATATCCTGTTATTTTCTTTATTGATGTATTTTATTTTGGCCATTCTTATATATTTTGGTGTAAATGGAAATTCTACACCTTTAAATCACAGATGTCTAGTATAGCTGCGTTCACTGGGTTTATACAGTAGTTGAAAGGGTGACTGTAAATGCCAGCTGAGCCAGAAGCCCTCCATGCCCAGGACCCCCAGAGCAAGACAGCACATGTGTCAGTGACAGTACAGAAAAACCCTGTCCCTGGCTATGTCTTCCTCAGACAAAGGTCTATCACAACAGTACCTGCAGATGACAGCATTCAAGAAATTTGGAGGCAATGGAGTTCACATAAATGGAAAGACATTTAAACACTTCTGAGTAAGATTTCTGTTTCTCCTTGACAGATGAACTAAGACAATTTTGTAGCAAGACAGAAAGGTTTTGCCTGACCAAAGTTTATCACTGTAAGGAAGTTTTGCTAGTGACAAATATATGAATCATGAGAAAGGTTTTGTTAGGCGAGTTTTTTGATCAGTAAAGAGTATAAAGGGTACATCAAACTAATAATTCAGCTTTCCAGTGGTCACTGGTTTTGTTTTTGTCTTTGTGCTAGAGAATAAGTCAGGAATCTAATTCTTTCATGGAACATTTGAACTGATGTCAGTCACTTTTTGGCTGGATGGTGTTTTTCAGAAAAGGCAGTGCTATGAGGTGCATTTATTTCCTACTCACCATAAACAGCTGGGTCTGAGACTTTTTAAAATAACAGTGAAAAGGCATAAACATCAAGCAGCGTGTTACTGAATTCTAGGAAATAAGAATTGAACTGCCTGTAAAACTAAACAAATGTTTCCATCAGTAAAACAGGCAAAGCAATTTAGGAAACATGATCCAATTAGCAGTTGCATTTGAACATGCAATGGTTTACTAGAGTTCTCCTCGAGTCAGTCCTCTGAATTTGCTTGCAGTTTTGGAAGTCAGGTCACATATCTTCTTGGCAGATCATGTGTGGGTATCTTAGCAATGATTGCACTTCCTGGAGCATACCACTACACTCACTGCAACATAGCGCAAGTGTGAAAGAGGGTTTTTATCAGGCTTAAATCAGTAACTCCTGTGGGTGGAGCAATTATAAAAATGAGTCATTTAACACTTTGCATCATTATTGCACATCCAGCTTCACTGTCCAGTCATTTTCACTACTACAATCAACCATTAGAGTTGGTTTGGGTTGAAACTGTACTTCCAGTTGTTGAATGTTTATGGTTATGTGTACATTAACATCTTCCATAGCATGCTGACAAATGCTTAGCTCTTCAGCTGTTAATGCTGTTTGCAAAGCTGCTTTAGAAACTTAATTATTGGAATGAGCCAGGTCAGAAATAAGAGTCCTCCACAAATTATTATCGACTTTAGGCCTAAGCAAAATATATTAAAACTCCCTATATTTGTAATTTTACTGCTTTTTATTGGATCAGCTGATTTGCTTTAGTACTTTCTTTCCATTAAGGTTGAACATTTATAATTGGTGACACTGTTTTCTGTCTCAAATATAATTATGTGATTTAAAAATAAAAAAAATTCTTTTTGTATTTCTGTTTGTGTCCTCCCGCAGCTCATTTAGCTTGCATTTTTCTTCCCTTGCCTTTCCTTTTTCCTTTGAAAGCAGAATTCTTCTTTGTACTCCTGTATTGGCAGTTCGCTCCAGGGCACTCAGCTCCAGATTCAATGCCAAAAGTGTGTGTGATGTGTTTAAGGATGTATATGACCAATTCTTCCTTTTTCTTGCTTCACATGCTGTCAGAAAAGGCAATGCCTCTAGTTATGGGCACCAGAGTAATGCTTACCAGTCTGTACCCTTGTACATGCCAGACTTCCTCCAGCAGCTCAGCCTACCTACTGGCATTAGAAAGCTCAGTGGTATTGGTCTCAGTGCTGGTAAACCTGCTCACCTTGCTGAAAAATCTGTTTTTCTCCAAAGGGAGTGTTGAGGTTCTCAGATTGGTTTTGATCTTTTTGTGTCATGCCAAATGTAAGTCAACAAAGAAAAAGTCCAACAAAAGGGCGAGTTGAGACCTGTACCAATTACCTACAAGGGAAAATATGGTGTTGGATCCACTGTTTTCATCCTGGGAAGTATCGCTGTGAGAGGAGTATGTCTAAGAATAGCAGAGCCTGTTTTCTCCAGTTTGTCAAGGACATGAAGGAAGGGGATGGGAGACTATACAGCAGGCCAGCTAGTGCAGCTGACAGGAAACAAAACCTGCAAAAGGTATCAGGATAAAGAGGAACTAGTTCTCTTTATTTTATCAAGTTGAAACAATTTTGTAGAATCCCAACTCCTGGATCCATGTGATTTCAATTGTCTTTGTACACTTCTTCCAAGCTTGAACAAGTTTTAGACTCAAGATTTGAACTATTTAAATGCTATGACCTTGGAACTGATGCCACCTTCACGACCTCTGAAATCCTTGGAAAAAATGAAGTGTTCTGGAGAAGGACCTTGGTAGACTGCAAGCTGGTCAAGGAAGTTGATCCTGCCCCTCTACTAAGCCCTAGTGAGGCCACACTTGAAGTGCTGTGTCCGATTCTGGGCTCCTCATGAGACACATGAGACATGGAGCTCCTCAAGAGAGACATGAGACATGGAGCTCCTGGAGTGGGTCCACTGAAGAGTGGCAAGGACAATTAAGGGACTGGAGCATCTCTTATGAGGAAAGGCTGAGAGAGTTGGTCTTGTTCAGCCTGAGGCAACTGAGGGAGGACCTCATTAATGTATAAAAGTATCTGAAGGAAGGGTGTCAAGAGAATGCAACCAGGCTCTGCTTGGTGCTGGCCAGCAATAGGACAAGAGGCAATGGGCAGAAACTCATGCACAGAAGTTCCACCTGAATATGAAGAACTTTACTGCGCAAGTGACCGTGCACTGGAACAGATTGCCCAGAGAGTTTGTGGAGTGTCCCTTACTGGAGATATTCAAGAACTGCCTGGATGCAATCCTGTGCAATGTGCTCTGAGATGATCCTGCTTGAGCAGGAAGGTTGAAAGAGATGATCCACTGTGGTCCCTTTCAACCTTACCCATTCTGTGTTTCTGTGATTCTTTTCCCGGTGAAATGTCTGTGGCAGTGATCCACAAGAGCGTTTCTCTCTCCCACCTCATGCCCCGCCAGACACGCTGCTGGCCACAGAGAAATACCTCTCTTAAGAAATAACGTCCTCCTTCCCAAGTGGGAAAAGATGGCTTCAGCCACAGTACACTACACTGCTTCAAGGTTTGCATTTAAACAGGAAAAAATAATGGTCCACAGGATCCTGACACAGAGGTGTGAGGACCAATGCAGTGTCCCAGTGGAAGAAGAGGACTCCTGAGCAGAGCTCCTGTGCTCAGCTCTTGGCCAGAGTCACAGTAGGGCTGTTACGAAGCTAAGTGTTTCAACCTGCATTAGAAACAGAGGATTTCAATTTCCCTTTAGATAAATTCTATCCTTAATAAGTATGGATGTGACCCTTTTATGGAGAAGAAAGTTTTGGCAACACCAGGATGTTGAGCTGAGCTTTCAAGATGATTCAACTTTAATATTTTTCTGAAAATATAAAGCAAAACAAAACAAAACAACCTTTCCCCCACCCCCAAGCCTCAAAAACAAAATCCCACCAAAACAACCACCCCCAAAACAAAACTAAACTAAACAAAAAAAACAAAACCCAAAGAAAGAGAGAAAAAAAAACACCAAACCAAACCAAAAGAGCAAAAAATTTGAAAGCAGATAAGATTCTGGACTTTTGAAATTAGTTTAGATATTATTCATAAATATATTTGCAGGATTTGAAAAAGAATGCCCAATAGATGAGTCTTCTTTAATATAAAGCTACTAATTTTTTTTCTTTTAATTTGGTTAATATTTACACTAAAGGAATCTTCTTTGGGGCCAAAACAAAATGTTTCAAAATTTGGACCCATAATCAAAATCAGTTATTAATGCTTTTTCACTGTTCATTTCACAAGACTGACTGGATGATATTTGGAGCTCACAATATTATCACGTCGAACAATGTTGCAGTAGTATATATTATCTCCCAGACCATTCCCTCATTTTCTAGTATCCACTCTTCCCCCATGAACCTTTTGCACTTTCTTGGCCACCTCCCAAAATAATTCTCTCTGTTTTCTTTTTTGCTGACAGTTTCCATTTAAAAGACCTTGGTTTCTGCCGCTTTGTATTCATTACAGAATATAAATCAGGAGATCTCTGATTAGCTTACTTCCTTGTTTTTTTTTAGCCAGGATGATGTCAGTACAGCTTAAGGAATGAAGTTTATTGGTTACATTGTGGTCTCTCTGCTAGCCAAGTCAAGAGAACCCGAGTGTTCAAAAGAGTGTGGAAGATTGATGCAAACAACGATAATTTATATTGCTTGGAATCATGGTGAAAAAGAAAATCTGAATGCTAGATGTGAATGTGTTTTGTGATTAGGTATGGGTCTAGCCCAAACTAAGAAGAAAAACTCAGTTAAAATGTCACAGCTTCCTTTAGTTCTGCAGGAACCAGCTTCTGGTGTACTTAGTGACTCATTTTTTAAAGGTGTGTTTGGCAATACTCTCAAAACTACTGCTTAAAACATTGACATGCAAAAGGGTCACTCTCTCACTCAACTTATTTAAGATTCACAAGACTCACAAGCCCCCATGAAGGTTTAATGTTGCCACAAAGACTGGCTCTTTATTTTCACGTCAGAGTGGAGTTCTTGGAGGTATTTTGGTTCCTAAAAAAATGGAAAGAAAGCTTGAAAGTAGTCTCACTGCTTTTTCTTATCTATGCTACATAGTTTGTTTTATGCAGCAGATATATTTAACATTAGCCAAAATAGCAATAGCATTTAACAGTAAGGCTAACCTTTATCATCTGACAAGTCTGATTCACTGTTTAGAGTCAAAATCACATTTCATTAGGAAAAGTCACATCAAGTCATATCCCTACTGCTCTGTTTATTTTTTGAGAAAGCATATTCTCACCTTATTTCTCAAACTATTCTCATCTGTTTATTTTTAAATGAGGTACTCTCACAATGAACCAACATAGATTGAACTTCCTCAAATACGAAATAAAGTTTCTTTCCTCTCAGAACAGTTCCAACTCCTGCCACTCAAAATCAGGTTTAAATTAGTGAATCAGCCTTACTTGCATCATTTCAGGGTCTCACCTAAGGCCCTGAGAAAGACAGTTTCTTCTTGTAAGGATTTTCCCCAAATCCTGGTTCAAGCCCCTCATACTGAGGAAGAGCTCTTTTTGCAGGGTTGCAGCCAGACAGTCATGGTGCCTGAGATGTGCCACTCTCTAGCCCACCAGCCGGGAACCCCTGTGTGCTAGTGGGGTTTCCTCTGCTGTCCAGTTGCAGTCAGCAGGAGAAACAGCTGTGAGCAGCCTTTGCTCTCAAAAAAAGTTACTGTGGCCCCATATCCATTTCCTGGTAAAAAACTAGCAAATTTCACAGACAGACAAATAAACCAAAACAAATCTGTGACAATGAATTACAGCAAACCTCTTCTGACATAAGGCAGTTTACTTAACTCACCTTGAAATGATGAGGTGTTGCACTGAGCTTACACACCTGCATTCAGAAAGAACCTCAAGCCCCCTTGTCAGGCTGTGCTCTGTGCAGAGCTTTTACACTAAAAGTGTTAAGTTTGAAGGCTCCTTGTTCATGGCTGGAGACCTTGAAAGCTGCATTTCATGTCTAAACAGCTGACATTTTGTGAACATTTTAGGAAAGCGCCAGAAACAAAATAATATTCAGTGTTCTTTCAATTTGCTGGTAGTTTTTCTTGTCACTTGGAATCACAATTAAAAGTCATATTATACTAATTTTTTTTCCTATTTGAATAAGGAAAATTTGAAAGCTAATACTTTTGTTCCCCTGAAAACCAATCAGTCCATTTTGAGCTCTAAATGTGAAGACTTCTGAAAGTGGCTTATTTTTCTGGGTTATGACACCTCTACAAATGAAGTTTAATACATTTGTTGTCTGACGAAATCTTTTGAAAGTTTAGAAGAAAGTTTGGGGCTACAAGAATCTCTTCATGATTCAGCTCAGAAAATCATCAAGTATTTTCTTCTGATTTAAGAGTACAAGATATTAGGAGATTTCTTTCACCAGAACTAATTGCATGATCTATACTGAATGGCTTCTCATTTTTGAATCTCAAGTGGGCAGAACTTGCTTTGTAGAATGTTACAAGTTTCCTTTGGGTTTTGTTTTGTAAAAGCATATTTAGAGTAATTGATACATTTAATAAAGTAGATTTTTTTAATTAGCTGTGGACAAAATTAATGTTGAGGACCCTATTGTATGATTAATAAATGGCAAAAGATTAAGTTTAGAAAGATATGCTTGTTTATGCATAGACATGCATTGCTTGAAAAGAAACATTCAAACATTGTTTTTTGTTCTTCAGCCTTATATTGCCAAAATGCTGCAAGTCTTTAGTTCATAGAATCATGGAATCAATTGGGTTGGAAAAGACTTCCAAGATCATCAAGTCCAACCCTTGGTCCATCTCCAGTCAGTTTACCAGATCATGGCACTCAGTGCCACGTCCAATCTCACTTTAAAAACCTCCAGGGACAGTGAATCCACCACCTCTCTGGGCAGGCCATTCCAATGCCTGAGCACTCTCTCTGGAAAGAATTTTTTTCTGATCTCCAACTTCAATTTCCCCTGGCAGAGCTTGAGCCCGTGCCCCCTTGTCCTATTGCTGAGTGCCTGGGAGAAGAGACCAACCCTCACCTGGCTAGAACTTCCCTTCAGGTAGTTCTAGACAGTGCTGAGGTCACCTCTGAGCCTCCTCTTCTCCAGGCTAAACAACCCCAGCTCCCTCAGCCTCTCCCCATAGGGCTTATGCTCCAGTCCCTTCACCAGCCTTGTTGCTCTTCTCTGGACCCACTCCAGCACCTCAATATCTCTCCTGAACTGAGGAGCACATAGAAGATAGGACATAGTACATGAACTAAATACCAATCTACAGTGAAGGTATTGTAATTACTTCCTATCAGGAAACCAAGAATGTTAGCGCAGAAGCAGTCAGGGCAAAAGAAAAAGAAAACAGCTCTTACTCAAGCTCTGAATTTTAAAGCAAGTCTGCATAAGTGTTCAAGGCCAGGATGGATGGGGCACTGAACAACCTGATCTAGTGCAAGGTGTCCCTGCGCATGACAGGAGCTTGGATCTAGATGGTCTTTAAGGTCCCTTCCAACCCCAACGGTTCCACCCCAACCATACTCTGGTGCTATAATAATCTAAGAAAAATGAATCATAGAATTATTGGGAAGGACCTCTTAGATCATTGAATCCAAATATTAGTGTAGCACCTAACACATTCTGGGTCGTTATTCCAGCCTCCGATGCATTACAGTTCAGGACAATTTCACTTTGCTGAGCTTTCATACAAACGCCTCAGCTAACAAATGCAACTGAGAATTTTGGGGTGTGAAGGGCTGAGGAGTTTCCCAGTTGGAGGATATCAGCATCTGTAGTCTACTGGTTTCAAGTGGCCTTAGTTTAGTATGGAAATAGAAATCACTAACATCCTGTACAAAATCTATCACCTGTGGGTCTACCTGCAAGATTCTGCCTGTGTGGACAGTCTGAATTGTTCCCTGCATCTAGGGATATGATCAGTCCCTGAAGAGCAAGGACAGGGCATTCAGGCAGGCCAGGGGAGGGTAAACATGTTCTGCCCCTGCTGGAAACCTATTCTGCAACTTTCCTCTTCCTCTGACACCAGGCTGACACCTCCCCTGAGCACACAGACTTGCATATCAAGAACTGTATGGTTCTGGACATGTAAACAAATGCAAGGGCTCTTAAACTCCACAGTTCATAGGTTAGTCTGTTGAAAACACGCTTGTTGGAGATTAAAGGCTTAATCTGCCTATGTTGCCAGGAAAGCTATATGTGAGCTTTAAAATTAAACATAAATTCACCTTACTGTAAACACTGCAGCCAATTATGCTAAATCCTGTAAATAACTTTTCTATAAACAAACATTTTGTTAGTGATGTCAGAGGTCATCGCTCCTGATATGTAGGGATAGTTCATTAGTTCTGATAAAATCAGAATTTAGACAGAGGTTTAATTCTTTCTAGTAAAATTTTAAAGTGAGTACCTCCACAAACTGAAGCAGCTCTTCTTTAATAATACTGCAATTTTCTCAGTCACTAAGATTTCTCCAAATTTCAATATACCAGTTGTTAACCTAAGTGATGAGAAGAAAATGAATGGAAGGAGAACATGATGCCACATCAATAAATCAAAAACACACTTTGAAAATTAATGATTGCAAACTGAAGTAAGACTTTTCTTTCTTCGTCCACCTATAATTTCTTTCCTCAAGGAAACAGAAAAATGGATGCTGAAAAATGTAATAACAATATTTATGACATATCATCATACAACTTGGAAAGTCTTACCAAAGCCAGGGTTTCCTGTCCCAAACATCTTAAAACTATACTGAAACTCACACAGTAGAAATTACTATGTAGTACAACATTGATCAAAATACTATCTGAATCTTTGACTTTCAGTTAAATATTAGAAAGTTGTTAAAAATATTAAACGGGAGAGTTAAATTCTCTGGTTAACTGTGCAGTTTAGAGAAATTATTGAGTCACTGGTTCTTAAATGAAAAGTTCTGATTTCTGCATTAGGTTGCTCAGACTGGCACTTGATACAGAATTTACCTGCAATCCTGAATTGCAAGCTGAACATCATGTCTGAAAGATTATTATCTCAGTAGCAGATGAAGTCAAAATAGTAAAGTTTTTCTTCTCTTTTTAGCTATTCATTGTATTTTACAACTGATTTATTTTAGTTCTCACAAAAATGAGAGTTCCTAAAGGCTTAGGCTGTGTTGTTTTCTGACCCATACTATGATTCTCTACAATGAGTATTTTGAATTTACTTTTTCTCATTAAACTTAGAATTAATCATAGAATTAATCATAGAATTGTAGAATGGTTTGTATTGGAAGGGACCTTAAAGATTATCAAGTTCCAACCCCCCCGCCATGGGTAGGACACCTTTCCCTAGACCAGGTTAATGGAGCATCCATCCTGGCCTTGAACATTGTCAGGAATGGGGCACTCACAGCTTCCCTGGACAATCTGTTCCAATGTCTCAACATCCTCACAGCAAAGAACTTTCTCCTAATATCTAACCTAAACCTACTCTATTTTAGTTAAAAAGACCCTTCTGTCTTTCCTGTAGGCTCTCTTCAGGTAGTGAAAGGCTACAATTAGGTCACCCATAGGCCACCTTTTTTCCAGGCTGAATAAGCCCAGTTCTCTCAGCCTTTCCATGTAGGAGAGCTGCTCCATCCCCCTAATCATTTTGGTGACCCTGCTCTGGACTCTATCCAAGAGGACAATATCCTTCCTTTCCTGAGGTCCCCAGAAGTGAACACACTCTTCCAGGCTGGGTCTCACCAGAGTCGAGTAGAGTGGCAGAATCACTACTTTTGACCTGCTGGCCATGATGCATTTGATGCAGCCCAGGATACAAGTGGCTTTCTGGGCTGCAAGTGCACATTGCTGTGTCATGTCCAGCCTGTTATCCACCAGCACCCTCAAGTCTTTCTCAGCAGAACTGCTCACTATCTGTTCATCCCCCAGCCTGTATTGATACTGGGGGTTGCACTGGCCCAGGTGCAGCACCTTGCACTTGATCTTGTTAAACATCATGACATTCCCATAGGCCCACTTCTCTAGTTTTTCCAGGTCTCTCTGGATGGCATCCCATCTTTCAGGTGTGTCAACCACACCAGCTCAGCTCAGGTGCCATCAGCAGATTTGCAGAGTGCACTTTATCCTTTTGTTTATATCATTAATTAAGATAAATTAAGATAAATAACACTGGCCCCTTGAGGGATAACACTTGTCACTGATGTCCTCTGGGACTCTGAGCTGTTGACCACTACCCTCTGGATATGGCCGTCCAACCACTTTCTTATCCACCTAACCACCCACTCATCAAATCCATCTCTCTCCAAATTGTAGAGAAGGATGTTGTGGGAGACTGTGTCAAAGGCTTTACAGAAGTCCAGATAAAGATGTTGTCAATCCATCATAGAAAGCCACTAGTTTGGTTAGTCAGGGCTTGTCTTTGGTAAAGCCATGATGGCTGTGCCAAATCACCTCCTGGTTCTTCATGTGCCTTAGCATGGCTTCTAGGAGGATCTGTTCAATGATCTTCCCAGGCACAGAGAAGAGTCTTGACAGGTCGTTAGTTCCCAGGGTCCTCCTTTCCACCCTTTTTAAAGATGGGTATAATGTTTCCCTTTTCCAGTCACCTAGGATTTCACCTGACTTTTCAGATATCACAAAGAGTGACTGTACAACTACACCAGCCAATTCCCTTAGGAGTCTGTGCTGCATATCACTGGGTCTCATAGATTTATGCACTGGACAATTTTAGTACTGCAGTTGGTTCTAAAATCCTGACTCAGGAGATCCCTTAAAACACCACTGAGGCAGTATGATTTTGTGCTAAAGCTTTTTGCCACTCTCTTTCTGACAGTCCTGGTTTTATCCTTGTTATGGCGTTGTGCCATTGCTGTTTGCTATACTCCATGTTCTCACCTTTGCTGAACTTCCTCTATGTGCAGCATCTGCTGAGGAAGGGGTTAGCATTCCAATCTAGTCCAAAGAGCTGGAGCAAACAAAAAATAGTTAGCATTGTCACTAGCTTCTTAATGATCTTTTGACATGCTTGGAATAGTTTACTTAAGCCATGTAGATAAGAAAATAACCTAGCAAGTTGTGCATGGAGTATGAGTATGTAACAAAGAGATTGCAGAAACAATTGATTGTGATTCTGATTAAAAGAAATGAGGCAATATCACTGTGAAAGAACAGTGAGATTCAAGAAAAAAAGGCTGTGTGTGGATCTCAGTACAATTTTGTATTTTGGATGTGAAAATATTAAATTTGCTTTGTGTACTTACTAGAGTGTTGTCTACATCACGTTGTCATTGCTAAACCAAATGGCATGGCAATAAAACTTTTTTTTTCCATGGTAGAAGAGGAAGTAGGAGATTAGTTTCTAAGAAATAAATTGCATGAAATTATAAGAGAAATCCGAAGGGTCTCAAATGTGTAACACACTGGGGAGAGCTTGTTTTATATAGCTTTTAGTGTACTTATGAGTCTACATAATGTATTTTCTTAAGGAGGCTCATAATGCATTTTATTTGGTTTTCTCATGAATTGAAAAACAGATCTCTAGTACTATATATTGTAATCTCTCAGTTTGTATTTCCCTGGTTTTCATGCTTTACTCATACTTGGTGTTTAGTGTTTATTTGGTTTGGGTTTTTTGTTTTGTTTTGGGGTTTTTTTAATAGCCTCTCAGCAGTAATATCTCTGCTCTTATAAGAATATACTAGCTTGCACCTTCACACTGCTAATTGGTAATTATGGATTTATAGGTTGTGTGCAATTTTCTTTGCAAAGGCTTCTTGTACAGTCCCAGTGAGCCACTTTATATACATTAAAACATTTATAACAGTAAAACGTTTCTATATGTTAAAAGAGACAGGCAGATGTTGGGGCAGATATGTTAGGATTCCAGCTTGTAGTTGAAAACCTGAACCTGAAGTAAAATTTGTGTTGAGCTTTGAATGGAAGACTCCACTCTTATGAATCTGAGAAATGTGGCAGAAGTTAAAAGGACACCGACAGACATGTAGACTAAGCAGTGACCTGAACTACAGTTTAAGGGCTTTTTTTCCTTTAATGTAAACTGCATGGCCCAAGAGCCATCTATAATCTGAGCTCAGTGAAAGTTTCTTTCAACAATCTTTTTCATTTTTTTTAAATTTTGTGTAATGAGGCAGATTTAGTGAAACCAAAACATTTCAAGTATGAGTTTTGCCAAATCTTTCCTTAACAAATGCAAACATTCAAAAAATTCCCTGTGACTGAGTTTGACACATTTTTTAAATTATATATTGCCAGTTGAGAACTGGAATGTTTTGTCGTTTCACAAAACATTTCATTTCATTTATTGTCATTAGGAAAGAAATATAGCCTGAAACCCAAACTAAAATGGTCTAAATTTCTGGACTTCAAGGAATTTCACGAGAACTCTTTTTTTTTTTTTTTTTCAATTTGTTAAATTAAAAAAAAAAATCCAAACAGCAAGATTTAAGTAGTAAGCCAAAGGAATAATGTTTTCATCCTGCTTCCCAAACAATTAACAATTTCACTTCCCTTTTCTCTATGGGTAGGCATGAAATGTAGGTGTCAGACTGAAGGAGTTCATTCAGAGCTCTCTGCAACGTGACCATGGGCTAACTGACCTTGAAAGCAAGAGTCTTTGACTAAATGGTGACATAGCTGTGGAAATCTTGAGTTGGTGAGACAATTGTATACAAGGAGTAGCAGCTGCTTTTTGGGGGGGGAAGTCCTTTATTAATGTGTAAATTGATGACTGCAGATTGAAAAAATTGTATTTTTGTATTATTTCTGACTTTTGTTTTCAGTAATTGCTGCTTCTCCCCTTCTCCATGCCCACAAAAAAAAAAAAAAAAAGAGAGAGAGATGATTAAGATTATGCTAGGATTGTGTGCCATGGATAAAATCCAGGCCCCTCCTCTGATACTTCAAAGGGACCATTTGCAAAGGAATGATTGTCATTTGGTGGTGGAAGCAGGAAGTTATTTGGGCAAGAGGTGCACATAAATGAGACAAGAGGCGGGAGAGCAGAACCTGAGGACTGGTGCAAGTCTTTCCACCTATGAGAACATGCAGGTTATTTCTGCTGCTGGTATGCAGCAGGCAATTGCAGGGCACTTGCTGCCATCCTGGAAGGGAAGCTGGCTTCTCTTGGCTCTGTCCTCTTGCCTTGCAGCCCCCATAAGGACTGAGTCGGCACAGCAGCTGATGTTCAATAGCAGGCAGAGGACTGTCACACTGAACTAGTAGTATCCCAAAGTTCTTCTCTCTTGGGAAAATCTGACTTCACTTCCTGCCCTAGCTCACAGAATTCTGAAATTCACTTGTGATCTATGCAGCTTAATGAGCAGAAAAGAAAAATGCCTTTCCTTCCCATCATGAAATAAACCTTCACTTTCTTAAAGACAGAGAGATGTAGCCCTGTCGTCCTGTGACATTCATTGCTGTGTATAAAAAAGCTCACTAAATATCTTATCTCCATCCTCATTGTTGTCTTTGTGTGCAGTTTTTTTTAGGTGCAATTTATCAAAGTTTTGCTTGCCTTGGATTACTGCAGGCCTCATTTGGATACAATGTATACTTGCCTTACTTCAGTTCCTGTAGACAGTGATGTATTTGATCTGCTGGCCTGAGATATGCATTTCTTTCAGAAACCCTAATGTAAACACTGGAAGTAGTTTATAGCTGTGAATCAACATCCAATGGTCATGATGATTTAAGGCTTTAAAGAACTGACATAAACCTCCCCCTCCCGCCCTCACACTCCAACTCAGAGTCTTAAGGCGGTTCTCTAATCTATTTTTGAAGCTACAATTAGAAATATTATAAAAGAGCTTCTGGCTTTCTTCTTTTATTTTTCTTCTGTTTTCCTTTTTTTTGTTATTGTTTGTTTGGGGTTTTTTCAGTTTTGGTCAAGCACAGGGAAGTATTTTTCTGCTGTGCTGACTTTTTTTTTTTCTGCCCAGCAGATTTGGAGCTGAAACAGAGTCTTGCTGACAGGATTTAATACGAGGAAGTTTTGCAATATGCTTTACAGCTGGTGTAAAACTTGGTGAATGTCAGAAGGTAGCTGCTGCAATAAACTAGTTAGGTATTGTTAGGAATAATATTTGAACAAGCACTTTATTTGGTACAGGGTTCTTTCAAGACATCCACTCTAATTGTTAAAATCTACCTTTTGATGAGCAGAGTTAATTTATGTGAACTTTAAAGAAGTAGCAGAGACAGTCCTTGAAAATTGCATTCAGAGGTCAGCTGCTAATAAAAAGTAATGAATTGGTTTTTTTTTTCAAATGAATTTCCCTAACATTCTAAAAATCTGAAATATTTATAAGTGACACTGAGCAATGAGAAACAAGGGGTTTGTGTTTTGCTTTGTTTTCAAAAGGATTTCAAGAGTGAGGCCTGCTTTTGTACATCTTGTTAACACATTTCACTGTAGTTGGCAGATTGTCAACAGATGAAAAAATATATGTTTATTTTAGCTGGCAAGGCTGCTCAGTGTATTGGCCTGAGCAGAGTTCTGAGCATCTGGATACCTGGAGTTTATTCCCAGCGATGCCACTGCTTTGCTAAATGACTCTGAGCTAGCACCTCTGCCTCTTTGCTGCCTGCTTCCCTCCTATATCTCATTTCTAGTGAGCTGGTGAACATTTGGAGCAAACACTTTCAAGAGATTTTTATCTGTATAGCACCTAGCACAGTTGACTCCTCTCTCACTTGGGATCTACAGGTGCTTCAGTCATGCAAGCAGTGGCAACAAAATTAATGTCTAATAAAGTCTTGTTTCACTGTGTTTATGAGAATGAAGTAAAAGGTAATTGAAATGTTTCCTTTTTACCTTTTGTTTGTTTATCTGTTTCAAAGACTGCTTAGCTAGGATGTAGCCAGGGAATGCCATGCCCTTTCCCATGGCTCTTACTGTGTGTCCTTGCAGTCACTGGAGTCAAAAGAGAGGAAAGTTGGTTTTTTTTTTTCTTCACCCTCCGGTACAGGAGAGGAGTCAAGATAAACCAAGGGCACAGTTGAAGATGAATCAGTAATAAACAGTAAATAGCTAGTGACTGTTTCAGTGTCTCTGTGGTAGTTAAAACTCCTTTAGCTGCTCCTGAATGTATGAGACTAAGCAGTTTCTTGTACACTTCTGAGGGGCAAACTGCTACTAGTACAGAAAAGTTACACAAAACCCCCTAAACTTATCAGGCACTGCTAATACTATATAGATAAACAATAAGGTCCTTGCATGTTATCGCCAGCACATTCCCTGCTTTCTTTACTTACCTGTCCTCAAATGGATTTTGAGTTCTCCACATATGCTGTTTTGACAACAGTTTTACCACATTGACTGAAGCCAAGTTACATCTTCACATGGGTATGAAATAAAGTCAAACCAGGCCAGGAGCTGAACTTGTGGCTGCAATTATAAGTGATCAGAGTGTTTTCCTAATCTGCTTCTCCTTGTTGTTCTTTTAAGCAGTACAAGTGTTTGAGACTGACTACATGGTCAGTGTTGGCAGATGAATGTGTTCATCTCAAGTGCTGTGTCCTTGTAGAAGCCTTAAACCCATGTAAGCGCTTGCTATGACATGCTGACTTCTCTGGCAGGCAATGTTATACTTCTACAGCTCAGAAGAAGGGTGAATGTGAAGAATGACACTTCACAACAAGAAAAACTGTTTTATGATCTGAACTAAATTCTGAAAATGTGGAAAGTTCTTTCCTCAGTTCATCCCAAGCATATGTTTTTTGAGCTGCAGATTTAATGCAGATACCTAAATAAGCAATTAGTGCTTCAAAGGTGTTTTGGGTTTTTCGATTCCAGTGGGATTTGCTGGTTCACTATTTTAAATTAACCAATAAGGGCTTGGCAACCTAACTGTAGGCAATTATTCCAGAAAACTTTGGACAACGTCCTGTAACAATATTAATTATTCAGAATAAATCAACTATTCAGTGCAAATTTGGATGACATGCAGTAAACAAGGTGTGAGATCACATATGGAATGAGTTCCAAAGGATAGTATTTGTAAAAATATTCTTAAATATTCTTAAAGCTATATTAATGGAAGTAAATTAAATTTGGACAGCTAATGTTTTCTTAAGTATACACCACTTTATTCTGCAGTTTTAATATTCTTTCAGTGTAGGCTTTTTATAATAAAAAGTACACTGCTCCTTTTTTATACTGTGTTGTGAATGAAATACTAAATTATAAAGTATATTTAGAAAAAAAAATAAAGTGCAGTAGTCACCTTAACAAACTGTGGTTCTCTATAACATGTTAACCCTGCTTTTACATGCTTGGTTACTTGCATTCTATTTTACTAATTCAAAGAATTTACAACAAGTCTCTCAGTCATTTCCAGGAATTTGAAAGAACTTGTTTGTTTATTCTTACTTGCAACAGGCTTCTGCACAAAATTCTTCAAAATATACCAAAGATTTTTTTCTCCTCTGAAACAAAACTTCAGGCACCTAAAAATAACAATCTTTTTTAACAGGCTAATTAGTGCATCAAATTATTGCTCAGGCCCTTTATGTGAGACTTTGGGTAAAATCCAAATGGAAATGAGCTTGGCTGGTGCATTTTAACCTACATTTGTCAGCCTCACAAAGTCACCATGCAATTTAGCCCAGTTGGCAGCTCTGGTTCAGAGACAAGAAGGGCTGGCATAGCTGAGATGCTTCAAGCGGGGAAGACCATAGCACTTTGACAGGACTGCGAACACGCACTCTCTCTGTTTCCTGCTCTGTGCATGCTTCCAGTCCCTGCTCTCTCTCTCCCCAGGCAGCAACATTGTCTGGGATTTGGTTATTTGAGAGTTGCAATGAGACTGATTTTTAGGAAAGCAGTAACATCCTCCTGAATGTGGATATGTTATGAGTAACAGTCTGTTTCCAAAGCAGAAGGATTCCCGGCTTGATCCTGTTATTTACAGTTTGTGGTAGGGCAAGCCAAGCAATGCTCAAGTACCTCTCTTGCCAGTGTGGCTACCCTGGGAGGCCATCCCCAGGAAACATATCAAGATGGGTGATGTGGCAAGTGGTGTAAGCACAGTGTGTTATGTTTGAACTCCTAGTCCATGGTGAGTGGGCTCTGCTGTGCCAGCTCTAGAGTAAGGATAGTGATGGTTTGACCGCTTTGGCTGCTTCGGAGGACAGCTCTGATGAGGAGATACAGTATCTTAAGGATCCATCCTGCTACAAAACCACAAAATAAATAAACAAACCAGGATATTTTAGGTTCTGTAGCTATTGCATCACAGGAATGGCTGGAGAAAAGTTGTGTCCCACGCCACGAAAGAGAGGACAAAAAACAGCCCTTTACAAATTTTGCCCTAAGCCACAATTGCATAAACTTCATGAGATATCAGAGACCTTGTAGAAATTCCCACTTTAGTTGCAAATCAGTGTGTTTTGATTGCTTTTTTCAGACACTTGATCTCAAGATCCTTGGGATGTTGTGTCTCTCACTGGCAGCATGGTCCTTGATAAGCTTGATAACTCCTAACACAATAAAACCAGCAGAAAAAAAATAATGGTCAGTCGATCAAGGCCAGGATAAACTTCACTAACAAATGAGGTGGTGAGGAGACTAGACTTAGCATTGGGAAGCAGCAAATAAACATTTGCAGAGCTTTGATAGCAGCTTATGAGTTTATAAGAGATGATGCTGAATAAGATAAAAACCTGAAGGTATTAATAAATTATCTCTCATTACTCAAAGGAAGAAAACAGGTCCTGTGCAACTATATTTTCTCAGCAAAAAAACTGCAGATAAGTATTAGCTGTTTTATGACTGGTAAAATATTTGGTAGAAAAAATTTGTGCCTTACATTTTTATTTGTCACTGAACATTCATAAATATATTGGTGTATTTTTTTAGTCAAAACCTGCAGAATTTTTTCATGCTTCTAAAAATATCTTACAAAATATGTATGGAATATGCAGGGACATTTTCATTAGCAAAAAAGTAAACAATTCTTCTTATTTATTTTAATGGATCCATTTATTTTTCCACTCTGCAAATACATTTCAGGAGACACTTAGTTTCATGCAAGATAGTGAGAAGATATTCCCAAAAGCAGAATAAAGAGGGAAAGTATTTTAATCTACTATAATGTAAAACCATCTTTGAGGAAATTTCCAATGTTTCTTCTAGTTTCCATTAAAATCCCTCAAAAGAAGTAGGTTTTAGGTTTTTATGTGATAGAAGCTATTGCTTTATATTTAGTGCTAAAATGTTTGGATAACAAGTTTATGCTGAAGTAGAAAAATCAGACTGACTGATGTATTTCTTTTAATAGCTACCAAGACTATGCAGGTGGAGCCTATTTTGCACACAAATGGGAGATAAAAGACAGAAAATTTAAAAAAATCTATTTTAAAAGAACAATAATTTTTACATATTTGTTTCAACTCAGTGAGGGCACAAGGAAACTGCTTTCTGAAGAAAGTATTTTTGTTACTGATTAATTTTATAAACAAATTCCATTTGAAAAAGCACCCTGAAAATAACATTTCTTGTTCAGCAAATTACATCTTTTGGTTACAAGTCTTGTATTCGGAGAAAAACACATTTCTGTCTCGCTTATACCCACTACTTTTTTCTCACATGCAACACAGCCAAGACAGCTTGGATTGATTTCTGTGTTCATTTTTCAATTTCATTAAAAAAGTCAGTGCAGGCAAAGCAGTGTTTACTTAGTTCACACCTCCCTTCCAGGATCAGCTACCTTTAAAAACCCTTATCAGCTACCTACCTTGTCAGTAGGGTGTTTGAAAGAGCTGTATTAAGACAAGGTAGATCTTACAGCTGAGATGGTCAGGTAGCTGTTACTTAAGACCAGGTACATTTTTCCAGATCATTGACTTTTTAGAGTATTACTCATTCCTCACTCCTTACATTTTCTCTGTCATCAAGATTGTGCAGCAGTGGAGGAGATTATCCATAGGAAGTGGAGGGTGCTTTGCTCAGGGTGCAGTGGGGTCTTCAGGACAAAAGTCAGCTCTCAGTGAATGACATACTATGAAGCTCTCTTGTGGTATCCCTTGCAGCCCTATTTTCTGTCATTGTGTGACCGTGTGATTAGTAATATGAAGCAATCGTGTGTCCAACACAATTTTGCTAACCAAGCTGAGTTGAGTTGCAGTCTAGATGCGCACGAGCAGGTTACCCATCGAGAACTGAGAAAGTAGGTAAAGGTCTGCACTAGACTGAAGAAATGCAAGAGAAAGTCACTTAAGTCCATCTTTTAATAGATAGGTGGCTGAATAGGGCAAACTGAATGAATTAAAAGACCTCTTGGTACACATAGCCAAAAAAATGACAGGACTATTTCTGCATCCTGCTGCGCTCTACAGAAACCCAGTATTTCTGGTGCTATGAAAGAGGTTTATATCTGCTGAATTATGGACGATGGCAGTTACCTATATATTAGGAAGACATTCAAAAGTAGGTTACAGGAATCCTGTTAAGATAAAACCTTCTCTTTAATACATAGGAAGGAAGAAGTAAGATTAATTTCATTGTTTTCATTATGTCAGTCTTTAGGAATGTTAAGCTACAAGCAAAAGTAAGGTGTTTCAAAGACAAACATTTAGAAGTGACAACATAAGAATTAAACAAATAAGAAATTACTGATCTTGTGGTAGTAGCAGTAAGTTTTGTAAACAGGTTTAACAGTTATTTTCTATTGTTTCAAGAATCAGACTTCAGGTAGAATGTAGACCAAGCATTAGTGATTTAGGGTTTATAGAATCATCGACATCATTGCAAAGAGCAAAGTGTTAACATTATGACTAATACTGTGATTATGCAAAATATACTACATAATTATTGTCATTGTTACAATTCACAGAATTTAACCAAGAGCTCTGCCCTCTTACACTGGTTGTCTACCAACAGGCACAGTAAATTGCCTCACAAAGCTCATGATTTAAACACATCTAAATACTTCATTAAACATTGTTTTCTTTTCCTTAATAGACCATTTCTGAAGTGACAGCTTAATTAAGCGGGGGATTTCTGTTTGGACCTTCACACTGATAAAAAGAACACCTAATAAGGGTGTGGTAATAAGAATGTGATGCCCTTGCACCAAAGCAACATTGACCAGTTAATGTCACTGTCTATCACAAAATCACAGATTAGATTGGAAAAGGCCTATGAGACTATCAAGTCCAACATATGATGGAACACCACCATGTCAACTAAATCATGGCACTAAGTGCCACCACATCCAGTCTTTTCTTAAACACCTCCAGGGACAGTGACTCCATAACCTTCCAGGGCAGTCCATTCCAATATTTAATCACCCTTTCTATGAAGAAAAACTTCCTAATGTCCAACCTAAACCTCCCTTGATACAGCTCAAGACTATTCACACTGTTGCTAGTTGCCTGGGAGAAAAGGCTGATCCTTGCCTGGCTACGATCTCCTTTCCTGTAGCTGTAGACAGTAATAGGGTAACCCCTGAGCCTCCTCTTCTCCAGGTTCCCTCAGCCTAAAGAACTCATAGCCCCAACTCCCTCAGCTGCTCCTCATGGGACCTATCCTCTAGATCCTTCACCAGCTTCACTGTATAGAGTACCACTGTCTTTACAAATGTGTCATCTGATACATAGAAGTGATGTTAGTTGCAGGAGGTTACACATGTTGTCAGTAGTAGTACCAGAGATTGTAGAGCTCACATGATCAAGTAGCTAATACTTGGATAGAAAATTTCGAAGCTTATTTGAAGTTATGATAAACCTCCTCTTTTCATGTTAGACGCAGAGTATTTTGTCTATCAGACTACTCTTGATCTGGTCAGCAAAAAGACTGCAATGTAACCAGCAAATCCTATTTCATAGGATGCATTGGCAACAAGACATTCCTGTTCATGACAACTCTTTTCTGCAAAAGTTACATGTCAACATTTGTCAATTATGCTTTAAGAAAAATCAAAACTGAAGCCAAACCAGGAAGTTATGGCTTCTTATCACCATCTCAGTTTCCTCAGTGTTTGAACACAAAGTAATTTATGTTTTAGCCACATTAAATACCCTTCAATAATTATATTCTATTAATGAGCCAGTGCCCTTTGTTCTCCTATTGCAAATCCTAATGAACTGGTTTAGCTAGATTTATTAAAACATGAATTTGTGAAGTTGTAAACAAATCTAGTTCATGTGCTTCCTGAATATCTTTATAAAAGCCATATATATTGTTTCTACTCCCTAGGGGGCAGATTCTCAGGTGACCTACAATGGCAAACTGTTAGACCTGAATATGATTTCAGTGACTGATATCAGCAGATGTTCCTGCCTGTGTATTAAGTTGCACTTTCCTTTATTGGTTACTTACTTGACTCATACTTCCAAAGGAAGGAAACGATAGCGTGTGACTGAGTTAATTACCCAGCCAGAACAAAGAAACTGAAAAAGTATTGATTCAGATTTGATATAAGTGAGAATTTTTTTTTGCAATGAGAGTAGTGAGCCACTGGAACAGGTTGCCAAGAGTTGCCTTGGATGCCCCATCCCTGGCAGTGCTCAAGGCCAGGTTGGATGGAGCTTTGAGCAACCTGGTATAGTGCAAGATGTCCCTGCCCAGGGGAAGAGTATTAAACTAGATGGTCTTTAAAGGCCCTTCCAACAAACATTCTATGATTACATACAATTTGAGCTGCAAAATCTGCACTTTGGAAAAGAGCAGCTCACAAAGAGTGAAGCAATGAAAAACATGTCTCTTGGCAAAGTTCCTTTAGTAAACCAGAAGGTCTGCATGCCAGTCAGGAATTGCTTGTTGGGGGAGGTCCTGTGGTGTCTATTAAGCAGGATACACAACCAAAATGGTCCCTTGTGTCCTCCCAAGTCTATTCAACTGAGTCTGTGAATTAATGATAATTGTGAATAATTTATGTAGAAGTGTTCTTACAAGAAGACAAATGTAGTAAGGAATAACTTTTGTTAAGCTTTGCTGTACACGAGGGTACTGTACAGTGGGCATGCCTGCTCTTTGCTGAATGTGATGGGAGTGGTGAAAATTTCCACCTTTTTCCAAACAGTCTGAGGCAATGCGCTGTTACCATTTTGCCATTTACAGGGAAGACTATATTTTCAGCTGTGATAATAGCAAACGATAATACCTAGAAATGAAATAACTGTTAGTAAAAGCAGTCTATGGCCAAGTGCTGCAGCTAGAGCTGAGAGCAAAGATGCCTTTAACAGGGTCAGACCCTGCCATATCCAGCTTGGAGATAATTTTTGGTTTTGATATCTGGTAGCAATCTGAGCTACTGAGTTGACATGACTGGAAGAAATCAGAATTCATAGCAGACATTATGACTTTTGGTGTATGTTCAGGTATTATCCCTAACTTTTCAAGTGGCGTGGATTTGGGAGGGGAGTGGTTCTGGGATTTTTTCTATTTTCTTTTCTTTTTCTTCACAGAGTATTTGCTACGTGGCTTTGTTAGAATATGTAGATGATTTAGAAAGAGAAATTTCCAACTTTTGCTTTCCCTGATGTATTAGTGAATGTTAGAAAATTTGCTATATTATGTCAGTTTTATATCTCTCACCCCTACTGAAATATAGCACAGAGGTCTTGATGATATCACTAATGATGAACGTTATCTAAATGTATTATTCTGCTGCATTCCAGTCTTACTTGAATAGTAGCTGGTTTCCCAACCTACCCAGCCCTTTCTAAGTGACTTAAGAGAAAACAATCTTGCTGAGTTTGCTCCGTTGCTTCAGGGAAGATAAAGTTTACGGGGCAAATTATTTTCTATTGGCCTAAATGAATCCAGTCTGCTGTACCCAAAAGAGAAAAAAAACCCAAGCAAACAAGGAAGTCTAAAAGCCCATGCAGAAACTTTTACCCGTTATGAATCTATTCTAACTATATATGAGTGTAATTTTAGCTCTATAGTTTAAAAATGCAATTTATAGTATTAAAAATAAAATGTGCCTCCCATCAATTTGGCATTCAATCTCATTAGCAGGAAGAGGGAAGGAAGACTGAAACCGGTTATATATAACACTACTAAGTTATTTTATTTTATTTTATTAAAAGTGAAATTATTTACATATCACATGTCCATACTTTTGTTATGAAACCATGGATTTTGGGGGACTGCAAAACACAGTTCAAGTCAGTTCCCTAAAAGTAGAAACTGAAACTTTTAAGAAAATGTGGAAGATAATCAGACAATTTCTATGCTGTTCTGTGTCATGAAGGACATATCCTGGTGCTTTCAAAGCTGGAGGAGCTCTTTGGGAGGACCCTGAAATGCCCTTTGAGAGGTCAGGATCCCCTCAACCTCATGCTCACAGTGAATCCAAACAACGGGGATTGAAAAGGAAGGTGTCTGCAGCAGTGTGAGGAGGCCCAACCTTCTTCCTCTGCTGTGGGAAGGAAGATCACTGAGGAGATAGAACAGTGATAGAAGCAGTTTGTGGGGGGAGATGTGGATTCAGTGCATACCTCAGCAACCTCTTTCAACAGGAAATGAAAGCTCCTCAGATAAGGTGTTGATTGCCTCACTGACAATGCCCTGGGCTGCAGTTATTGCAGCTCAGGCTACGTGCAGACTTGAACAGGACTTTAAAAAAATTAACTGAAAAAAGAAAATCCCACCACTCATGAAAATCAATCTGTCTTGTACCATTCTTGCCACAACTTGAATCTAGAGTTCACTGATTAACTTTAAAATGTTGATAGCATCGCAAACAATCCAAACAACTTCAGGAATTCAGCAGCTCCATACCTTTAGGTAGAGATCAGTTGTGGCAAAGCCACGCATATAACTAGCACCAACTAAGTCCTCACAGGAAAAGAAAAAGCTTAACTGGTCTGTTTTGAAAATGGAAGGGGGAGGCTATTATTTATTTTTTATATACATACTTTGTAATACAGTATGACACTGACTTCACAGCAATGCTTAAATCCTTCAGTTACTTTTGGAATTATGGCTCTAAGGAAAAATAATGAAAATCTGAGTTTCACCAGACCCATAACATGATACAGAGGGGAAAAAAAAATCTCAAATAAGTTTTTGCAATGATGAAAAATATTCTCAGACAGAGCTGGGGTGGCCAAACCTAAGTAAAAAGTTACAAAGTAAAACAGTGATTGAAAGACAGACGAATTCACACAGGCATATTAAACAGTGTTGAGTGATAGGCGATAAAAGACCAAGTTCATGTCCTTTTTATTGCTGCAAGAAGAGAACTTAAGATGCTGAGTCTGACCAAAAGCATCAAGGAGTGCAAAAAGTCATGGGATAGCGTGAGTAATTTGGAGCATGATCTTCAAATGCTCCTGCCTCATCCCCACCCTTGAGAAAGACAATTAGTTAAAAGTGAGTTTGTGGCAGGATATACAATATGAAAGATACTATGCAGGCTGAACAAAATGAAACAACATAGTTTATGTTAGAAGGAGATAGATTCATTAGTATCAGACTCCTCATGAGAATCAGCCCAAGCTGGGAAAAGAATTTTTGGAGGGTCACAATGATTATTAATTTTTCTTATTGCAATATTGCAAAATAATTCTAAGTTTTGACTTTATACTCTTCTGGGTATAGTTAGAAAGTAAGAGACAATGGGTACGTCTATGCTAGTGTTTTAGTTCAGACAAGAAGTGATCTTTGCAAGACCATGCTCTACTTGTCCTCACCTATTGCACTTTGGCTCTCATCATGGAACTGCTTTGGAGATTGTAAATTGCATTCCACTGGGGTGACATTAAACCAAAAAATGTGCATTTAATGTCTTTTAATTCTCATTGGAGGTAAAATGCATGAAGCACCTTTAGCATGTATGTTGGACCCTCAGCAACAAGTGTTTTGCTCTGCAGAGCTACTCCTTCTGGACCATACCACTTGTTATTGTAAGACCAAAGGATATGTAACTGTTTTCATTTAACTTTAGATGTCTTATGTGTATGTATACACACACACACACACACACATATATGATCCAGGCATCTTTAACAATTAGAAGGAAATAATGACTTCAAAAGTGTAATTTATCTATTAGAAAGATATATCCTCTGCTCAGATGAATCATATTCTAAAAGCTACTATTTTCTCTGCAGAAACAATGAAAAGAGCCTAAATAGTAAGGTTCTGGGCATTGGATCAGTAAGTACCTAGTGAAGACTGTCCTGGTTAGTTTAAAATTATGGGTTCACAAAGAAATTACTTGACTTTTCTGAGGTCACCTCAATTGACCACTGCTGGAGATGGTACTTGACCTCATATCTTTCAACTCCTAATCAAATATCCTCTCTTTACATGTAGTAGTTATTGGAAGTATTTATCTCATTGTGTAGTATGGTAACTTAATCTTTATTTATGTTTTACTAAATGTTTTTTTTTCTTAGAATTGTAGATCAGAACTACCACTGCCATATCTCTTTATTTTGTATCCAGTAGGAGGAATGTCTCAATTTTCCCCAGCGTTGTAAAATTTTGCCAATATTTGCATTTTTTGCATTACTGAACATACTATAAACATATGTTATGCATTGAATTGCACTGTCTGTACTCTATACTATCAATTTTTATTTCTCAAGCACTATTTAGTGGGGTCCTTTATGAACAGAAGAGAATCCAATGCCCTGGATGCTGTGTCTTTGTAAGTATAAATATAAACCTGAACTAGGAAAATAAAATTATACCTATAGTTTCTGAAATTGTTGGTACTAAGTTAATTAGAAAAACATGAATGATACAGACTTGTTTTCTGTTTCCGTGTGTCAGAAATACTGTTAAATAGTGATATCAAAATATTCATCATGTGTCATGCTAAATGTGTTTTTTCAAGTTATCTGGAAACAATAACAGCTACACTTATAGAGGTAGATAACTGTATGTTTGGTTTTTATTTGCAATGAGTCACAGACTGAGGAGTCTTATTTGCAACATATTAGTCAGTCATGTTTGTATTTTAAATATATGTTGTGGCAAAAGGTATCAAGAATCTTAACCCTTGTTTTAATAAATATTCTAAAGAAGGAATTCAGGCACAGATAAAAGCGAACAAACGCAGGGACTTTACCTTAAATCTTTCCTGATCACATAACTTGACTTTATAGAAATGAATTGTAATTTACTGTGTGGCAGTAGGTGCACTGTCTAAGTAAACCAGAAAAGTCAAGAATTTTGTGGAGAGAGCAGAAAGCTGCACTGGGAAATCCAGCTGCCTCATATTCATTGCCTGTGGAGTTAAAGACCTGATGAATAATTTAGAAGATCCATTTTAGCTATATGCACACTAACATCTGGGCAACCTTTCTGTGGCACTGCAGAAGCAGAACATAATTTTAAGAAGTGCTGCAATATTTTGGAGGAGAATACCTGTAAAGAAATGAGGCATAGTTGGAAGGACTGTTTTAGATTCTGGGCTGAGGAAAGCTAAAAAAGATGGCTAAAGAAGATGGCAACAGATAGCTAAAGATGATTGTAATCATATTTAACTTTTCTCACTTCACAAATTCAATAGACACTTTGTGCCAGGGATCTCAGAGCCTCCGGAGGTTTTTTTAATCCTGCTCATCTTTCTCTTTCTCTTTCTTACTCTTCCAGTGCTTGACAGCTTGGTTGAGTGTTGCAAAACTACGGTCCCAAACTGACTATTGCTCTTTCTGGTTATCCCGCCACAAAGAAATTGGAGAGACCTGATTCTTCTGCCACTTCTGCTTCCATGCCACCTGATGTATTTTACAAGATCTGTTTTAAATTTAGAGCTTTGTAAAGAAACCATGAGTCTTAAAAGCTTTCTTAATGGATCAAAACTTGAGAAACGAACCTCTGTTGACTGGCATGTCTCTAAACAAATGTCTCTTCAGGGATCCAAGTTTTATTCTGAACTAGATATCAAGCTAACACTTGTATGTCATCTACAGAAACAACTCCAGTGTATGATATTTTTCACTTCAATAATTATTTAATGGTGGGCAGCATAGTTTGTGTGGACTTCACACAGGTGTAGGACCTTGTAATGAGGAAGCAAATTCTTGCTGCTAGGATCAGGAAACTTAAACCTTAATTGAGTCCTTGGGGCAGGCAACCTGAGGACAAACAGCTGGGAGTAGAAATTCTTATGGCTGATTCAAAGCCTGTTCAAAAAGGCATTTATTCTCTAAGAGGTATCTTTTAAAAGGTGTGCAAGGAAAACATATTGAAAGGGCAATGTATTCTGAAAACATGAGGTGCCAAATGCAATCCAGATGGTGAAAGCAGTACTATAAATGGCGATTCAATGGGGCCACTTGAGCCGTGTACAGACAGCACACAGAGAAAGTAAAGAAATTTATGTTCTAAGGAAAAGGAAGACAAAACTTTTTATTCTCCTCCACCAAAGCATGAGGCAGCATCCCTAGAATACCAAAGTACAGTCAACATGGGATGTCAGTCATGGAGTATGGCTCTGCAATGCAAGGTGAAATTCTCTGTCTCTATCTCCTGTTTACTTAGTTCCATGTAAAAAACCAAAACAATAAAATAAAAAGAAACTAACTACAGAATACAAACATTAAAATAATGTTTGTCTGCCACCAGTTGAGGTATTGATTCTCCACTGTTTCACCTGAAGCCAGTTGTGTTTGATTCTGGTTTTATTTGCTCCTCAGTCAGAAGTGGTTAATTCTGCAGCTTCCTACCTATGTCAGACCTGTGTAGGAGTGCTCTAAGTCTCAGAAAGTCATTTCTTGCTGATGTCTTTCAGCACTGCAGAAGCATATTAGTTTATAAAGCAATCTCTTCACATGTGCAATAACAGAGCTGATTCTACAAGCTTTTTAAGTACTTTAATCTGTGAGAACATTAGCTTCAAAGTAAGTATCCTGGTGCTTGGATTTAGAGATACACTTCAAAAGATTGTTAAATTTGCTCAAAACACTCAATCTGAATGAAAGAAAAGTCTTGGTCTTGAAGTGGGCCTTATCCTGAGAGTGCTGACATTTACTTTGACACACAGCCTACCTCTGGGACTGTGGATTACTGGTTAGCTGTCATCTAACTTTTCTTTACTGCACATATAATAGTAAGGCTTGAGGATTTGTCCTGTTTTGCCTTAAACTGCTGTGCCTATGTGCAATGTCCCAGAACACCAGAAGAACACCAGAAACTGAGAAAGACAAAAAACATCTCACAGTATTAATACTACTAACTAGCCTATGATCTGGCCTGTAACTAATTTTCCTTTGACTTGTGCCATGCTCATGGGATGTCTGAGAATGCCACTGTTGTCAATTCATAAGGCACAATTAAAATTAAACATTTAAGATGCCATTATACTACAGGCATCTAGCCAAGTTGTTTTATTTGAAGACTTAATTGTTGCAAAAAATACTGGTCTTTACACATACACTATAAAAAGTAAGCATTTTTAGAGAAATCTTTTTTGAAATATTTACTCTTTTTGGTGATAAACCTGTTCAATAAGAAAAAAAGCAGGAATATAAACATTTAAATTGCTAGATCAAATTAGCTGGAAAGAAAAAAATTTACTATGGACATTAAAATAATACTTGTTTAAATACTATAGTCATATATAGCAAAATGTGATGTCTGTGTGTCAGATTCCCTTAGCAAAGTAAAAGGATTTCCTCACTAAGTTTAGAAAATTTTTTACTAACCAGGTGAAATACAAAATTTCCTTCTCTTGTTTGTATGTCTTTTATATAAAATTAAGTTTACTTCCTTTCTTTTGAGCAAGACAATTTGCAAATGAATATAGAATAAAAACAGAAATAAATTTTGGGTTGTGGATAATAGACAACAGTTTCTTGGTTAGTTTAGTATGTTTACAGGATATTTTGTTAAATATGGTTCAACAAAATCAATCCAAATTACCTCAAGATTAGATCTCTCAAGATTGCATCTATTTTGCACAAGCTTTGACACAGATTTCTAATACAAAAACATTGCATTTTATCTCTTCTGAGTTGTATTTATTGTTTAGATTGAAGGGATTAAAGTCTTCAGCTGTACTACACCCTGATACTCCTCCTTACTTTACAGAGCTAACAGATTATGAAAGACTCTAAGTACAAAAGTCACCTGGTTTATATACATAAAGGACCACAAATATATGCCTTAAATTGACCAGAAGTTTACAATCAGTAAGAGAAAAATTACTCAGTTGCATCTGGACGTTCATTTCATAGTTCTAAAACCTGACCAATAGCAACAACTTGAAATACTCAGAAATCAAAATCTTGGCTTTATGCAGACTAGTTTTATGGAGTGAAGTCAAAAATCCTCTGTCCTGTCCCATCCTTTCCCCTCCTTTCCCCTCCTGTCCTGTCCTGTCCTGTCCTGTCCTCTCTTCTCCTGTCCTGTCCTGCCCTATCCTATCCTGTCCTCTCCTGTCCTCTTGTGTCCTGTCCTGTCCTGTCCTGTCCTGTCCTGTCCTGTCCTGTCCTGTCCTGTCCTGTCCTGTCCTCTCCTCTCCTCTCCTCTCCTCTCCTCTCCTCTCCTCTCTTGCAACAAATAGACCCAGGTCCTCCACAGATTCCTTTCCCTTCTCTTGGATCCCAACCTTCAAATTCTGCTTCTCTACTTGAACTTTGTTGCCAGGTTGCCAGTGTTGTCATAGGTCCCACAACGTTTTGGTTATTTTCGCAGAGCTCATCGTCTGCCAACTAGCTCACTATAAAACAAACAAACAAACAATAAAATCCCTTCCATACTTCTAGAAAAAAGCTTCAGGATATGATTCTCATTGCAAATTTAGTTGAATTGCCCTTGAGGCTTCCTATTGAGAATATGGTTCGTGGACATCTCAAATCTGCGCACAACAGAAGCAAGTGAAAGAACCTCCCATTGGTTATTTAAACAACTAAAAACTGGTTTTGAGTGATTTTCAGTAAACAGAGTCTTATTCATCTTTGTTGAATGCTTGTGAAAGCAGTACTACACTTGACAAGTCATCTTATTCCGGTGACCCCCCTTTCCTAGCTCCAAGCAGACAAGACATGCTGAATGCCCACCACTGAGATGCCCTCTACATGAGTGACCCAGGGCCCAGCCCAGCTAGCATCTCAGAAGTCTGCTTCTGGCAGGGCAGCATTCCTATTTGAGTGGCCTCTGCTTCTCACTCTGAATAAAAATCTGGCACATCTGTAAAGTTTTTGTCAACATAGATCTTTGTGCTGTTTCCAGGAACCCAAAATACCCAGGCCTGGCACTGGCATATCTCATGTGTTGTGTCAGCCAGTTTTGACTATCAAGGCATTGCAAAACAGACATGAAAATTAAACCCGAAACTGCTTCAGTAGGCAACTTGGAGAGAAATTCCTCTACTGTTCCCTTTTTCATTTCTTTGCTTTGTACCATTGTTCTAGTTAATGGTAAGTTCCCATCCCCCAGCCTCTCCACCAGCTGTCTAAAATTGGGTCTTTTTTCCTAAAACAAAACAGCCTTTATGCTTGCAAAACTCTGTGTTCAGAGTGCTAAATACAAGACTGATCACTCTACTATATTTTCATATTTAACAGCATGACTTTTGCCTTTTAACAATTTCATTCTGAAGCATATGTCATGTACTATTGCCCTGTTTTTGCTTTTTTTCCCACATTTTTTTTTCCTCTTAATTTCTCCTTTCTGATTAGAATAGAGGGAATGGATGGCAATAGTTTCTAGTCTACCATTTCAGATTCCTCTGTGGGACAGAACCTGTCTATAAACTGAACCTCTACCATCTTCTTTTCCATGTATAGAAAAAGTTGTTTGGTGCTTAGATTTAGTTCTGCCTGTGGGGAGACCACTGCATTCTTTTCAATGAACCACAGTCCATTGTGAAAGAGTTCAGGGAATGAATATTTTTATTTTGTTATCTGAAAGAACTCTTAAAAAAATCCCAAATCCCCAAAAGCATACCCTAGATTTAGGGGAAGAAAAAAAAATTAACATTGTTAATATAGTGCCTTTTCATTTTTCCAACCTTCCATTTGATTAAAAAGTGAACGAGTATACTGAAAAAGAAATAAATATTTGGTTTAAAAATGCCTGATATTGAAGTTTGCAGATGAAAATAAGTCACAGAATCACAGAATAAGTGAACAGTATTAGACTCTCTGGTGTGCAAACTGAACTTCAACTAGGATTTCAGTAGAAATTCATTCATTAATTAGCCTCATTTCTGAGAGAACTTCAACTTTCAGCCGTCAGGTTATCTCTGTGAATGATAAGCATGTAACCTATCCAGAAGTTATCTGAGTTAATTGAGATTAATTTCTCATGAGCAGAGAGCTCCTGGGGTCTCATCAGAATGATGGTACTTTTGATTTATACTTGGGTAGCAGTGTTATTTATAGAAGGATGTTCCTCTCAACAAAATAAGAATATTATTCCTCGTTTTCCCTGCCTGACAGCTGTTCCACTCTGGAATATATGTGTGGTTTCTCTCTTTCTCAGAGGCTTAAAATCCTTTACTTTATAAATATTCAGAATTCTTAAATGTAATGAATCATCATATAGGATAGCTACCAGCAGATGATGTCTAAAAATGGGGTTCAATTCTCCATTTGAAACATGTGATGTGATTTTTATTATTATTATTATTTATTTTTGTATATATAGATTTATTACAAAATCACAGAATCAATTTGGTTGGAAAAGACCTCTGCAGTCATCGAGTCCAACCTGTGAATGAACAGTACTATGTCAATTAGACCATGGTACTAAGTGCCAAATCAAGTCTTTCCTTAAACACCTCCAGGGTCGGTGCCTCCACCATCTCCCTGGCAGCCCATTCCAATGTCTAATCAACCCTTTCTGTGAAGAAATTCTTCCTAACATCCAACCTAAACCTCCCCTGATGCAGCTTAAGACTATGTCCCCTCATCATATTGCTAGTTGCCTGGGAGAAGTTCACCTTGCTACAACCTCCTTTCAGGCAGTTGTAGAGAGCACTGAACTTGAGCCTCCTCTTCTCCAGGCTAAACAACCCCACTCCTCACAGGACTTGTGCCCCTGACCCTTCACTAGCTTCATTACCCATCTCTGGAGTCTCTTCAGCACCTCAATATCTTCTTGAATGGAGGGGTCCAGAATTTGACACAGTACTTGAAGATGATGGGAAAGGAAAGACTTTCTACAGGTTGACTCAAATGAGAAAATCTGGCTAAAAAACCGTGGATCAGAGCAGAGGCCATTGCTAGAGCAGCCATCAACACCTGTTCTATGCAGCCCCCAAATTTTGAGGACCTTTGCCTCTCCTTCCCTCCACTGTCAAATCCAGACAGCTCTCCATTTTATCCTGGCAATGTTTCAGAGAGTTTATGGAAAGTTGCTAGTACGTTTTCCTTCTGCCTGTAAAGGCAACTGCTCTGAAGTGAATGTTTCAAGACATGACCCCAACTGGCTTTAAGTCTGATACTCTGTAGCTTCTAGGTTTAGTAGAAGAAGGTGCTGTGGGAAACCTATCAAACATCAGTTTGCAATGGGATGCACCTTTTTTTTTTCCTACCTCTTCTAGCTACTGGGAATTTGAAAGTTAACATGGACACTCTTCCAGAAGTGTGAAAGCTTATCTTCAATCAGGAGACACTTGGCATTTATAGAAAAGGTAATAAACAGAAAAGAAGCTTGATATGAAGAAAAGTAACAACATCTGGTGAAAAACTCTTCTCAGAGATGTGAAGTTCTGGGACTGGGTCTGAGAGTAATGCCTGAGAGAACAGATGAAAGAGGGCATGTTGTTAAAATGCCATGTTAAGTGAGTAATGCCTCCACAGGGGCTGTGTTTGTGCATATCTACACCCACAGCCCCTTGCCCTTGTATTTTTTAAACTCCCAAATGAGTATAAATACTTTGCAAACTTGCAGTTTTTATGGCATGACACATCGTACTAAGATGAAGAAACCTTGAACAAATCAGTTATTTCTGTAGACATTGAATAATATATTGTTGAATCTTTATTTTTATCTGATCTAATCTTATGAGAGACAAAATGCAGAAAATAACTAAATTCTCTATATTTAAAGTAATTTAAGGATTGGTTTTGGCACTACTACAAAGGACTAACCCTTGGTGTGCAAATGTACACTGGAGTTTTTTACTGGTATTTAAATCAGGAATAGGAATCTGAAAGGAGTTGCAATCTTCCTTCTATTGAAATCAAACCTTTCCCCCAAGGCTGTTCACCCATTCCAAGGTCTTCTGAAGCATGTGCATGGGAAGTTTCCAATTTTCTCAACCCTTTTGAGGGTTGAGAAACCCTCAGTACTGAATTCTGCAGTACTGCCTACAAAGGGAGCACATGGAAATCACATGCAGACAGAGAAATTCTACTAAATGTCAGGGACTTATATCTGGTGCCTACACCAGACTGAATATCATTATTTGCTGTCCTTCCTCTAAAAGGGAAGAGTTCCCTTTTGCTGGCAGCTTACAATATTCTTGCTCTTTTATTAAAGTATCTTTATACAACAGACCTTAATTCTCAATACTTGTGCACAATCTAAGCATCAAGGCTTTGCATGGAATAGCAGCAGAGGCAGAGGCACAGCATTCCTAAGGTGGTTGCTGTGATCTTCCTCCCTATCACTTTTACTTGGAAGAATAGCTGAAAAGAGCACTCCCTCCTTTCCAGGACTATATGTTAGCATTTCAGTCATCATCCTGGCACTAAAATAATCTGCATACTCTGTACAAGACTCCAAAAAGGCTTCCTCTGCATTGAAAGACAGTAGGTGAGGTTTTGGCCTGTAATATTGAAAGGCTTCTTGACGAAGTTACAATTTCAAAGATATTGGATGAGGAATTGCTCCAACCTGAGCAGACATTTTCTACACCCATGTGACCAGAAGTAAGGCCAGTTCTCAGCTAGAATTTGCATAAATAGTGTCTACTGTAAAGGTTTGGGTTTTTTTACCATTTCAGGAATGGCACAAGGCTCAAGTGAGTGCAGTGCATCAGCATTTCTCAGAAGGAACTCCTTTGAGGTTCAAAGTTTTACCTTCATTTTCTGAATATAATATTAGATTATCTTCTCCAAATATTTCTTTAATTTTCATTTTGTTTTACTCTTGGAGCTGCCAGAGTGACTTCTTGCACTTACCAGCACTTCACAAACCAGAGAAGTATTCATCTGGTGGTGACATAGTTTGCCACAGCTTCACTAGAAGTCAACAGTTGAAAATCCAGCATGTAGATGTTCTTTACTGGGAAGAAGTAGGAGACAGTGAAAAGGTCTCACATTCATCTCTAATGTCTGCATTTTGAAAAGTTTGAAACCAGTACTTTCCATCTATATCTAAGCTTTCAAGTGCTTCTCTAAATTAAATATTGTTTGATATCTCTCGATCCATCATGATTACCTCTTGTATCCCTGGTTTTTATGTGGAACTGAGATATGTTTATCCAAACAAATGGATAGCATTCTTTGTCCTGATGATAAAGCTGGCTAGATATTTAATCATGAGTGTGAATTAGACATAATTTTCCCACAATGGTAAAAAAAGTTGTGGTTTTGAGTACAGTGAAGTACCCACTGAGATACATCACAAAATGCCCCAGCTGCTTTCTCAAAAGAGAAAAAAATTGACAACCTGCAAGTAGAAGATGAATAAATAAGTAGTATAAATAAGAGAAGAAATAAGAAGCAATTGCCAGGCCCTCAGTCCTAATATGCGCTGTCTCCACAAAGTCCCACTTGTGGCCTCAGAAATTATTTCCTCTGTTTTAGTTTGTTTTTAAAACACAAACCATAGAGGGAGGAGCTTTCCAGCACTCAAATTAATGTACAGAATACTACAGTGGTAAAAGAAACTATGCCAGCAATGTGTATGTAAATTTATTTCTGCCTTTGAACTCCGTTTATACATCACTCTGGAACTCAGCTGCTAATATTTAGCATGAATATAGTCCTTGCTTACAGCATTTTAGTGCTGAGGGGAGGGGGGAGGAAAGGAGTTACTTTCTTCTGCTTTTGTTGAACTTTTCTCACACATAACTTTTTTCATTAGCTGTGAAATGTCCACATCTGCAGCTAGAGATAAAACTGATAGATTTCAGTGATTCAAGGTGATACTATTCTACGGGAAATATCAGCAATTCTGTGATTCAACAAGTACTTTCCTTGTAAAGGAAAGCCAAAATGGAAACTTATCTGAATCTGAGATAGATAAAAGTGTTCTAATTTTCAAAGTTGTATTTTCATGAACTTGTCAAGAGAAGTAGTACAAAACTGCATTACTCTAATGTCATTGCTTTTTGGAGAACAGCAATTTTTTCTAATGCCCAGATCAATGTGGTATAGAGTCTTAATCAATTCAGACTGAAATACTTTGAAGTTCTTACACAAAAGCCAGCTGGTGGAAGTGTGTTGTAAAAGAACTAGCTGAATTATTCATTGTGAATAATCTGTGTTACGAATTTACCCTCCCACTGCCCCACCTCCTTTTCAGGAGCTGTCTGCAATGCAGTCCTCATCTCTGTGACCATTTGGCAAGTGGTTTGTATTGACACATTTTATATGGTTGCAAGAGCTGCTGAATCTCCCACATACTATTATTTAGGTTACTGTATTTTTTGACTTAAAATGCGTGAATAAAACACTGTATAATAAATAATTTTATGGCAGCGTTTCAGTACAATGATGGACTGGTTGACATTTTTAAACCTAGACACTTACGAAGAACAGATGTATTCTCTTTGGTTGTCTTTCTAAAATGAACTCATATATGATTATGTTTTCTGGCCTGTACTTATCCCTTGTAACTTCCAACAGTAAATTAAGGTGGCTAAGTGACATGCACAGGCATCCTATATAGGCTCTTTCTTCAACTGAGGGTGAACAGCTGGCACTCACAGAGGTTGAGGCAGGTGTTCTGTTCAATTATTACTCTTCAAATGTGCCTATCCCACCATTTATTAGATTGGGAGCATAAAGGGTCTATGGGACAACATAAGGTTGAAATGATGAAATTCTCTTGTTTGAAGTCATCCCTATATAATACAGACAGAAGAGTGTTCAATTCAGCTAACTTCAGATTACTTCTTTCTCAGGTTACCTTTATGATCAGTAAGGAAATGTAAGTCCTTCTATGGAGCAAACCATTTCATTTTGAGTAGCCTTATGAAATAGCTAGATGACAAGCCTCTAAAGGGCTTATTTCTCATAGGTCCTGTGATGGGAACTTAAATAACCAGCCCACGTGTATCTATACCGAGGATATCTACATTCATTGAAATCAGTTTTACCTACAAATCTCACCCACTCAGATTAGCACTGATGAATATTAGCAACACCAACCCCTTTCCTGCCACTGGAGAAGTATTTCTATTGATAACACTGAGAACTGAGGTTTCAGTGTCATTGGTATTTATGAAGCATGCTGAAGTATTCACTGTCTCCTAATTATTTTTCAGAGATATCAATACAAAAAGCATGAAGAAATATATTATTACCTACTTACTCTGCAGGTGGATTACTATGGCAGGAGCCTATTTACACTTTCTTGACTAAATACATCCTCAAAAAGTAATTTTTATTTTCCTAAGAAAATTCAGGCTAAGTGGGTACTACACAGCTCAATAGATGCAACAGGAGGTTGATGAAATATCTTAGTGATAAAATTTTTGTGCATTGAGTAAAAAATAATTTAGTGTAAGCTTTTAGTTAATAAATTTATCTGTGATATTAGAATAGTTCTAGCCATCAAAGAACTAAGCGACCTTTTGAAACAGCCTTCCAAGAGATTATCTGAGATAAAAAAGATGTAGTTTTATAGGTTTATGAACAAGATCACATAATATTGTATCTGTTTTAAGAGGAGTCTGGACTTTAGATGTCCATTTTAATTCTGTGTTGCTGCTATCTATTGTTAATTCTTATAATCATTGCCTGTCAGAAGTTTCATCAGAATCCATTAGCACTTTAACAATATGAGAACTCACGTTGTTTCTATTCCCTATGTAAACCTTCAAGAGTGAGCTAAATAAAAGTGTCTAACTGCTTGTCATGCAAAAGAGTTGCTTTCCTATGAACACCCATGTGAGTCACTCATGTGCAGTGATGCATGCATTTTACTACACATGCTCATTCCAGTTTTTCAGGAATTCACATCTTGCTTTGGCTTATCAGCATCTTCAAGTACATTCCTTTTCATGTTGTATATATTCAGAGAAGCATGAAAACATTCAGTAATCTACACACCTTTCAGAAAACCATATATATATATATACATACATCTATATCTATATCCACATCCACATCCATATCTATATCTATATCATCAATACCTATATCTGTCTATATCTATATCCATATCCACATCCATCTCTATCTCTATCTCTATCTCTATCTCTATCTCTATCTCTATCTCTATCTCTATCTCTATCTCTACCTATATCTATATCTATACCTATACCTATACCTATATCTATATCTATATCTAATCTATATGTATCTATATATACCTATATATATCTATCTCTCTCTATATATATATCTCCATATAAGTACAGAGGCAACTGATTAGAACTAGTGATTATATGCAGACTAAACAACAAAATAAATATTCTTAATCATAGATATACTTTCCAGGAAAAGTGTAATTCATTTTTAGAAACAAGATTAAAATATACCTTTAAGAGACTTAATGAGGTAGTTTTTTGGGGTTTTTTTTTCATACTTAGCATATGTGCTAGTGCAGACATGATGGAAGAAAAAGAGGTGAAGAGGAAATGCTACTTTATTTTTACTGTCCCTCTTTATCTTGTAATGGGCTGGTATATGACCTTGCATTTTCTTTTACCAAGTGCAGCAACTCCAACAATGGAATTCACTAACCTGAGGTAATGAAAATCTGGAATCACTCTGGGACAAATTGTCTTGTAAGAAGCTGGAGTGGTGAGCACAGATTTTGCCAGCTTGTGATGTGTTGATCCTTTTTCTTCAGGCTCAGCTCAAACACTACTTTTGAGACATTTATGTTGGTGTTTCCGATGCGAAGTAGTCACGAGGATCATGGCCTTTGATACACATGATGTCTTCCCCACAGTGAAGAATATGTTCTATCCTTGGTTATGCTCTTTCTTTAAACTTGTTCCTTGACTTTCTGAAAAGAAATGGAGCATATGAAAATTCACTAGGGGTATCTTGCTAAATACTGTGACCAGTTCAGACCTGACAAAACTTAACCTCAGACTTCAGGTTGCCACGTACTGGGACAATAGTGTTGTTAGGGTCGAGAGGATGTAAAAAGCATAAAATGTTCCTCCCTAAAAATATGCTGCAGAAGATACAAAACAAGTAAATTTCCTAATATTCTGATCTCTACCTGTCTGACTCTTAATTTAATGAAGTTTAAAAGATTCATTTTCCTGTCAGCTCTTACTGACACCATGGTTAAATTAGCATGTGTTATGGGTAAAAAATCAAGATCAAACCAGTTTAATTTTATGTCTACCTTATACTAGTAGAGAGAAAATTATATTCAGCTTATGGTTTGACCAGATATTCTGTAAAGATTTGGACTATGCTTTTCTTTTGGAGATTTCATAAAAAACATTCTCTACTGCATTTATCCTTTGATAATTTTAAGATATAAAAATAAAGAAGGGAGGTGTTCCAGCTTAGACAAGGCTGTTTTCAGAAGTAAGTTTTTCAGCATCTTTGTTTGAGCTGGATTTAAATAAGGGGAGTCGGGGTTCAGTACTGTCCTTGGGGAAGTCTTGCTTCGCACAGAGGATGATTAAATAGAAAGGCACCCTAGTTTGCACAGGGGCTTTCTCATTTTCTGAGATCTGCTTCAATTGATGAAGACAGTATTTTTAACACTTAGTCTTAACCCTGTCCAGTGGTAAATACATTCTCACTAGCTTGGAGAATTTTGCTGCTGTAAGAGTCTGAGACATACTTATTACTGACTGGTGACTTGACATCTTCCTGGCAGCTTGTCTCCACCAAGAAAGACTTACTAACATATTACCCCGCACTGAAGTCATGGTTAGTAGGTACAATGGAATGACTTTCATATATCTGCCTTATAAAATAAATCCCTTTCCCTTTCTAAGTATATATTTTCTGTAGCTGATATGACAGCTTTAACTACAGTTATTTTCATTTTTCCCTTAAAGATGTGGGAATGTGTACATAAATACTGCTACAGTACACTGGATACACATTCCTAAAGATGATTTGACAGTCCCGGAAAACAGAGAACATTACATGTGACTTTATGAGACAAAACTCTAGAGACCAAGGCAACTTTCAGGGATAAAAAAACCCTGAACAAAACCAACAAACAAAACCCCAATTTTCTTTATCAAAGAAGATTGTTTATATTAATCTTATCTTACTCTTACTCAGGAAAGTAGAGTAAAACAACCAACAATATGGTATTGCTATAAACACTTTCCTGTTTCATCAGGATGGAAATTGAAATGAGGACACTCCACATAGTGCATGTGCACTGTGGGCTCTATGGCAGACAGCTCTTGCAGCTTGGGGTTGCACAAGGCTTTCTTAGGACTGAGGCGGGCTTGGAATAGAAGGTCCTCCAGTCAAAAAGCTGTTGCAGTATAGCTGAGTCTCTCTGCAAAGCATCCAAGTTCACAGAACTTTTAATATATTCCCCATTGAGGTTGTGTATTCTACATGTTTTGAGCAGACAGTATGTTCTAAAATAATTTTGAAAACCCCCACAAGATCACAGTAAAAGCCTTAAGATTCAATCTGGAAATTGTAGTAAGTTTGTTTTTGAAGCATTTAGATTGAAACTTTTTTTGTAGATATCTTTTTCAGGTGGTCAAAGAATATTAGGTTTAAAAAAAATATTAATTTTGATAGGGTGTGTGACAAAGTTCAACGAATTGATAACAACCACTGAAAATACCACAGAGCTGAAGAAGATATGTGACCTGAACACACAGTTTATTAGATTTTCAAATAAACAAGCTGATTATCCACATTCAGCTTCCAAAGCTCTCCAACTGGAAAGCAGCCAATTAAAATTTATTCCATTTTTCCAGAGAGATTACCTAATGTTTGCTGATACATCTATTAATTTAATTTTTTTGTTAGATTTCTCTGGACGTTGTTTCCTTGATAATCTTTTCCCTTTCATTAAAAAAATAGGTTCAATTCTACTCTTCTGTTCCACTCACAGTGTCTTGAACAAGTTTATGAGCCTCTTTCTCTGTTGCTGTTTCTGCTGAATATTTTGTAGCTGTTCTCTTTCATATTTATAACATATAAAATAATATGAATTATAACATATAAAATACTATGAATTAAGTCTATCAACCTTGCATGAGGAACAGGAAAAATCATAAATCCTCACTGATCTAGTTAAATATTATCTGCTGATAGACCTGTTGTTCACATGGTGTGCTTGACTGAATTTAGGATGGGAAAAAGCAAACCCAAAAATTCAGCACTATGAGTTACTATGAAAATAAAATGAGGATATATGAGACACACGTAGATAAAAGACACGAATTTCCACAGTCTTATTTGCATTACTTTTCTTTATTTGAGTTTGAAGAGCTTAAAAATTGATCTCTAGATGCATATATTGTGCCTTCATTATTCAGTGGTTTCATTGCATTGATTTATATGATAAAAGTACTTTGTAAAAAGATTTAACAAAAGAATATAGTTTAGACTTTAATTTGATCAGAACACTTGACTTGAGGAATCATTAGGAAATGAGGTAAAGATAACAGAAGAGAAAAGAGAATTACTTGGCACTAGGCTGGGACAGTAAAAATTGTAATTTCATAGATTGGCCTACAGGGTACTATGAACAAAAAAGCAAATTTAGCTAAAACTCTCCCTGTGTACCCATTTATATACCATTTCACCTCTTAGTGATATTGAACTGCATTATATTATCTGCCTTCCATCTTCTCTTTAATTTTAGTGAGAATATGAAGCACATCGTGTCTCGTCCTAGTGCTAATGATAGATAGAGTTCTGAAAGTAATTGTATCCTTGAGATGAGATACCTGAAAGCAGAAATTGAAGAAGTGGTAACAGCCTAAAACAAACCTAATAATATATCCTTTAAATTGTTCTTTCAGGGCCCCAGAACTTGTTAATACAACAGGAAATAGCCCATCATTTGGTAGAAGCTAAATTCTCTACTGGCGTGTTTAGTCCTTAATTTTCGTGCAACATGAATTGTAAAACAACTATGTTGTCTCTGGCAACGTGCAGCCATGCATAGTCTAAGCAGCAGTGTGAGACTGGGGTTCACAACTTTGAGTCCTCCTCTAGATGCAGGCACTTCAGGGCATCTTAAGTGACTTTTCATCCTGCATAGGACAAGATTTCTTTCCAGCATCACCTATGCTTCTTTGGGTGGATTAAATGCAATGGTAATTAGAACCTTATCTGGAAGACAGAATCCAGATCACTGAAATAGTGCCAGTATAGTTAACACTAAATTTTATTTGCTTTCATCAAAAATGAGGCATAAGTCACAACAAGGGCTTTCCAGAGCAAATGCACATGGGTTATCAGGGGACTGAGTAAATGGGAGGGCACATCCCTTCCTGGCACAGTGGTTTCAGCCATCAATGGGAAAAAAAAAGCAAATTAAACAGCAAAAATCTGAAGTAACTGGAGCAGGTATTGGCAACTAACCCTGGCAGTCCACATATGTGTGTTAGGAGAGGGATTGTGGGAGCACTTTCCTTTTTTATCTTTTCCAAGCTTCATTGTTCAAGTAAAAAAAGAGGACTAGGTACTCCACACATGGTCACCCAGAGCAGAAAGTGAGAACAGACTATGTGCTATTGCACATATTAAGGAAACAGCACATCACTGTCTTACACAATGGAGCAAATGCAGCTCCTGAGCACTCCAGCAGGCCTCTCATATCCCACATCCCACAGCCAAGCTAGCTCTGAGACTGAAAATCTCCTGGCTGACACCGTGAACTAGCCTGCAATAACTGGCAGACATCAGTGGTTTTGGCTCCTGGCTCTGTGCTGGCCAGGAGAAACTGAGTCTCCTTCCCACACCAGCATCTGCAGGCCTTAGATGGACTCCATCTTCACCAGCAGGGCAAGCCTAATGAATGCTCACAGGTTTTGCAGCTCCTTATCTGAGTCCTTCAGTGTTGTGCAATGCCTGGAGCTGGAGGGTATAGGTTTCCTCCTTATTCTGGAATGTTTGAAACCAGCATCTTCCACTTAACAGGAAAATGAAAAAAATAATTTATGCAAATAAATAAGTCAATTTTTGCACATCTTGAAGTGAGTTCAGAAGGAGAAGGTGGAGCTGTTTCATTATCCAGCTTTTGCCACATTGAAGGTGGTTTAAATTTGAAGTAATAAGGTTGGGGAGATTTGTTTTTCATGAGTGCAGTGATATCTGTGACATCACATTCAAAGAGATTATTAATACATTATTAGTCCAAATACTGTATGCTGATTTGTTGCTTCTTCTCTTAAGTTGTGCACATTTTGTGAGCTGACTACTTAAAAAGGGCAAAGAAAAAGAAATTCTACCGAAAATACCAAGAGCTCTTACTTAGAGATCATGTTATATTTTGACAAACATAATTTTTGACAATCATACTATGTAATAGAATCACAGGGATTAAGGAAAAACATCAAAAAGATGGTACAAGACTCTAAATGTGTTTGGTTAATAAAGTTACTAAAAGGAAACATTAATACTCTCAAAACAAAAAAGCTTTTGAATCTTTCATGTAAACCAAAGATTTGTAGTCCCCTCTAGTTTAGTTAAAGGCCAATCTCTTTTAGATCCTCACTCTTGTCCATTTTTTATTGAGGCAGTAAAATCTTATTATTAACAAAGGTGATAGAGTGTTTTGCAACCAGCTGCTGTAGCTCTGTGTCAAGTAGAAAAGGAACTGATAGGAAAGGCTCTGAGGACTACAAAGAGAAACTTGTGCTAGAATTAACACCTGACAATATTCAAAGTGCTTCTCAAAAAGACAGAAGGTTGAGGGAAAAACTTCACCATACTCATGTAACAACAAAGAGGAGATCTAATATGAAATATATAAAGTCATCTGTATGGGTGGAGAAAATGAACTGCATTCAAATGGAAGTTTTAGGAGCAAGTAGTTTTACAACAAAAAACCTAGTTGGAGCTAAAGCAGCAAGAGTCAGCTGAGCTCTTCCAAGGATAGAGGGGAATGAGTCCCCTTGGTGAGGTGGGGCAAAGTCAAAGAGTTCAAGCAGAGGTTATGGCAACTCTGGACACCGCAGCCCAGTCTGTGTTTGAGAAGTGCACAGCTCAGCACGAGAAACAGTGATGCAAGAGATGCTGCCCTGCACTGCTTTGATCTTCAGCTGACCAAGTAACCTCATCTTGTATTTCAGTATATGGAGCCTTCTGGGATTCGATCCTGCAGGCTTTCTTATTGGCCCCTGGGTAAACTGAGAGCAGACAACAGCACTATGTGAGAGCTACATGGGCACTTCCCAATTGCCCCTCCAGGCTTGCCTCTCACTCTGCTACAGTGATCCCCTCTCCCTTGGGTCCATGGAGATCACAATGGCAGCAAGGCAAATAAGAACACATTAGATGCCTGATGAGAGTATCAGTCCCACAGCATGGGTGGAGAGAAGATCAAAAACTATGAGATGTTCCCCCCTAGGTGAGCCACAGCAAAAACAAGAACTTCTAATTAAGGCTACTGCATGTTTGTTTCTTTGGTAGGGTAACTTGGAGGTAGTGTAAGTGGCAAAATCCTCTTACCCCAAAAGGAGGGTTTAGTTCCAGCTCTAGGGGTTCCAGACTGATGGGCCTGAAGGAGAAGACAAAATTTCCTCTAGCTCACTAATCCACTGAGAGTTTTATCTGTCAAGGAATGAGAAAACCCAGTTATGCTTTCATAGGCATCTGCACCATTATGCCATTTTGATATGAAACAGGTTGTAAGTATGCAAGGCTGCCAAACTTACCACAGAAATACGAATGATTGCTCTCAATGGAGCCCACTTTCCTAAATGAGAACTTTAAATCTGCTATGCTATGAGCAGAAACAATCAAATTGTGCTGTGGTTACACATCACAAAATGTCACTGCAGTGGTAAAAAACATTAAGATGTAAGTAATTATTAATTTCATCATTACATTGACTGCAATATTCTATATGTTACGTTACATTTCTAAAAATGTTGCCAGAAAAATTAAATTTGGAGCTCAACATCAGAGTACTTTTTTCTTTGTTTCTTTAATTTTTGGAGCATGGAGGTTGTTAATTGACACTGTTGTGCAACTCTTTTTATAGCAGAGAAGCTCATTTATGTCACTGTCTTGTCTTGAATTTAAATTTAGATTGCTTATGTGTGTTCATATTTTCAATTTATATTATTAGATCCACTCCCGCTCTATTCTTTGCTCATCAGGGACCTCTGAACACCAGCTTGAGGAAGTTCTGTTAAATGAATTGCATGTCCTTTACAAGAGCTCTTTAAATGACATGTGTAATTATCGACAATTAACAAGATGCTAATTATACCTTCAAATTATAATCCTACTGAGCAAAATAAAAATCCTTTATGGAAGAAAAAATTGTTAAAGGCACAACATTATATTAAACCAAATGACAAAAAGTTTGGCAACTTCCAACGGTATAAATCAAACAAACTGCTGAACACATCATGCAGCTTGCCAGAATGGCTCTCTGCCAATTAGCTTTTCATTGCATATTCAATAAGCTGGGGGGAGGGGGGAAGTGGGAAGAAAAGTGAAGGAGGAAGAGAATTTAACTGATGTGTCACTGCTCAATCAGTAAAAAAATCCCCAGAAAAGCTGTAACTATTTAAACTTTGCAGTGTGTTGTCTTACAGTTCCATCAAATTGACAGAGAGGTTTGTCTGAAAGGTTTGAAACTACAGCGGCTTTAGTAAGTTCTACATTTGCAAGAGAAACAGCAAGAAAAACTTCCCTGTGAACACATCTTGGTCCCAGTCTCTAAATATGCAACAAGCATTTGGATTTTTTCAGCAGTTGGCACAGGAAGTTTTGGGGTTTTATCTGCACTCAAAGATAGAAGCTTTTGCAAAAGTAGAGCAGCCATAATTAAAACTCTACTCTAAATTTTCACTGATTATGTTTACCTTTGGTACAATATACCCAAAGTCTTCAGGTCATCCTGATCCAAATCAGTCCTCAAGGACTTCCTCAGTTGTGGTATCAGACTAAAGTGCTCACAAAATGTGACCAAACTTTTGAAAACTTAAAAACCAAAGCAAACCAAACAAAAAGTTGTATTCTCTGAAAAGAAATCATAGGGTAAACTAGAGATTTCAGGTGTTCCCTAAGATGCCTGGTTTTTGTAATACTTCTATGGCAAAAGATGTAATTCAAGAAGAAATAAAAAAAAATGAAATTACAGAATTCTCCTAATAAGGTAGAATTTTTAATGGTCTACCCAAAATTGCAAGCATGTCTGCAATTTTAGGCAATAAATGTTAGAGGAAAAGGACACCCTTTTGCTGTCTTTATAATTGTTAGTTGTTTTGCAAACATGCTGTGGAGCAGGGTTCTGTTTTTGTGGATTATCTTGTTTTGCCTTGCTTTCCTATTGACAAATTCCAAAAATCAGGACTGGTTTTAAATCACTCACTGAGGTGTATTAGGTGCCCTGGCTGGCCAAAGCAGTGGTTGGGATGCATGACATGTGGCCTCTGGAACTATCTTCAGGTCATGAAGAGTGATCTGAAAACACTCCAAGTGAACCCTTTTCAAGCATTTGACAATCTGAATTCACACACAGCTGATTTGACAGCCTCTGCAAAAGGCTCATTAAAAAGCCAATTTGTTTCCAGTGAGTGCCTGATCAAACTGAAATTTTGAAATTCAGAAGTCTTTGAAAGTTTTTCACTCTATTCTTTGTTTTACTAAGAGTAATTTCCAAGGCAATACCTAATTTTTTAGCTACATAAAATAATGTTGCCTCCTTTTCTACTGTGTAAAAAGATACAGTAAGTTTTTCATGTCTTAAGAGAAAGTAAAACTACTTAGAAATTACTTCAGAAGACATGCCATCAGGAAAGCAACGGGATATTGGATGACAGCATTTGTCATATTCCATCTGCAGTTAACTTCTCATAACCTATTTTATCTAAACATGGGAAGGGAAGACACTGTTTAATTTAGGCCTCATGTTACAACCATTTAATAGTCATTAATTACTTTCTTCTCTATGAGAACACAGGGAACATCAGACTCATAATCAATCTAGATTTAAATATCCAAGACATCCTGATCAAAGACATCCTGATCTGCCAGGACTGTGTGCAGTACAGTAAAATAGCATCCTATTTCCTTATACTCTTCCACTAGAAACTGAAGGGGCTGATGACTGACGATTGGCAACCAGACTCTTTTCTGTACCAGCCCACACAGCAACTTCTCTAAAATATCTAATTGCTATTCTTTTCAGATCACAGTACACATCAACATAGTTTTCCAAAACATGCTAAACTCTTCTGCTTTACTTGTCTTCATTGTTCGTTTGTTGCTGGGTTTTCAGGGGTTGTTGTTAGATGATCAATCTATTCTTATGTGGTATGCCTGGATTGATAATATGGTATACTACATTGCTACTGCTAGACAGACTTGCAGTCTTTAGGTTTTCCAGTCTGAGAAACTGAAATAATTCTGTTCACTAGGCCACTTTTCCTTCTCTAAATCGCATAGTCCACTTGTATTCTGGAAAAAGAAAGAAGTAACCTAGTTTGATACAAAAGAATATAACTCTAAACATTTGAAAAAAGAGAAAGTATGGTTTTAAGCAGTTACTGTGTCCTGCCCACAGAGCAGGGCATGACCTACCAAGAAGCGGGAAGCTCCTGCATTCTGTCTTGGTAGATAGAGAATGACTTTGTCTTCCAGACAGAACTGGTGAGTGTAGGAAGATTTTGAGCTGTTTTTACAAAGAAAGTTAATAACTTACAGGTCATCTGATAGCAAGGAGGTGCTGTGAGCTCCTTAGTTTATTTGAGACTTACATGAAGAAGATCATCAGAACCAGGACATTTAGAGTAGTACATTCCATATGTAGAAAGTCATAAAGCTTTAAATAATCTTTCCAAAAGAGGAGGAGAAGGTATATGTAAGAAAAAGTATGAATGAGTTAAAACATCAGCATAAAAACTACTAACATGAATTTGTAGGCAGTTACTTAACTACTATAGTAAGTTGCTTCATAAATTCTAAATGCAGAAAAAGGAAACTTACATTTCCCCTCTCCTCCCAAAAAAGGAAATAAAACTGATGTAAGAACATGAAAATACGTATTTGATTCATTTAAGGGACTCCAAAAAACCAAGAAGGATGAAAATATAGTTAATATAATATTTAGGCAATACATATGTCAAATTAAAATATTAGGCAGAAAAAGTAAGAAATGAGGTATATCCTGCTGTACAACAACAAAAAGCACTATCCCATTTTGACAAATTCCGTCTGCTAACAGAAACAAAAATTGAGTTATTAGGAAGATTCATATAAATAATATGAAGTAATGATATGCACTGACACCAGTCTAGTTATACTACATAAAACCACAGGCCACAAAGCAGCAAAGAACTTAAAGATGTGCTATGCAGTTTCCTATGTTGGTGTAAAGTAAGGTGAACACGTTTTCCTCCCTAACTTCTTGTTTTATTAGGAACTTCTACTTTGAAGTTACCAATAGACTTTCTCACAGCTTTACCACTGGTTCTACTATGGATATCCACCTTTTCTGAGATATTTGTAAGTCTGTTTACTCACCTAGTGAAGAATCAATAAAAACTTTCAAGATTTTTTTTTTTTCAGAAGGGAGTGTACTGAAGCAAGCTCCTGGTCAACCTAATGTTATAAATGTAATGATGAGTTTAGGAGAAAACAAACACTTTTACAGTGGTGTATACCTAGAAGACAAAGCAATAGAGGAAATATGTCAGTTTTCCATCTGGAAAGCAGCTTTGCAGAAAGGATCTGAGTGTCCTGTCAGACCCCGAGGGGAACACTAGACAATAGTGCACTCACTGGAAACAGCCTCATGGGCTCTGCTGGAGTAGCATTGTGAGCACATCAAGGGAGATGATCCTTCCCTGTTGCTCAGCACTAGTGAGATACACCTGGAGTTCTAGGCCCAGTTCTGGGCTTCTCAGTACAAGGGAGGCATGGACATACAGCAGAGATGGCCACTACAGTCATGGGAGAACTAGAGCATCTCTCCTATGAGGAAAGGCTGAGAGAATGGGCTGTATTCATCCTGGAGAAGAGAAAGCTCAGAAAGGGTTTAATGATGGGCTGATGGCATGGAGTAAATAATCAGACTTCTCTTAGTAGCACCCAGTGATAGTACAAGAGGTGATTGGCACAAATTGAAGTACATTAATTTTTTAGGTTTTTTTAACTGCACGTCTGGTCAAATACTGGAAAAGGTTACCAAGAGAAGTTGTGGATAATCTGTCCTAGGATATATTAAAAATCTGACTGGACACGGTTGTCAGGAACTTGCTCTAGGTGACCCTGCTTGAGGAGAGTGATCGGATTTGATGATCCCCAGGGGTGTTTTCCTACATCATCTATGCTGTGATTTTATGTTTTTGAATTGAAAATGAGAGAGACCTAAAGAGGTCAGAGTCCTATTAGGTCAGTTTCTCTTCGCATGTGCATGTAGGTAAGTTTACAGAAAGGGTAATGAACTGTAAAGGACTTTTACAAGTTTCTTGCTTTTGCAGAGGCTTTCCATTTACAGAACTGTGAACTAAGAGGCTTTAGAAATCAGTTCAGCCAGTTTTCCTATGTCTGAAAGACCAGATACTGGATGTAGTTCGGTAGACTGAATTTCTTTTCAGATATTGTAGTCACAAACTACCATGAAAATAGGATGCTATAGTTAATCTTGAAGAGAAAGAGGAAAAGACATAAGCAGCAGGAAAAAGGAAAAAATAAACCAGGAAACATGAGGAATCCAAAAGTGCAGATGAGTGATAGAAAGAAACATGCTGCTCTTTTTGTCTCACAGTCACCCTTTATGTTCAGTTCAAAAAGGCTGGAGAAAAAGTAGGGGTTTGTTACTTTGAAGCCCTTACAAGTGACTAATCCATCTACAACCTTATCAAGACAGAAAATCAGGTGTGCCTTTTTTAATGCCGTCTTGTAAGCACTGTATGAAAACAAGAAAAACTTTATTTATGGAAGGGTGATATAACTTGAAATAACAACATCTAATACAGTAATTTTAGTAGCAATCTGTTTAAATTTCTTCCTCACTATCAGAACCTATCTTCAAAACAGTTCTTTCACTGCATCTTATTACCTTCCCATTGAACATCTTTCACCACCAGGAGAGGGACAAGGATATTATCTGTTTTTATTTTCACTGTGGCTGATGTGAAACTGCTCGATAAACCAGACTCACCAGACTCTACTCCATTCTCATCTGTAATGTATCTAACTGGAGGATTCTTTATTTTATCTGTTCTGTTTCTCACCATAAAAGTCATATGTCTGTGGTAATTTTTAGTAATTAATAACTGCTCTTTCCTTGTCTGTGGAAACTCAGTGTTACTTTCTTCCCCTCAACATTCTTCTACAACCAAATCAAGTTTCTTTTCATTTAACAGTAACTCCTGAGGTTACTGCTAGGAACACTGGTTGGCAGCTTATATGAGGCAAGCTGTCTGGCATACCACTTTCTTATTTGCAGCAGACACAATCTCCATCTCTGGTTTGATCTGGAGTTTGGGGAATGCTTGGTTGGTATTTGCTCCAGCTCCTCCCTGCAATCCTGCAGCAGGATTAAGTATGTCACTCTCTTAGACTCATTTCTGTAAACACTTACGCATCTGGTTAACACTTGTGAGTACTTCCACTGAGACCCACAAGGTAAAGTCAAAGTGACAAAGGATCTGACTGTGATTTAGAAGAGGAGTGTATAAAATGATTTAGTTCCCCCTCCAATCTAATGGGGGTATGTGTTGATTTATGTTTCTTCTGAGTGGGCTTGTGAATTCTTCTTCCCCTTCCAGCACTTTAGGTATGAAATTAAATACAGAATATTTTCATTTTACACTGAAAGCAATGTTAACTAGCTTGCATAAACAATTACTTAAGCTAACTGAACTGAGTAGCTAACTTTTCTAAATAGGAAAGTAACTGATAAATTAAAAATAGAAAGAGATCCTAATTTTCTAGGTTTTGAATGAATGTTTCACCCTCAGACAAAGGAATAATTCAGTGGAAAAGAGCCAGACTACTTAGTCATATGAACCTCTGAAGTGACTGCTATGTAATCTACTGCTGTCTGAACCAGGAAAATGTATTGACCACTTAAAAATCAGATATCTCTCTATGCAAACACCACATGTAACATTCCTCTGTCTCAGTGTCCTTTTCTCTCCCTTTGCAAACAATATTTCTACTGATTGCTTGTTCATTTCCATATGCATACACATACCCACACATATTTTTCCGTGTGTATGTGTATGGTGTATGCACACCACTAGTCAGACCTGCTTGGACTTTTAGTTCAGCAGTGCCATCTTCATCTCACAGTGTTCGCTGTGGAGTCTTCCACAGTGAACTGGGTCAAGTAGTACAACAAAGAAATATTATGCTGTCTACAGACATAAAAGCAATTCTGAGTCTGCTAGTACCTGAAAAGCTGAATTCAATGAAAAGTATAGAAGAATTGGAAAAATAGTAATACATACTGATTTTCTGAAGAGTATCAAGGAAGATTAAAGGAATACTTTGAAAATAGGAAAATACATAACTAGCATAGGCAAGGGTAACATATATCTTAACATATGAGGAATATTATATAGCACCAAAGCTATGGGCATAATTTAAATTATTTCTGAAGTGTCCAGGGTGATCAAGGAAGATTAATATACTGGAATACTGAAAAAAAGTAGAAGTAGACTGTTAAATAAACTTTGTAATGTACATATACACTCACAGTCTCATCTGTTCTACTTAAAAACATCCTTTCATCTCTAACATGAAATACCTACGTAGTTCCTCAAATTTCTCAAAATACTATTCAAAGACAACCACTTTGAAGTTTGCCCTAGCCAAGTGAAGACAGCTAATAACTTAGCCACCAGAAAGATAAACATGAGGTCAGAACAAAGAGTATACATTTTTTTAAAAGAACTGGATATGAGTCTTGCACAAGGTTATATGTTGAAATTAAAGGGTTTTTATTATCAGGTTGAGGGTGCTGAAAATAGCTATGTGCACTGTAATGTTTAGGTGGTAAGATGTGTAAACTGAGGTTGGTTAATGCTGCCTCCACAAGTGGTTTCCTTGATTTGAAATGATTGTGCTGATGGGAAGCGCACTTGAGCAACCTAACTGTAAATACAGACTTTTGGAGGCTTGGGGTTTTCCTTAAGTTATTTTTCCTTCTTTTAAGTTTAAAGAAAGTATTTCTCATCTCTCAATTTTTAAGCTCCTGCTTTGCACATGAAGTCTTCCTGTTCATCCAAACTGTTCCTTCCCCTTCTACTTGAAGTTACATCCCTTTCCACTCTGCCTTGACAAGTTTCCTTTTCTCGTAAACTGTTCTTCAGATACCATCCTTCCGTGTTGTCATGCTTTATATTTCTCAGAATAGCTTCTGTACGCTAAAAATACACTGAGCTCTACATGATCTTTCATTGCTCTTTGTATTCTATGACTGTATATGTCACAAAATGCAGATTTATAGTAGAACTGGAGTATTAGAAAATGATGGGCAGAGAGAGAAAGAAGCCTGAAAATGGCAGGAGCAGTGTGAAAAGTGGAAGGTGGTGATGGGAATGGATCTTAGCCTGTAGGAAACTACCAGGCTGTAGAAAAGGTTTTCTCTGTGTGCAGAATACTTCTACTATATCCCAGTTACCAAAAATCATTTTTGTAAGAAATAGGAAAAGAAAAAAAAAGTATTCCTGAATACCTAATTCCTCTACAACACCGTCTACTTGAAGGTACAATCCAGGATCAAGAAATATTAGGTAGGCTTTTATTAGAACGTTGACTAAAAACCACCCCTACCAACTTTCAAGCCTTCAAAGAGTTCTGATATTTTACTCATCAAAGTAATTTCCTAGCTATACTTTACTGCATTTACTTCAATTACAGTCAAGCTTAGTAATGTCAGGCTGCCAAAGATTAATACTCAATTATGTATATATTGTTTACATAGATAAAATACCTGTTATTGTATTTCCTCAATAAACAGAAGAAAAAAGGGCTTTTGGGAGGTTGCCTTAGCCTGTCAAGTCAATACAAATGTGGGATATTTCAACATTGTTTATGCTTGATATCATCTCTGCTATAAGAGAGCTGTCTTCATTCTATTTTTGAGTGAGTTTTATGCAATTATCCTAAGAATTTTAAAAACATGCTACTGGAAGTTATCTAGTGTATTGTGCAATATCATCTACTATTAAATTACCATGTAATTTTCTGTTCAGAATAATTTTTTTCATAGCAAAATAACTCAAGAATGCTTATTCTCATTATTTCAAGCATATGCAGCAGAGTTACTCTTTGAATTTAGAGACTTAGCCACTTCTTGCTGAGTCAAGCATTTCTGGAAAGGAGGCTGAACCTGAAAACCTGTCCAATGTTGAAATAGAACTGTACCAACAGCCACCTTCAAAACTCTTCATTCTCTAATCAGAATTTCTGTCCATATCTGGAAGCTGTTCCACAATCATAAAGAATAGAAAACAGGCAAATCTTTAAAGATAGTTTTTCTTGAAGTGCAAAATAAGGCTATGATAAACCTGATTTAAAGCCAAATGCTACTAACCTCATGGAATGTGAGGTGGGCAAGCCTAAAATGCATTATCTTTGCTTTAGGACAGAAAAAATTACAGAAATAAGTCAATATGATAAAAAAACCCCACCATGCTGTAAGCCTTCCAGAGAAACAGTCCATTCTGAAACATAAAAGAAAAAAAAGGAGCTCTGTACACACACACCCCATTTATAAACCAAAGCATTCTGTCNTTTTTTAAGGAGAATGTTCAGTAGCCTCAGTGCTTCCACAATGCCTTTGATCAAAGATTTATACATGTACAGAGAGCAAAAATGCTTGAATTATTTTTTTGGGAGGCCTTGGGGATATGCGACTGGACAGGACATTTGCATTCCAAGCCAAACACACCCAAGAACAGGTCAAGTTAGATGCAATTTGAATTCCCAAATCCATAAAACAGCCTGTTCAGCAATAAGTGGAGCAAAAAGAAAGAGTGTCTAATGTAATCTGATGTTATTACATACAACTTCCCTCCCTGTGATTAAGCACTGTTGATACTGTGACATGAATTGACAAAACCCAGAAAATTCAGCATTACACTGACACTTCATCCTTTGCTCATGGCTTCGTGAAGAGAAGGGGAAATAAATATCACAGCATGAACTGAAGACAGTATCAACCAACCTGAGTTCTGAATTTTCTGGATGTTGGTCAGTTTGCATCACAAATATATTGTTACTTAAATGCAAGCTTTATTGTAATTTAACTTGAGAGAAAGGAAACATTATGAAGCATATATGTTATTATTGCCTGTAAGATAGAAATAATTTTGAAAAACATTTAAGACTTTTAAAAAGAATGCTCCCTTTCTAGTTCCCCTACATCTCCCCACTCCATAGTAAATTTGCTTATTATACAAATATTTTTTACCTGGTTTGCTTCTTACATCACTTATTGTATATCAGGTAATTACACATTTAGGTACAGGGTCATAACTTTCTATATTTACTTTCTTTTTTAATTTATAATCATTTCTGTGGACATGATATGGTCCCTTTATATAAATATTCGTAAGTACTTGACTTCATAAGTTGTATTGAATACATCCTATTGGACTAATCTAGCTGTTCCATGTGCATATTAAGCCATAGTGAAGATGTGTGCTATAAAAAGTAAACCAACTTGCTCATTCCCATTCTGTTCTCAACCAGCCTGCCCCTTCTGAATTCCAAGACATGCTATTCTAAGCTATAAATGAAATATTTGTAGTAGGCTTGCACTTTATTTAGTGATATGGGAAAAATTCATATTTCTCATAATCTAAGTGAGGTTTTAACACATCCTAGACTTGAAAAAACACTCAAGAAATTACTTTACCCCTATTTTATAAGTATCAACCAGCAAGTTACCTAGTTTGCAGGCTAAATGCTCTGTACACAAATTTAAGAAGTTTCTTCTATCTCCCTAGCTAAGCATCTGAGTGGTATGACCATACCTCCCTGCTGTATTCCTCTTCCAACAGCTGTTTACCCAGGTCTGTATTGGAGTAAAGAGGGGAAATTGAGGGGCTTGACTTGCAATTTTAGCCTCAGTCATACACTCTCTTGTTCAGAAACAAGTAGCGTTCTCCTAGACACACTCATGCACAATTTGGGCAACAAAGGGGACCTGGGATCATTCCCATGGGCATTTTGGAGGTTACCACCCATTTTTGGACAGAAGATAATTTAACTCATGCATGCTAACAATATTGTGCAATTTGGCCTCAAGGACAGAAAGGTGCATTCCACTTAGTAATATAGATGTAACCTAGCCTATATATGCTCCCTCCATATAATATTATCTTCTTTGCCTGAAACACCACACATGAATAAACAGGAAACTATCATAGGGGATTTTTTCTCATCTCATTACAGAATTTAGTTTCCTTAGTCTCTCTCTGTGATTCCATGAGTCTACATATTCGCACAAATAAGAAAGTTAGATTATATAATTTCTGTAATATCATAAAGGAGAAAATCACCTCAGGTTGGAAGGCACCTTAGGATGTCATCTGGCTCAAAGCAAGCGAACTTTGAAACCACATTGTTCTGCTTAGTGTGCTGCCATGATACTGTCTTTATTTATGGATTGAAAAAGAAAGTATTTTGTGCTGTTTGAAAATATACAAACAAATTTCACTATCAACGAGTGAACATGATGAATCCTTTTACATCAGGATAGACTAACTGCTTCACAGCATGACCTGTATATGCATGAAATTCGAAGTTAGAGAAAGCTACAAACATCCATCAGTGGCTCATAGAAGGCTCAGAAAAGCCCTTTGTGCCTGAATTTCCTCAGTGTGATAGAATGCTTTCTCTGCATTGCCTCCAAAAGCACTTTACCTCAAGGTAAAAAAACAAAAAAGCGGAGCAATGACAGTGTCACATGAGATGTGTCCCTTCACACAGGAAGAATGCCAGGTACTCTGAAGCAAAATACTTTGGGAGCTGATCTTGGCTGATACTATAAAGGTACAATTATCCCTCAAATTGTCTAATGCTATTCCAAATTCCAACATGACACTGGCGTAAAATGTAGAACTAATCCTTTTTCTAATCAAATACCTGGTGATGCAGGAAAACATGCATTTTAATGAGACATGATTTTTTATTTAAAAATGTATTTTTCTCCTAAGAAAAAAATATTTTCCAATTGCAAAAGGTATTGATTGCAGTGAAAAAAATGTTTACCTTACATGGATTCTTGTTATAATACTAAGAAACAGTGTTACAATATGAAATATTTTTTTTCGTAATTTTTTTTTCCCTAAATCATCAACAGCAAAATAATATTCTGCTATGGAAATTTTCACTCCTCTAAAATCTGTGCTTCAGAATTTCTTAGACTTTTTATTTACAGAAACAATTACTGAGAAGTTAATGAAATTAATGCAAACCCAGTTATACACAGGTCATAAAATTAGACAGATATAAGAAACATTTAAATCACAACTTTCTAAGTGGAATGACAACTGACATCTGAAGATGAAGGGCACTATAGATGTTCTTAAATTCAACCACATTCAAAGATAAAAATAATGTCTTTTTACTTTCCTATGCTGCCTCCAGCACTCTAGCAGTATAATATTTCACATGCTTTTACTTTTTTATTTCCCACTTTGTCCCAGGAGAAGCAATTTTATTGGTATGTAGTCTGGGTATCTGTTGTTTCTTGTGAACAATTTATTGTTGAGCAATAAGTCTGAGGAAACTAGCTCTTAATTTGAATCAAAAAGGTGTTAAGATTTTCAAGCACTTGTGGCTCTTAGAACAAGATATTTCAAAGCCTATGAAAAGCCTATGGAGACTTCACTGGCATCACAAAAATGTTCCAAATAATTCAGAGTATGTGTGTGACTGTGCCTGCATGTGTACAAGCTGAGGCAAGAAACAATTCCCCAGAGCCAAAAATACTGAGGTAACCAGTTGTGAATATCCAGCATTCTTACTTGTTTCTCCTATGTGACTGAAACAATACTGGGATTATTGGTTGTTATGTGATGGTGCTGGCCTGTGTTTTATTCCAATATGACTCTTTGAACTTTCAAAGGTAGAACCAAACTTAAGCAAATTGCAAAAGTACAGATGCTGAGAATCAATTTAGCAGTTTGAGATCAATGGCTTTTCATGGCAGAAGGCAGTGGAGAAGAGGCAAGCCTACCCACTGCAATTTATTTTGGACTAGTATTATCCAGCTGCTCTTCAGCCAGCTGCTGATTTGGATCATCAGTGAATAAGATAGGAATGGCTCTATATTTACAGTAGAATTAAGTAATGCAAAGTGGCATCTCCAGAGCTGGCTGCTATCATGTTGACATTTGCTAAACATTCGGTGAGGCCAAAACGGACAATATTTGATAATCCTTAGGTATTACACAACAGAAATTGGAACCAGTCAAAATATCTGCATTGCAAAATCAGTGCAGGAGCAATGCTCTCCCTGCCATTCCAGCATTTACACAAGGAACAACAGTGATTAAGACTTCTGTATATTCTGGGAAATTAATTATGAAAAATAATGATGATAATTTTATCAAATTTATGAGATAGATCCTAGATGGTTGATGTGTTAAAGTGATACAGGAAAAAGTTTTTACTTTATAAATGTTTCACTGGGTAAATGCAAAACATTTCCAAATATTTCTAGGGCTTTTTTAATATTTCAACAATTTTCTTGATGATCTCACTGCTTTTATTTATCATAACATCATATAATTTATGGTCATGCTGGATTATATACGGCAGCTATTTTCAGTGAAGTGGCATATTTTCTGATCATTACCTGATATTTTTTCCTGCGCACCCTAGAAAAAAAAGCAATCGATTCATCCTAACAATCTTTAGACAACCGAAATGAAAAGTTTAATCCCACTGAGACACAAAGGATCTCTAAACAGTCAGTGAAGATTTTCCTGTTTCTAGATTCAGTCAGACAAACTCACACTATATTTATAGAGGCCACAAAATCATTAAAATTATTAAATGATGGAAGTATTACCCTCAGATTACTAATGAAACAGTTCCCATTAAAAGTTCTGCTGTTTAGAAACACTTATTTCCCTTCCTCTCTGTAGAAAGGGAATAGGTAAAAGGAAATGGATGGTTTTGTACTGAATGGTCCTTAGAACTACCCATTCTTCCATGTAATAGAAATTTCTAGTGTCATGCTGAAAAGGTCTATGTCATCCTAGGAACTTCAAATAACACTTCATCTGCCATTTCAACTAACATTTTAAATTAAGAGCCACCTCCCTACCCACCCCTCACCCCCCTCCCATACAACACATGGAAAACAAAAGCAGCTCATGAATTATGACTCTGAGAATGTAACCCTACATTAGAAATATGGAAAAAAAATCAAAAAGTATTCTAATACATGTGTTTCTGCTATCCCTTCTGCTGCCATCCTACCAAGATCATGAATGGATAAAGCAAACTTCAGTATGAAGCACACCCTCACCTCACTCATTACAAAGCCAGAAATGGAAAGGAAAAGGATGAAGAGAAAAAGAATCATCTTCTGTGCTTCAATAAGAATAAAGAGAAGCCAAGTAATTTACACATAGGTTTCCATTAGTCCAGAGAATCTGCTTCCCATTTGGTAAAAGGGTATTTCTTTTGCTCCTAAGAATGAATCCTTTGATTCATCTTGATAACTAACAGTGTGCTTGGACATTCACCAAAGTACCTGAACACCAGCAAAGGAATTGTTTGTGTGTTCCCAGCAAAGCCCTTGTTGCATCTCCTTGCTGCATCAGGACCCCTATAATATGGAGTTTGCCTGGAGTTACTGTTCCTGTGTGCATATTGCTTCAAGTACTCCTTTAAAAATGAGACGGAGAAACAAGAGGCTTCCTCTTGGATAAGTAGCAGATCTACTCCGTTAGCACAACTGCCTGAGACCTCACAGACAGAGCCAGTCTGGGCCAACCTACAAACTTTTCTAGGCACTATCCAAAATATATGATGCCCTGTTTTTCAACCATCACACCATTTATTTGGGCTTTCTGGAAGCATTTCAGAAAGACACACAGAATACCAAGATGATTGCTACAAAATAGAATATTCTTTCCTCCTATCTAAATGAAAAATAATTGCAACACTTTCTTTGGAATAAAATTAATGTTCACATGCACAAAACATGTCAGAAGATCAAGTCATACTCAAGTTACAAAATGAATGCAAACATAGCAAGAGGTTGCAAGAGAAGAGGAAAGGAGGATGGATGTGATATTTGGCCAATGTTTATACAGGCCTCACCTCCAGCATTAGACTTGCCTAATTACATACATAAGCAATTTTTCAGATTTCCATGTGTTTCAACTGTTAGGGCAATTTTTGACATTACTTTTGGAAATGTAACATCCCAAGCAAAAGCATGACATAGGGTACAAAAGGGAAACTTTAATGTATTCTTAGTCTAAATATTAGTTTCTTTCTCAGATTTTGTTCCCATTATTGTGTATTGAAAATCATTAACATAAATTCAGGGAGCAATTCAGTTAGAGTATTAACAATTTTGCCTACTTAGGATACAATGAAATATATAGGCTTAACTCCAGCAATTGAATATCAAATACTTTATGCAAGTAGGATGTAGGAAAAGCCCTATTATTACTAATTGCAACCACTACACAGTTCAGTTGGAAGGAATTCACAAGTCATCCAGCCTGTGGACAAACTTAGTAATGGAAAAATCCTGTGTAAAATTTCTGCAAACTCTTTCCCCTCACATGCAGTGGTTTTTACTTCTTTGTGAAAGACATATCGTATTGGAATTTTATCTTAACAATTTATTTCTTACACAGAGAAAGAACAATAATTCAATTCTTAAAAAAGAAAAAAAAATCAAACACCCCCCCCCAAAACAACAACAAAAAATCCCCCCCAAAACCAAAACCAAACCAAAAAAAAACCCCAAACCACACAGTCATATTATTTTTAACTCCTATAAACAAGAAAATTATTAAAATGAAAAGACAGTGCAGAGCTTTTCTTGTGCTTAACTGAGGTGCATAAGTGGAGGCCCTTGGTATCCTTAAGCCTTTTATGTTGTCAATGGAGAAAGAGAGAAGCTCCCACCAGGGAGTGCTTCAGAGCAAGGATTAATTTTAGTGTTCTGAATTACTCCCTGGGAAAGACCCTTAGACAAATACAGAGAAGGTCACCAAGGGTGAGCAATGCTTTCTCTTCAAGGAATGAGTAAATAAGGTCTTCAACATAGAGAGAAGTAACTGAGGCCCAAATACAACACAGGCCTATGGAAACATGAATGGCACTGAAAGGGTGAATGGGAATCAATTCTTATTCGTCTTCTCCACTTTGTGAATTCGTGGTTATCACATAGCAACTGGCAAGTTCAAAGTTCAGACAAAAAGGTAATTCCTTACCCTATAGCTGGAAAGAAGTGGAACTCATTGCCGTGGGGCATGAAAGCTGTGAGAAGTTTATACATACTAAAAAGTGGAGGGGACAAACTGATGGTAGGAAATGACAGTGCAGTTTGTGAGACTTACTGCTATCCCTGTCTCAGGAAGTCCATAAATCAGTTTACTGTACCTTGGAGAATAATCCAGGAGGAAAAAAAGCAACCTTTCACCTTCCCTTGGTATCTACTCCTTGCCATTGCCAAAACGTAACAGCGGAATAAAGGAACCTTTGGTCAAATTCAGCTTGGTTGCCTTGTTCCTACAGGGAGCTATGTCCTTCACAAACTAACTTCCTGGTATGGACGTCAGTTTTAAAGGCTGAAAGTAGACTTCAGGGTAAATCCTCTGTATGGGAATGGGTATAGCTATTGAACATCTAAAGAAAGAGAACAACTGCAATAAACTTCTACGGGTAAAAGTTGAACCCTGAAATACTAAATAAGGTGAATGCATATGGTGATACTTTCCTGTCAGCAACTCCAGAGACAGATTGGCATTCTCTTAATGACCTCTTTACTTTTAATGGGGATATATCTGACAGCAGGTGTGTTTCAAACATCTTCTCTTTGCTGAGTCAGCGCACACACACTGGTTGATCTGTTCTGAAGGAACTGGGAGGGAGAATGGGATTATTTACCCCATCAGTCTCAGTCCTGGCAAACACACAGATGGGAAGTAGTTACTCTCTGGAAATTATTTCTCTTGAGCTTAAACCTGAGATGCCTAGGGAGTAAGGGGACAATTTATTACTTTAAATTTTCCTGTATGGCTGGAAGCCAGGCTATGATCTGGATGTAAGTTTAACACTGTCTTTTCTCAGATAAACTCCAAACTTCTGCAGCAAGAATTTGTCAGAGTAAGAACAACAGTAAGATTAAACATTTCATGTCTTTAGATTTAGAAGCAGATTGAAGATGAAATTTTAAAAATTAGGTTTGCATCTTTTTTCTTTCCTGAAAATATTTTATTGCTCCTGAGACAATTAATTCATAAAATAATCTCTGTTAGCAACTTCATTTTTAGCAAATAGATCACCAGTTTCAGACAGCCAGTAAGACTTGATCACATATAGAAGTATGTAAGTGCTTTGCAACAGCTTTGGCTAGTTAAGGGTCTATTGTGATTTATATGAATTTAGGCACTTATTTTCACAAATAACTACTGAAATCTGTCTCCAGGTATGGTAGACCTGCTTATGACTAAAAACATTTCTCCTAAATCTTAGAGAAATGGTAGCAATGATTATATATTTTCTTGTCAACCATGATGTTGTACGACACAGCATAGTAGGCAAAATTTTTCCATCTTGAAATTTTGAAATTGATGACTGTTGTAAGTTTCAACCTTTGTTTTGAGGCAAATGGGTTCTGCAGTCAGAGGAGGAAAAACTCACTAATCCTGAACAATATAATCATGGAAAAAAGGAATTCTGCTGTGTGAAATTTGGGGAAAAATACTTTTTAAAAAACGAATAGTCAAATGCTTTCAAGAAATTACAATGTGGTTCTTTTTATAATAAACTATATTATAAAATAAAAAAAAGTTGAAGTTAAAGAGACATTTACAAAACACAGTTTATCTTAGTCTAAAACAGAACTCTAAGGTAGTTGAGATGATACATCCCAGAAGTGCCTGTATTTTTGTACTGACTGTGCGCGTGGAGCCTAGATAATTCCAATTAGATGTATAGCTTTTAGGTGGCTGAAGTTATAGGATTTCCACTTCGGTTTTCCTGTTGCACAGTTTCTCAATTCATTTTCAGCATTCTGTTCTCCTGCACTGACATCTGCACTCATCTTCAGTGTAGTAAAGCCCTCAGCTGCAGAAGAAAATCTATTAGATAGGAGGGAATAAAGAAGATTTTGAACATGACTGGCTCTCACAGAGATGAAGCTGAAACTTCTCTAGGAGAGTAGGACAGTTTGCTCTGTGCCTAGCCATGGACGGACTCTCTCCAGCTGGCAGAAGTCTCTAAAATTGTCCCAGGGATTTCTTCATCACAGAGCTAAAGGAAAAGACACTGGCTGCTTACATGGACTTTTAAGCAAACACAAATGAGTGGCACATACTGAGGGCAGGGCTGAGCATGAATGGTCTTCTTGAAGTTGAAAAAGGACTGTAGAACAACATTCTGGAGAAACTGTTACAGTGTTTCCACAGATAACTGGACAGGCAGTTCTTCAAGGCTGTTTAATTGCCAACAAACTTATTTTATCTCTTGAAGTATCAGGGACTGAGGAAGCTCGCTCAGCTGTAGAAGATTGTTTCTACAGCTCTGGAAAGTGTTAGGCTTTCCTTGCTACCATCTCTAGCACGGAATTTTCACTTATGACTATTATTGTGTAAATCCAGAACTGTATTATTTAGCCCCTGTCAGGGAGAATCTGGAACCCTCCTACCACATAATTTGCAAGGCTTGTTAAAATAACTGGTTGTTTCCATCTTCCACTTTACTGAAGCTTTAAGGAACAGTTTGAAAAATTTTGACATCAAGAAACAAGCTGAGATCAAATGATAAATGTGTCTCATCTTGTTATATATATAGAATGGCACACTTTTGCTTTGTGGCATTGTGCACGAAGAAAAAGTTGTTTGTGGCATCATTATAAGCTATAACCATTCCTGGGACTCTGAGTACATATGAAAAATTAAATCCTGTACAACATTTGCTTTGGCCCAGTTCATTAATTTCTGGCATGATGTACTTAAAGAAACAATTTAAACATCTTTTTTGGTTACACAAGGTAAAGATGAAGTAATTCTACCTCAGACCTTACCATGAATGAGGTTAATGTATGGCAAGCAATAATGCTGAAGAAGGACCTGACAGTAGTACCGTGTGGATTTTTCCTTCTCTGTGTAGTTCACTCAGTGGAAGCCATAAAATCTGGTTGGTGTAAAGGAATTGTTTGTAATTAGAGTTAATTAAGCTAGTTGAGACCACGGGAGGGAGAAAGTAGCTTTGATCCCAGGTGGCCTCATAGCAAGAAGGCTCACAGCAAGGGAGCACTCTGAATTGGAAAATATCAGAGGAATTTGCTGCAAAACCAAGAAGTCACCACTGGAAAAGGCATAAGACTAATTTACAAGCAGAACTAATTTAGTTTCCCATCTCCATCTCTTCAACTTTCTCCCCAATCACAACATTCAAAACAAGGGTAAGTTTTTATTGTGATCTATTTTTTACTAAAAGTGCTAATTGGTTCTTACCAATAAGATTATACTGCCTTGGTCATATTGTCTGAATCAGGAAAGAAAAAGGTAGGATGAAGACAAAACTACCAAATCATTCCTGAAGGAGAAGCAACATATTCATTATTAGTCATGTAAAAGTATTGCATCATAATAGCCGAATTATTCACTGGCATATCTTTGGGGGTTTCCTATCACCACTGTTAGTGTCCACTTTTGGAAAACTGGTGACATAAATACTGTACTTAGTGAATATCGTAGTGAGATTTCAACTCACTAAAAAATAACATTTAGAGACTATAGTGTGATAATTCTTTGTGACGGAGTTTTGGAACTTTACCTAAGAGATTAAAAATTATTCATTACTTAAAGACATTTGTGACTTATACCAATAAACTAAGCAATCAGTTCAGAGTATGCAGATGGAATACATGCAGATTTCATTTTTTTCATCAAAAATATTCTTCAAACTGTATTGGCGCTTACCTTTGTTTTCATCCCTCCATACTCAATAAACAAATGAATTTAAAAGTCTATCCCAAATAATTTGAGTAAAAAGAAACGTATTGAAAAGAAAGTACAAATTCAGGAAAAACATGACAAAAGTGGGGAGGGACTTTGTCTCTCGCTGAAGATTAAGTTTGGAACAGGAACTGCTGAGAGGGAGTGGCGTGCTGTTATTCCAAATAACAAAATCTTCAAAGACAGTCTGTTTATTAGTTCCAGCAGTTTGTTGACATCATTACTTGAATATTAAAGAAAGAAAATTGTGTTGAGATACTTCAGTGTGCGTCAGGTTCATAGGAGTTATTTTTAAGATGGGAAGGTGATTTTTACTCAGATATGGGGGATATGTGGGAGAAAGCCAGTAGCTGTGATCTAGTCATACATCTCTGCATTTATGACAAGTAAATTAGTGGGGCTACTCTTTGAAGAGCTCTTAGCTGTTGAGGAGAGGATCCACAACAATCTTGCAGAGGAGACAATACATGTATATAAACGTCTTAGTAGACCAAGGCTAATGTATTACAATTGAAAAGAGGCATAAGCCTTGGAAAAATACTCTTAGGATATAGAGGCTACAGATGAACCCATGTGTGTAGACACAGGGAAAACAACCTTAGACTGTATGCTAACCATGAGCAGTCACATGAATGGCACAGCCACCTTTGGTAGAGATTCAGCAGCACAAATGAGGTCAGAATGGAGAGTCACAACTCCATCAGCATATGCAGAGTACGTGGTGAAGACACAGCAAAAAATGATTGTGCTATGCAAAGAAAGAATTTAATACACTTAGCAGAACCAGAAGTAAATTATTTAGTTAATCTAAAATATTAATCAAAGTTCCTAGTAAACAGCCAAAGCCCTAGAAAGCAGTAATAATGATAATTTCCTGAGAACAGATTAAGCAGAATTTGAGATTTGGAGGTGCTTGACACTTGAAGGGTGGATTATGCATAGCCAAATAAAATGTTGGCTTTGGGAAGAAGACTGAAGGCAAAGGGAGTTTCAGTGAAATTAAATATAGCATCTTGAAGAAGCTTGTATAGTCTTTTACACAGACTATTGTCACTTTGTTCTCATGCTGATGACCTCAATATCTTGCATTAGCAATACTCATTTAAGTATAAATATTTCAGCTTTATATTGAGTGTCAGAAATGCAGTAGGAAAAAAGACAGCAGAAAGCTGCCCTCAGATCTCTGCTAAATTTTCTAAGTTCTCCTCTGACATTACATTACTTCTGTCAAACACACACAAAGAGATTTATGTATCCATCCAGTCCTTTAACTGAATTTATTAAAGATGGTATTTCCGGCTTAGTGAAAGTGACTGCCAGTTCCATCCATTCCCACACTTGAGCAGCATTTGGCAAAGATAAAAAGGAATTTATCACTAAACTTTTTGTTTTGGTTTGTTTTCTGTGCACCTTTCACTCTTCCATCCCTTATTTTTTCACCAAATATCAACATTCTCTATGGAAAACAGTCACTTCCTTTCCCTCTGATTAACATCAGCAGTGAAGGAGGAGGAGGAGGGGGATGGAAGGGAATAAAGAAAGAACCACCCAGTGCACTGGGAAAAACCTGAGAATGATCAATTAATCTTCTGATTTCAATCTATGAGCTGTGCTGTCTCCCTCTATAGTCTTTTATTTATACATATAAAATAAGCAAATTAGATCTGATTAAATGAGCTGGCAAAAAAAAAATAAAACTCAGTAGAAAGTTTAACCATGACAAAAAATCCTCAGTCATTAGATAAATTCATGGGAAATCTGATATTTTCCAAACAATTTTTTGTGCCTAGTGTTCTGATTCCAGCATGTTCTATGTACTATGGCTTTGATTACAGATAAATCAAGACTCATCTTTTTCCTGGGCCATGGCAAGTGCATTCCTAGCATTTAAGAAGGAAGGGTTTTTACATGCCAAAGTCATCTGTGATTTATTGCCTCATAGGCTCATCTGGATTTGGTTTTGGAGTCTGGCACCAATTTCTTAATTGCTTTGGTCAGTTCATTCCATTTCTCCATTCTGAACTTCCTTATCTGCAAACCCAGAGGAATAGTAAACACACAAGCACACCAAAAGACCTGGTAATAACTTACAGGAGCCCCTGGGAAAACAGTAGGGCCTTTAACCATGGTCTGAGAGCCAATGGTGTCACCTTGCAGGATCTTGCCAAATTATCATCCCTTCTATTCCAAGTCCTGGGATGTCATCAGCGAAGTAATGAGTGTCTGTTCTGACAGGCTGAGGTGGGAATGATTTGCAGCTTCTTGCTTTTTCTGACTTTTGTCTAGGATACAGAAAAGGGGATTCTACCATGTCACCACATGCCTGTGATCGCCCCTTGAATAGTGCACTTCAGGTAATTACTTTCTACTTATTTGCAATGCATATTTGCAGTGTCTGAGTTTGAATAGAGATGACAGTAATAATGGTAAGCATAATTATTATTTTCCTAATATTTTAAGAAACTTTCATATGTGACTACAAACTGGTCTGTAATTTTAAATAAATGCAATTTACTTTGCCTCATTTAATGTCCACTGCAAGTAAGTAGAGAAAGGGAAAAGAAGAAGCACAAAGAGGTGCTAAGTTGTTTCTCTGGCTTACCAATAAACCAAAAAAATATTTCTCTGACAGAAGGGCCACTGTTACTTATTTGCTTTCCAAAGAGGATTGTCAGGCAGTGAATAAGGCAGGTGAGAATTCTTCTTGCAGGAGAGAATTTATCAATATGTGCTTGGTCAGACCAGGAACAGGCTTACACTTCTACTTGGTGTCCTTCTGCATTTGGTGGCTTTGGTCTCTCCTAACCTTTACCATTCTGTGAGGATATGAAAATGGCAGCAGGAACGAGAGCAAATTTCTTGAATCAGTTAAGAAAAGGCACTAGCACTTGTCCCCCAGTGACATCCTCATTTTTATTATTTCTTTTTATGATTTGTTTCAATATTTTAAGTGCTCAGTATAAAAGAAAATTGAAGGCTTTCCCACTGGCTTGGAAAGCAGAAGAATATGATGGAAACTTTACCAGGAAAAAAAAATCAACAGCACAGTAAAACAGTGACACTAGCTTACAGATACCATAACCTGTATCCAGATGGCTGTTCTGGTATTTTAATAGAAACAAAACACTCTAATTTCTCTCACCCACAAAACAGTGTTTATCCTTGAGTAATATTTCCTGTGATCACACTTTCAAGTATAAATATTATTTTGTGTGCTGATAGTGAGCAGAAGGAAAAAATTTCTTTTATTCTAGAAGATAAGAAAATAAGCAAATATAACTGGAGGAACTTTTGTCCTGGATTCAAAAGAATGTAGCAGATGCTTTCTCTCATTTACTCTTTATCAAGGATATTACATACAGATGTATTTGGGAAAGTTTATTTTTCATTCAATTTAAAAAATTAAAAAGCTCCATGGGATGGGGAACATCTCTTTCAAAGCTTGATGTGCCAATATTTTAGTAGTCATGGGGGGAATTTTAATATATGAGTTCATAGCTAGGAAAGAAAAAAACCAGCAAGCTATATATTCTTTGTTTGAAAATGTGCAGAAAAATTCTGAAGTTGTTTTCATAGCTTTAAACATAGTGAGAATTTCTGTTGACAGCACGTGTCTCAACTCCAGCCTGCTTGCTTCTATCTGTCTTGGGTTCTTCCTTGTGGTGCAAGGTGCTGTTCTCTCTGATGCATTCCTCTAAGGTTAACATTGTTCCCATAATCTTGTTTTCCCCTGCCGTGTCCTCCATTTGCATTACAAAACATTGTATGGATGGCATTTAATGTTCCTGAACATTTGTCCATGACTTTGGTACGTCCAGGTCAGCAGAATATGTCAGTAAGTGGGAAATGCCATATGTGTTAACTCCAGTTCTTCTGCCAGTGTGGGAACAAAGAATAGGGCTCTTCAAGAGGTCCTGTCCTTCCTGTAGGGAAAGCATCAGACGTGCACTGGTTGACTGCACAGCACCCACATGAGATGCCAGTTCTGCAAAGCATCACATGTGTTGTACCCTTCTTGTCTCAGTCATATTGGTCCAGTCCTGCCTGGACATGTCAGACTTGCAGTACACATTCAGTCCATGCATATTCATTTCTGCCTCGCATGTCTTAGGTAGCCTTGCCTGCTGTGCCAATTAAAAGTGACTGAACAGTGGGCACATTAAAAAGTATGTCAAAAACTAAAGGAAATGCCTGGCAGAGTCAGATGTAGACTGGCCTCATCTTCTCACCTGTAATGTATCACTCCTTGGGTGCACAGTCATCACGCACCTGAGGGATGTGGTTCCTGAGCCCTCTGTGGTGGTGGCAGCATCTGTCTTGTGTACCCTTTGTTTTGTATGCTACTGAACACTTCCAATACACAGATATTTGATGACTGTTTCTATTAATTCTTTAAAAGTACAAATGTATATGAGCTTGTATTTAGAAAGGCTTCCAGACTGAAGGAAAATAATTGACCCTTTTTGGACTTTCCGCATGAATGAAAGGAAGTGCATTTACAATTATAACAAGGAAATGACAATTTTCTAGTATGGCATGAAAAAAGGGGTTTTTTCCTTTCAAAATCATTCTAAAATGCATATGTCCCATTCAGGGTGTTCTATTGGTCTCCATGTGTGAAAACACCTGAGTATAATAAATTCATGTCCTTCTACAGAGAGTAGCTGTACCATCTCAAGGAAATTATTTATTTTAAACATGCTCCAAAGGTGGAAAGTTCATTGTTAAATATGCATCTTTAATGCTTTGGAGAACAAATATATGCTAAAGCATTATTTCAATTTGTCTGAAATATGATGTTTTTACTGAAAAGTAATCTTGTATTTTAATAAGAGAAGCTAGTGCTCAGTATTTCTTCTCAGTACTCCTTTATTACTTAAAGTAGGTAAAACTGAATGTACTTATGACTAGTTTGCCTCCCCCCTCATCCCCCAACACACATTCACAATACAATTCATTCAGTGAAAAGCCTTGAACTTTTTTTTTTTTTAGCACAAGGAAATTAGAAAAAGCAAAGCAAAGCATTGAATTCTCATCTCTCATCACACACTAGGAGGTAAATCCTGTCTCAGCGCTGGCCATCCTGAACCAACTTTGGTAGATAATTCTGGTAGTGGCACTCTGCACAGCCTTGTTTCCTTGCATAAAGAAACAGAGCCTCTGCTTTCTATGCAGCTTGGCAAACTTTACTGAGAGGGCACCAGGGGAGAACAAACCAGTTTTCATTAGTTCCCACCTTAGAGCAGCTCAGGCCCATTCAGAGCTCTGCTTAGCCAACTAGAGGTCTTTTGATACCAAAGAGCTTTGAATCCAAGTGTCTGGACAAAAATTATACATTGAATAAGAAAGAAATAGGGACAGGGGCTGAAAATAATGACTCCATAAAATGTGCTGCTTGTTCTATGACATTTTCAAGTGACTTTCTTCAGAATGAGAAGTGAGTGACTTGATTTGTGCTCATTATTTTCGTCAGTCCAGGCTTTTGAACTGAGAAACTGCACCAACTCTTTCAGGGAACTGTGAACGTTATAATTCTATTAATTGCTTTTACATGTGGTTTTTTTACATGTCTGTAAGAAAATGCAATTGAAAGTTGTGGTTTCTGTGGCATTCCTAAAAATAAATGTTACTAACACTGATGACAAAATCTTAATGGAATATAGTAGGAAGGAACAGCAGTTAAACAAACAATAATTCTTTTAGACTGATTTACACATTTCTGAAAATGTGTGAAAAATTATTATTGCAAGTATACTTTGAAAGAAATGTTAGTGTTTATTGGATGGATATTACACTCTTTAAAATAATGCTATAAATAATTGATGTTGTTAAGAAAGTTAATAGACAGAAAAATCAGAGTTCTTCAGAGCCTAAAATGCTCATATAAAAAGTACTTTAAAATCTACATCGCAACAGAGTTCCCACTGACTTTCATCTATGTGTCACATGCAGAAGATTTCTCAAAATACAACACGCACATGAATAAACCAGGAATTACCAGAGAATGTTGTGCCTAGAAAATATATATAATGGCCATTAAGGATATTTTATATTTATCATATATGGGTGCCTTATGAAAATATATTTTAATTGCTTTTACATTCATCCTCTCTGCTGTTTCCTCTGATTTTATGAGTCTGTCTGTGATTTTTCACAGTCACAAAACATCTTTCTTTTCATATCTATTCTCTAGTGAGAATTGTGGGTTAGTGAGTAGATAAATGTTTCAGAAACAAAGCAGAAGATTGCCTAACAACAGCATGCTTTCTTTAGAAAAATCTGTGCTTCCTGATTTGTCTGCATCAGAAATGTTGCAAAATAAGCCTTTTTTTTTTCTTTCCTGATTCTACAGTATTTCTGCTTTCTAACTACTGCATCCTGGTGACTTCCTCACACAGGAAGTGAACAATACACATTATGGAGCATTATATTAAGATATGAAATCACTTTTAATATTTGTAAAAAGCAGCTTCTAGACACAGAATTAAAAGGAACTCTGAATAAGTATTCAAACAAGACTTGAGATATTAATAGAAGAGTAGAAGTGTCACTGACTTGAAGCTCAGTAGGCATCTGAATAAATTGTAACATGCAGAGACAGAAGATATTACAGAAGAATTCCTTATGAACAGGGACAGTCTTGTTTGTATAGCAGTCAGCATAGTCAAATATCACTTTTATTGGGAGTTTTAAGTGCTTCAGAAGCATCAGGAGGAATAATAAAAAGAACTACAAAAAGTATAATGTGGGCATACTAAACCTGACAGTACCATGCAGTGGTATTCAGCAGAGATCATTCTTCTTTCAAACGGCTGTGCTTAGTAAATAAGGAAGCAAACTCCTCTTTTCTACTGAAAATAGGAGAAACAAACTCTTTAAATAGCTAAGAATAAGAATGTTACTATATCATGTGATATTTTAGCCACTAAATAATTAAATATTTAAAACATCTCAGACATACAGAGTTGTCATTAAATGAAAGGGAGTGTTTTAAAGCAGACTCTGCCATTTGCTACACAACAAGGCAACTGCTGCCAGTAGGAATTGCCAGGCATTGCAGAACCCACTCCAGCTCCCTGCCTGGGCAGAGGGCAGGCACACAGCCAGTGTATCCCAAGCCTGGGACTAGCTGTTTTTAGCTGACAATACACAAGCAGCATGGCTGGGTAGCTTCAGCAACTGTGTTTGCAGAAAGGGACCACTTTGCAGCTTTTCATGTTGGGTTCCTCTGCACAAACAATGTGACATGCCTGTGTCCCTGTGTGCATAGTTTCAGAGCCCATGGGTTCCTATATTTAGCCCCAGTGAAGAGTTTACTATTGAGCCTGTTCCATTTAGATTAACAAAACAAGTCAGAGGCCCTGTTTTACATTACTGTGAACCGTTCCTTATTATGCTTTTCAGAGTGGAATTTCACATGTGCTCTTCTAAGAGGTATCCACTCTGCCTCCCCACATGCTGCTTCTTCCCCATTTCTTCTCCACTGCCTTCCTGGCAATAACAGGTGAACCATTTCTTGGGTTAAACCTAACCAAGCTAAAAAAAAACCCAGAAAGAGGGTGGGAACATTTTCTGCTGACTGTGCTTCATGAGTCAGCTCACAGTGTGGTCAGTTAGGACCAGAGCAGAAGAATGGGAACACAGCCAAGAGCCTTGGTTTGGAGAGAATGCTGTTTTGGCCAAACAACCTGTCTATTCAACTGTAATGGGAAAACTCACCTTGGCTTTAATGAAGCTACTTGGTAAATTGTGCAGCAGTATGATACAAGGAGGCAGAACTCCAATTTCAGAAACAAAAAGATTCACCTTTGAGGAAATTTCAAATACCTGCTATTTGGAACTGAAGAAGAAATTCAAACTCCCGTAGTTCTGAATTTTTCCTGGAACAAGGTTCACTGAGTTGTTTTGGACTCAAGATTTTTTTGTACAAGAACAGAGTACCACCCACTATTGCTAAGGCAGCTTTAGTGTTGTCTTTCTTCCATTAAATGATATCACTGTTTGGAAAACATCAGATATCTATGGTTCATAAATGCCATAAATCTAAGAAAAAAAAGCCACACAAATATTTCAGCATTTTCTGGCAGTTACAAAGCAGTAATAGAGAACAAGTCTTGATATTCTACATTTGCACGTGAACAAGAGTAAAGAGTTATCACTGTGTGAATAACATTCACAAGATATGTGAATGTTCTTATAGTCAGTATTAGTTAGCATTTTTTTAAAACTTTTTCTGCTTTTTGGGAATTGTTACTAGTTAAGACTTACAAGGGATTTAGTTAATGAGAAGGTAATTTGCTTTGCTTGGGTGAAAATGCAAATACTTCTAATGTATATCAATGCAAACAAACTGACTGTTGTACTGCACTATTCCCAAGCTTACTACTGATGCCTGGAAATGTGATGGACCAGTAAGGTAAACTGTACCTCTAAATGAAGGTTGAATGGAGTCAATTCATCTCTTTATGCTGGAGCAGAAATCTTACAGAGAAGTGCAGAATGTAGTCATATTACATTTTAAGATTAATTTCTGCTACTATTGATGATAAAAATCTTTCAAGACAGGAAATCATCTTGCCTCAAACTCTGTGCTTTGATCTAGTTATGAACTTTACAACAAGACTAAAATCATAGCTCTATGTGCTTGCTTCCAAACTCAAAAGCTCATAATCTGGATCTGTAGTCCAGTTTTTTTAGTTTGATTGTTTAGAATCAAGCCATCCTATTTAAGAACATTTCAAATAGATCAGCATGAACCAAAGCCTTAATCCTGTGCTTAGATGCAAGTTCCTCAGAAGTTTGTAGCTGGTATTAACTTTTGCCTTTCTCCCCTACATTTATCACAAAGGACAAATTAATTTTATTTCTGCAAATGAAGATTTACTCACAGCTAGTTCCCTTGTGCCTGCAACACACAGTATTTCAAAACAGTTTCCTACGTAGATTTTAAACTGACTTGCAGGTGATTGTAGCTTCCAGGTTTAGAGTAAGTGAGGTGCACTCAATCTGATATGGGTAAATCTACAATAGCCTTTAGTCTTTTTTTTCTCTATGGAAATCATTGCATAGCCCCAAGAAGAACATTTCTGGAAATCTGGATGAATGACATTGGGCAAAAAAAGCCCTTCCAAAAGCTATCATATTTTTGGTATAATCAACAATAATACACTTAGGCAGTAAGCATATTACTGAATATGATTCTATTGTGCAGGATCATGGTGGAATGAAAAAAACCTCATCTTTGCGTAAATTTAAACATTTCCAAACAGTACATCACAACCAATTTGTCTTATCCTCCATTCACAAGCAGTTAGAATCTCCTTTGTGCCTCATCACAACACATGCCTCATTTGTATTTCCACCCACTTCACAAGAAAGACAAGCCTCATACTTTGAGAAAGAATAGTATAAAATAAGTGCATTCTTTATGTATACTTAGCTTGACTGTCTCCATTCTTCTTGGCCATGTCAGAGTTCTCTGGTTTAGATTAATTTCCCCAGTTACCTACAGTATCTTGTAGTTAAGTGTTTTAACTATTTTTACTAAGAACAAAATAAGAAAACAATCTATATACTTTGTGGATGGTGCAGGAAAAAAATACCTGTTTTCATTGGGACATGCTTTGCCTTGCTCCAGACCCCTTTCTAATCAGCTTGTAGATGATGGATCTATACATGCAGCCTGCCGTATGTTCAGTAACCAATGGCATGTTAGAAGCTGGCATGCTGAGGGATATAATGACCTGAGTGAGGTGGTCTAAAACTGGACTGAGTGAAATATTTCTACTTCCTTAATTTTGGAATAGTCTCTTGTAAGGAAGCTCCTTTTTCTTTTCATTGGTAACCCTGAAAAATTGTGCAGGAACCAAATTAATAAAAAAAAAAAAGACAAGGGGTTTGAGGGACAGCATGAAAAGAAAATGTTAGTCAAAGAAAGCTAGAGCCACCCTATAGCCTGTGTAAGCAGATAGGCTCCTTGTGGGAGGAACACTGGAGTCAACCTCTTCGAAATGTTGTGGATGAACCTGTCTCCAGCTATCGGTCACAAAGGGAGATTCAGAAAACTATCTTTTGGAAGTTGCCTGGAATTATTATTGCAATAGGTTAAGTTCACTTACTTTTAAGTGGACTACTGAACCGTGCAGTAGTGTTCTGGTTTCCTGTACTGTGTTTAGAAGTATGATGGGTAAATTAGGAAAAATGGCAGGAGGGCAGCTCCTCTAAAAAATTGTTCACTATTGGTAGTAACTTCGTTTTGTAAAGGAGTGTAAGTTCTGAAGGAACATCCTAAAAAGCCAGTCTCCACTGCAAAACAGTTTATGTATCTCATATTAAAGAGGCCATAGGATACCTCACCTTGACTTTAATGGTGATGGGAGATGAGATTGTGTTTTCTTCCAAACAAATTCTTCTAATTTTTTAGCTAGAGCATNTCTAATTTTTTAGCTAGAGCATCCTGCTTCAATTTATGCTCCTTATTCCTGCTCTAATTACTTCAGAATTATTTTCTGTGCAGTGTAGGAACTTGCAAATATCTTTTTATCTGCTATCAAGCCCAAATACTCTAGCAGCTCACACAGTCACCTGGAATACAGAAGATGTAAATTTTCAAATACAGAGGAGAGAATTTAACCCGAATTTTTGAAGTTCTTGGTAAAGTGACCTGGCCACTAGATTGCTATATAAACACATGAAGAAGCAGTACTGTGAACTGTTTCTTTCTCTGCATTGGGTTAAAAAGAAAATGACATCACAATAACATTTTCCCAGGATCCTGTTCCTACAGATTGACATTAAATGTGTATTGACAGTGTGTTCTGAATGTGAAAAGGATTTCAACAACTGCCTGAAGAATGACTCTGCTTTGTCAGTTAATACAATCAAGAATTAATCAAAGAAATGTGCAGCTCTGGTATGACTGAATTGGATTAAAACCATAATGATTTTTTGGAAAGCATCTTTGTATCATCCATTTTGGAAGGCCAAAGGAAAATGAAGATTGTCTAGAGACTTCCAATTCTCACTAATTTACTTAAGTCACATAAGCTTTCCTCCTTAGCACCCATAATGAATTGTTTCAAATTAAAAAGGTCGTTTCACTTTTGTGACTGGCTATGATTAAAAATCCAAAACACAACACGACCAGTTTATGCATCTATGGATTGTAGCTAAATATCCATGGGTATTTGCACAATGTGGCTTATGCATTATTCAAAATTGTACTGTGATTTGATGGAAAAAAAGAAAAAGATAACTAGAAATAAGGGTGGATTATGGACAAAATATTACTAGATTATTAATATAAATGACTAAAAATAATATTAGTTTTATGGTGGGAGTGAAAAAGAAATCTAAACAAAGAAAATCTTGATCTCTCTGGAATACAATGTCTCTGAGAGATAAAGTTACCATATGTCTAGGCTTCCCTTGACATGTTTGGTTTTTTGTTTGTTTGTTTTAACAAAACAAAACAAAAGCAAAAACAAAACCAACCAAACCAAAAAAGAAAAAGTAGGATTGTATAATTTCTAGATTAATAGAACATAACATAAATGCTGGAACTCATTTCCTGGACATGAGCACATACACAGCATATGCAAATGTTACTGCAACATAACATCTGTAACTGCAATTAGGATTCAATGGAATGCTGAGTCACAACCTTGCCACCTTTGCCCCTTGCTTTTACAAGTGGCATTAACATTGGCTAAAGCATCAATTCTTCCTTCATCTTTCTGAATACGAACTCTGAGAAAGAAAAATGGGATGGCATTCTCTGTTTTTAATCAGATCCCCACCAGCTTTGGATAATTACACTTTTTTTTTTTTTCAATTTAATGACAAAAGTTTGAAACCCCAAAGATAGATAGAAATAGCCCAAAGAAATGGAATCACAAAATCACAGGCATTTCCACGCATAAACATACACACAATCTGGTTATTTGTTTTCTTGTTGGTTTTTGTGGTTTTTTTTTGTTTTTTAAGGGGAGTTTCAATGATATATAAAGTGTATCTTATGGGATATTCTGCTCTAGAAGTGGCAGGCTGTATGACTCCACATTAAAAGAAAAATTGGGCGTGAGGTTAGAACCATCTTGTTTGACTGGAGAAGTCACAGCTACTCTGGGTGATACCTTCCTTCTTAACGGCCCATGAAAGAAAAGCTATGGAAAGTGCTTACCTAAGGGATCCTATCAGGCTCATCAGAAGTTTACTGTTCTTGCAAATGCTAGACATTCTGAAAGAATAACTTTTTCTGAAGATCCAGGTAGGTAAACAAACACCTCAGATGTGTGTCTTCTCATCCAAACTTAGACATTTGCAGTGCAGAAGCTCTAGGTGATGGAGAGGAATAAATACTCTTAAGGTGGTGAACAATACATCTGCCTGGCTTATATTTGATGCCCAACTAAACATCCATTGGAAAAAGGGCCATAACTGGCTTCAGGGAAGACACATCTTCTCATAACTGTGAACAAGCTGCAACACAGCTGGTAAGAATAAAATTAAAGAAAATTCCTGCCTGGAGGTGGGTAGAAAAAGGAGGCGAGGCAAAGTAAATTCAATATATAAGAACTAAAATGCATTCTGAAAACAAAACAAGACAAACAAAACACAAAAGGAAGAAATTAGATTGCAAGAGAAGGCTAAAGTGCTAAAGTGGCTGATCAGAACCTATCCACAAATTATTCCTGAGTGAGTAGAGGCAGTCTCAGTCAGTTTATGGCAGGTAGGGGACAGGACATGGTAGTGACTCTGTGGATACTGCTAAAACTGAGAAATCTTCAACTCAGAGAAGCAGACATATGCTTGTAATATGAATGTGCATATGGACAACCTCTTGAAAGAAACTGAAGCATTTCTTAGCAGACAGGATCCCTGATGTATCCAGTCTGGCAGCCTGCCTCTGGCAATAAATCAGACTAGCATTTCAGAAAGAGCTTCCAAAATCCTGTAGTGTGTCTGACCATTTATGTAATGTCAAATATAAGCAAGCAAGAGGAAAATTTCTTTGTGATCTTTCTGTCAATCATATAACCTGGATCAATAGATTTTTATTGCCCCTATCTTAACATGAATAATCACTAATGTTGTCACTGGCAATAAAATTGGTCCATACTTAAAAAAACCAAGTTATTACAGTTAATGCTGACCAAGGGGTGCCTACAGTCCAATATTTCTTTGTATTTATTCTGCTTGTATCTGATATAAAAGCAACACAGTTCTGTAAAAAAAATGACAGACAAGGAAGAGTCAGATAAAGAAAATTTCCTTTTCTCTCAGGTTGTATAGTCAATCTGAACTCAAACTTTGTATGCAGTAGATCCACAGGCAAAAAAGAAATACAAAAACACTTCATCAAACATCATTTCCTTTCATCTGTATACTGATGCTGGTAAAAAAATGGGGCTAGGTCAGCTTTTTACATTGCTCATAATTATCATATATTAAACCTTTCAAGCTAAGATTTTTAGCTGATACATTGTTACAAGTACCACAAAGCAGAAAACATATGGGGAAAATAACATGAACCAAGGCCAAATTAAAGCCTGTTTTTTTTTTTTTTTTTGGAAGATACTGGTTATAATCCTTGCACAAGTGAAAATCTCTGCTGTAAAAAGATGCATTACCTGTGAATAAAATACCCAGCAGTTGTCACTCTGTAATGACAAAGTTCCTTTTTTTGTTGCTGCTCCTGACAGAAAATTGCTAATTTGTTTTCATACATCTGATGTAAAAGCCAGGTGCTACTCTTTCTAATTTAGTNTACCGTGTATTTACTTGTTACAGTGAAGGTGGGCAACTGGCAATTACCTAGTTCTCAAGAAAAATATAACCTAAACCAATTCATGTCAGCCCACAACAAGACTTTTTTTTTCTTTTAATCCTTCTTCTTGTCCCTCTCCTAAGTAGGATAGGCTGGTTTTCAATGAAATGGAAAGATATTTTAAAGCCTGTACTTGTTAAACTGAAAATGAGGGTGTCAGCACTTTCAAACTAAAACTGCTTGTTAGTCTGTCAAGTTACAACACATTTAATAACCTTTCTTTCTTTTTCTCTTAGTGCTAGAGTTACTTATTAATTTGTCTTTCAAATATTATTCCCAACCAAAATTTTATTTTCAATTTTTTTTTTTAGCCTCAGAGCTACTTCCTAACTATGCAACTAAANTTTTTTTTTTTTTTTTTGGAAGATACTGGTTATAATCCTTGCACAAGTGAAAATCTCTGCTGTAAAAAGATGCATTACCTGTGAATAAAATACCCAGCAGTTGTCACTCTGTAATGACAAAGTTCCTTTTTTTGTTGCTGCTCCTGACAGAAAATTGCTAATTTGTTTTCATACATCTGATGTAAAAGCCAGGTGCTACTCTTTCTAATTTAGTTACACTTCCAGTGGGAAAAGAAGCCACTAATTCTACTGCACCACTATGCTACGTATATAATACTCATATCACAGGCAC